>OZ025299.1:26776103-27174141 GCA_964019185.1 Maratus speculifer | reverse complement strand
GGTCTTCTCCTGGTTGATAAGCAGAGGCTATTAAACAGCCCATATATATATATATATATACTTTTTTTTCTTTGAATGTATTTTGCAATAGCTTAGAAAACAATCAAAACCTCCCATAAATTCATTATACTTCTTTATAATGGATGGGCGATTCAGTGAAAATTATCCCTTAAGCTTTTTCGACGATCACTTGCATATATCTTCTGGAGGCTTGCCGACAGCTGAAGTAGCAAGTAGAAGCAAGCATGACTTGAAGACTTTTGAAGAAGCAAATAAGGCTTATTAACAAACCATTTCAAGATGCAATTTGTCGATAATTTCGAATTTTTTGGTCAATTGAATCCCGACCAAGCTTTTTCATATCAGTTTAGGATTTTTGAGGAAAATTTTGTAGGAAAATTTACATTTCTCTTTCATAGAGTACCTGTTCCCTGACATTCAGCTTTATAATAGAGGATGTTCAACAAAGGTATTGATATAAAAACAGCCTGGAGGTAAACTCTCTGTAAGTTTAAATACTACTTTTCCACCAGTACCTAAATATTCTCTATCATTCTCTTTTATACCTCTATTTATTTTGTCTCCCATTCCTTGATATAAAAAAATCTAAAGGGAAACCATCTAAATTTTTGGCTAAAAGACCTTCAATCCACAGGGATTTAGTTTTCCTTTGATGAATCGTCTTCCTTGTGCATAGCCATAAAAAGAATAATTTGTTCATCTATAGCTACGGCTGAGAATTTTTTATTCAACAGACATCCGGATACAACGGTTTGGAGAATCTGACTTTCGCAAATATATCTTCAGACTTTTCTTCATAGGTTACTGTAAGATCATATCTTTGTTTTAAATTGTCCCTAATTGAAAAGTAACTATACGCGACAGGTTATCTTGAACGCGAGTGTCTTTAGAACATTACATCCGTATTCTAGGATATTTTAGATAAGTCATTATAATTGTAATAGTAAAAAAAAAAAAAATCATCTCAAATTCTGTAAGCAAAAGGCTTTTTCCAGTCTCTACTGTTTTTAGTTAATTGTTTTTTATTATTGTATATAAAAGCTATATTTTTTTTAACCTCTGAGGGTTTTTTTTTTTGTAAATAATGCATCCCATAACATATTCAATTTACCTCAAAATAATTTTTAAAAATCCACATTTAATTTAAAACTGTTCTCACACTAAAAAATTAAAAAAATAATTAGCTGGTATATTTGAAATATACTGTTTGAAATCCTAATATATCTATTTTGTGAAAGATGCGATTACTTTGTGACACTTGGTCTACTTTGCGTATCTCATGTTAAAGTTTCGGAAGAAAATCGTTAGGTTATGTGGCACTCTGTACTCGGAGTTATTACTGTTTGCTTTTCTACATCACAGGACAAAGCGGGATATTTAAAATACGAAAACTAGACCATGTGTCACAACGTTATCTCATCTGCCACAAAGTAACCCCACACTGTAAAAAAAAAGGGTCGATCTACTAAAAAAATTTTAGTAATCCTTGTAATTACTAAAAAAATTTTAGTAATCTTTTCGGTTACAAGGAATCTGTAAGAATTACTAGAAAAAAGCTAGCAACGAATAGAGTTAATAGACATTATTTAATAGCTATTACTAAAACTCACTTGGCGTGGCCCTGATAGCCTAGTTGTCATAGCACCGAACTCCAGGCTGAAAGTACCTGGGTTCGATGCTGATCGCCGCCAAATATGCACCGAATGTAAATAAAGGGATTATGAAAATCCTAGCGTAGCAGTTACTATGGGTAATAATCTCTGAACTTTCCCTCCCCTTTAGAAACATGTCAAAATAGAGTAGGTAGCAATGTTTGGTGGTGCCATCTATTACGGCTTTACCGAAATTCTTCCGTTTCAGAAGTCTCTCTTTTTACCCACTGGATGCAGCTCGAAGGAAACTCCTGCCCTTCGGGCACACGTAATGGTTACTAAAAATAATTTTGGAGCTATTACTAAAATTTGATTGGTGGCTCATACTAAAAAGTTTTAAGTTAGTTATACAAAAAATTCGTTTGTTCAGTTTACAAAAGAAATGTTTGTTTCACTTGCAAAAAAAGTTTGTAATGGTTACTAAAAAATTCTGTGGAATACAAATTTACTAAGAAATTTTTAGTAACCTCTTGAATTTTTTTTACAGTGCAACTTACGCTAAGAAAATCTTTATAAAAATACTGAATTTAAATTCGGAAAAAATAGTTCTACCAAGAACTACAGAAAACGCAGTTTTATTAGAGAATGACCGGATGTACCCTACAGGAGACACTAAAATAACATTGCTTTTTTTTTTAACACTTAGAGCACTTAAAGCTTAACACAAATGGTATCATTAAAAAGAACAATCTTTATATTATAAAATCTTGGGCCGAATAAATTTTAGCAAAATTATTATTAATAGCTAAAAGAGCTTAATTCTACGCAAGTGAGTAATTTTCCTTCTTTTTGGCGACGCCATTTTTGCATACCGCTAAATGAACTATAAAAATTATTTTTGTGACAGAAAAACATTCTGCAATATGCTGTCATTTATTAACAATAATAGGAACCCGTTTTTGAAAATCTGGAATGGAAATTTTAAATGAGGTAAAAGTTTTAATAAGTACTGTTTAGTGTCTCCTCCAGGCGACATCAGGACTGAGGAGGATAAAAAAATTATAATTTAAAATTAAATACGAAAAAATTAAAAGTTGAAACATGTTTTCTTTAATATGTTAGAACTTAAAACAACGATTCCAAAACACTTTTTATTTTGTCTATGTCTTAAAAAATGTTTGAGTTAGCATTTTGAATTTTTCTTATGGCTGACATTTTGAAAAGATCTGATATTTGTCACGTGATAACACACGTATTTATCAATCGATTTGGATGTAACTTGGTGTGTACATAGTAAATAATGAGTCCTGGACCGAGTTTGTGAGCCAGGTCCATCTGCCATCTTGTTTCAAAATGGCGACCATTCAATTTTTTTTTAATTTTAAAATTCAAAATTAGGTGCAAAAAAGTGAGAAATTGAAAAAGATTTTTCTTTTATGTATTTGACCTTGATACAAAGATTCCAGAGCATTTTTTGTTTCGTCTGTATCTTAAAAAATGGCTGAGTTATAGCACTTTTAATTTCTAGTATTGCTCACATTTTGAAATGATTTGATTTTCGTTACGTGATAACACGCGTATTCATAAATCCATTTGAATTAACTTGTTGCATACATTGTACATACCAATGTCTGGACCGAGTTCGTTGGCCAGTTCCATCTGCTCTCTTGTTTCAAAATGGTGGAATATTAAATTTTTTTTAAAAAAATTAAATTTTAAATTTAGGTGCAAAAGTAAGATATTGAAAAATATATTTCTTTTGTGTTTTTGGCCTTCATACAAAGATTCCAGAGCATTTTTTGTTTATCTATATCTTGAAAAATGGCTAAGTTATAGCACTTTCAATTTCCTGTGTGGTTGAAATTTTGAAACGGTTTGAAATTTGTCACGCGATAATACGCATACTTATAAAATGATTTGGATATAGCTCAGTGTGTACATAGTACATACCAATGTCTTGACCGAGTTCACTGGCCAACTCATCCGCCATCTTGTTTCAAAATGGCGGCCATTTAAGTTTGTCAAAAATCTTTTAAATATATAATGATGTTTTAGCAAAAAAATAGAAATTATAAAAAGGTTCTTTCAAAAGTATTTATCTTAATATTGAATTCCGGAGTATTAATTGCTTTTTCTTTACCTTAAAAAACGCCTGAGATATAGCATTTTGAATTTCTAATGTGGGTGACATTTTTTTAAAATCAATTTGCCCGCGAGAGCACTCGTATATATTAATCGATTTCGATGTGAGTGTGTATGTGCAAATGAATTAAGATTTCCACCAAGCTCATTGGTTTGTTTTATCCATCATGTTGCTATAAAATGGCATACACTTCATGATATCGTGGAATTTGGCAACCCTATAAATCGCTTAAAATAAAACCAGATTGAATAAAAGATGATTAATTTCTAAAAATTCCTATTAATATTCAGCATTGACAAAAACTAGTATTCAAACTTATATAGTCGGGTTCCATTTATTGGAGCTTGGTATGTTTGAATAATATAACTTAATTTAAAATAAATAAATAAATAAATAAGTATATGAAAGCTACCTCATCCTCCCGGTACTGCCGAAAGGACTTTTTAACCCTTTGAGCTCTGGTGGGTAAATTTCTTCAAAATTCCAAATATCACATTGGCACCAGTATTTTGCAAAGAAAAAAACCGGTTAACGATATACACGACAAAATGCATTAAACCTTTTTCAAATAAATTTAGTCGAATTTTCTGGTGTAGTTGTGACATTTCGGAATTAAAATTATGTGGTAGAAAATTCTACCATCAGAGCTCAGAGGGTTAAACTGAAGAGACAGGATACGGATGTAAATAAATTTTATGGAATATCAAATATAGTTTCATAGATAAAAAAGTGAGTTCAAGGACATTATTGAACGTGTTTATGGTTGGGTTTTTTTTGCAATCACGATTGAAACGCTTTAGAGTTTTTACTCCTCTCCGATTGCAAGTAATGGTATTATGGAAAGTAAAACAGAAATAAAAAGGAATAAAACGTAACAATAATTAGTGATAAGAATATTTTTTTCATTTCTACACATTTGCAGTGCCGCGAATTCAGCGAATAGTTCAGTTGGATATCTACTGTTGCAGAAAAATATGTCCAACTTAGGGAAGTTTCTAACTTAAAGACATGCTTAAACATCTAATTGTCCGTGTATATTAGGTTGGTCACAAGAAATCAATTTTTCAATTTGTTAGGGGGACCCCCCCCCCCCTGAAAAATTGCCAATTGGCTACAAAATGAGATTGAAAAAGTTTCAGACCTTTCGGATAATGTTAACCCGTACTTCATTGTGGTCAAAGTTTGAAAAAAGAAGTGATTTGTCGCAAAAAAGGCCATTTTCCATTCATGTAATGAATACAGCTAAAGCTAGAAATATAATGTTGGTCTCATTTCATAAAAAAAAATATATTTGCTTTGAAGAATCACTCACCATTTTTTGTAAAAAGTTATAGATTTAAACATACACGCATTTTTCAGGACCAGACTTGATGTGTATCCAAACAATTGACTTTTTATGAAAATGCGAAAAAAAATATATAGAATATATAATATTCCATTTCATATCCTTTTCATCTTTTGTTTTCATTTTGCACACAATAAAGGGTTTAATTAAAAAAATTCTAAGTAAAAGAAAAAAATAAAATTTAAACTGAAAGAATTAAAAGGAAACAAGTTAGAAATTGCATGTGAAGCGTAGCAAATGAGGTGCGTTCGTACGATAACGAAGTTTTAAAAATATTCACATCTTGCTGTTACAGTAGACAGTATTTCGGATATAGCATAGTGGTATTCGGTATTCATAGACAGTATTCGAATATAGTATATAAATAAAATTTCATCAAAATCGGTTAAGCCGTTTCGGAGTAGTATGGCAACTAACATTGGGACACGAGAATTTTGCATAGTAGATATATACAATGCAGTGCACTAATTTGCATGACAAAAAAAAAAAAAAAAAAAAAAAAAAAAAAAAATCTTTTCTGAAACATATATATTTTTTAATCATCTGCAACTCAAAAGGTTTTTTTTAAACTATCTATAACGCTTTTAAATCTGATATTGACTTCATTTGAAAGTTAGAGGACTTGTGTCTTAGAAACCTATTATTTTGTAATTATAAACACCAAATATTGGCTTTAAAATTTTATTAAAAAATTTCGAAAGTTGTCTTTTTTTTATTATTATAGATTTTTCTCGCAATTTTTTTTTTCAATTTAAAAGGCATTTTTATTTCATTTGTTTATTATTAACTCCAGCTTTTTTATATTAAAACAATGATGCTTAAATACGCAATTTAATTTTTTTTTCAAAATATTAACAAAAAGCTCGATAGTAAAAACAAAATGAGCTATAAAATCTTTTACCATTTGATCCGCCTCGGCTTACGGTCCCATCAAAAAACATTATACAATGTGAAAAGCCTAAAAATCTTTTCAGGAATTCTGAATAAACCTTTTTGAAAAAAAAAAAAAAAAAAAAAAAATCTAAATTAGATAAAAGAAAAAAACTGGATTCCTTTGCTAATGTGGAGAAATCGCTGCGAAATACCAACTCATCTGAGATATTTGCAAATTCAATTCATTTTCCCATGTAGATACGAAATGGTTACGTTTTTCGGACTTTATTCTAATAACAAATTTCCATTTATATATTGATAGATAGATAAACGAAAGTATGGTAAAAGATCAATTTTTATGCAAATTAATCTAAAAGATTAAATTTTAATCACTTTCAAAATTGTCTCATAGTAGTGCTGTGTTATCAATATCCTACATTTTTAAAATTCAGATTTTTTGATAGGCACCACTTTTTTTAATGACAAAATTATGAATGAAAGAATTAAACAGCTAAAATGGAAATGGGCCGGCCACATTGCAAAAAGCCAAGACAATAGATGGAGCACAAACATCGTACAGTGATATTCCAGAGTTGTTAAATGACCAAGAAGTCGACTCTGAGTAAGGTGGAGTGACGAAATCAGAAAAGTGGCCGGTGTAAATTGGATGACGAAAGCACTTGACAGGAAACATTGAAAAACTCTGAGGGAGACCTACATGCAGAAGTGGACTGAAAACGTTCATGATGCATTTTTACATGTTTAAACTGTAGATAACTTAATATTGTAAAAAAATGTAAGTATACAGTATTTATTTATATATGTATGTAATAAATATTTATATAAGTATATCTGTATTGTATATATAATTACATTAGCAACATATATACAGGGTGTCCGAAAAGTCTGGAAACGGTCGAATAACTCGAAAAATACATATGAGATTGAAAAACGAAAATATACGTGTTAAATATTTTTAAATAAACTACTCATTTTTTATTGCAGATTCGGATTCTACGGACAAAAATACGTAACTTTTGTATTTGATGTTTATTTCGAATCCTCGTTTATCACGGTGTAATTGAGCATATTAAATCGATACATATTTCGGTTTTCCCAACCAGGTTTTGCCTGATTGGCCAGAATCTTTGACGTCAAATTCCTCGTCTTTTGCAGGAATAGCGTTTCTTGAAAATCATCCGTGGCGATTATTTAGATAATGCTACGCTGTTAAAAATTTGATCCATTTGCTGTAGCGTCACTCCACATCTTTTATAGAATATCTCTTTTATGACCAATGAGAATGCTCCATAGCACAGTAAAGTAACCGTTTTCTATAAAAGCGGTAGAGTGACGCTACAGCAAATAATTAAAAAAACATACACCCACATCAGCCGTATTTAGAAACCATTCGTTATTTAGAAACCATTTACTGGATAAAATAAAAATCCAAATAGAAAACTAAATTAATATATTTCAATAAATTTTTATAGAGAAAAACATAAAAAAAACCTATACACTGTAAAACATTTAACTCATTTGCTACAGCGTCACTCCACCGCTTTTATAGAAACCGGTTACTTTACTGTGTTATGGAGCATTCTCATTGGTCATAAAAGAGATATTCTATAAAAGCTGTGGAGTGACGCTACAGCAAATGGGTCAAATTTTAAACAGTGTAGTATTATCGAAATAATCGCCGCGGGTGATTTTCAAGATACCACTATTCCTGCAAAAGACGAGGAATTTGACGTCAAAATTCTGGCCAATCAGGCAAAACCTGGTTGGGAAAAGCGAAATATGTATCGATTTAATATGCTCAATTATACCGTGATAAACGAGGATTCGAAATAAACATCAAATACAAAAGTTACGCATTTTTCTCCGTAGAATCCGAATCTGCAATAAAAAATGAGTAGCTTATTTAAAAATATTTAACACGTATATTTTCGTTTTTCAATCTCATATGTATTTTTCGAGTTATTCGACCGTTTCCAGACTTTTCGGACACCCTGTATATATATATCCGTACAGAAACTTTACAAATTATTAACTGTATTAATTAAAGAAATCGTTTCTTAAAAGAATAATAAGTATTTCTAAAAACTATACAAGCGTATTGTTGGATATAGCTATATATATTAGAAAGGTATGCATGGGTAAAACATAAAAATTCACAGAGATACGAAGCCTAAATAATATTAAATATTGCTACTCTATATTGCCATTATCATTTTCTTAGCCTAATCGATTTATAAAGAACTTAAATCGATTGTGAGAATAAAAGTAATGCATATTGAATGTCATTTGGCATTTCATAAAAGTAAATTCAGCATAGTAATAATCTTTAATTTTACAGTATAGCTAACACAAACAGCTTGTTTAAAGATTAAACTCGGTATTGTACAAAGCGCGTTTTTAAAGGCGGTCGCAAAAGTGCAACGCCGCCTGGGTCTGTGCTGTGTTTTTCCAGGTGTTTTTTTAATTAATTAAATAAATTTAACTTTTTCAAAAAAATGTACAACCGACTCCAAAAAAAGCGCTAAAAAGAATTAAATAATTCTATAAAATTCTCTAATGACAAACCGTTATCCAATAACCTCACATTGACTATCATGTACCGGTATAAAACGGTTAAATTTAATATATAGAATTTAATATCCACCAAACATAGGTTTTCCAGAGAATATTTTTTAAAAGAGATTAATTTACATATTTTTGATTTAATTTTTGAATATATACATATAAAAAGTAAGGAATTACTTTTTGAAGTTGGTGCCAAACTATCTTAAGTATAGTAACAATTGTGGATATATTATGTCTAGTACCATAAATAAAATGGGGAAATCATTATCGATTATGATTGTTTGGCACCAACTTCAAAAAGTAATTCCTTACTTTTTATATGTATATATTCAAAAATTAAATCAAAAATATGTAAATTAATCTCTTTTAAAAAATATTCTCTGGAAAACCTATGTTTGGTGGATATTAAATTCTATATATTAAATTTAACCGTTTTATACCGGTACATGATAGTCAATGTGAGGTTATTGGATAACGGTTTGTCATTAGAGAATTTTATAGAATTATTTAATTCTTTTTAGCGCTTTTTTTGGAGTCGGTTGTACATTTTTTTGAAAAAGTTAAATTTATTTCCTACTTTTTAGTTATTTATACCGTAATACATAATTATGTGTACTGACATATGATGGCTCTTTGCAACGCATTACTAATGAACGCACTTTGCTGAGTTCTGATGTATTCGGTTTACTTGTCACTGTTTGATTGTCAACTTTCCAAAAGACACTTACAATATCGGTTAGTATCGTTGTGAATCTTTAGGTTTTCTGGATGTGGTAACTTCTTCAGATCTGGCACGACGAAAAGCTACCGCATTCATGAAATCTTAAAGTCAACATCTCATCGTACGGACATCGGAATTGGTTATCGAAAGGCGACAATGCCTCAAGTAAAATGTCCTTACACATAAGCGCTTTCATATATGAGTAAACAGCAAAATGACTCCATGTATCAATGAATAGTAAAATGCTTTTCTAGTGTAGTCAAAAGTACTCCCCCTTCAGTCAGAAAAAGCAAAAAGAAAAATTTTAACAAAAATCGCTCTATGATTCAATAGGTAAACAACAATGTATTTGTATTTTTGTATTTATTTGCTTTGAGGTAGGCGCTACAGCTATTCGCCGGCATAACCTCCAATGATCACAAAAAACCACATAGAACACTTTATTACGGAATATCCAGTACATACATTTTCACAGGGACAACACAGACACCCATGCCGCTAGCTGGACTCGAACCAGGGACCAGCGGTGTGGGAGCAGCCTCCGCTACCATCCACGCCACTGGGTCGGCTAAACAACAACAATCTAATTACTATAAATGGAGTAAAGGCATCGGAAGTGATTCGACGAGGAATCCGAAAATCATAACCTGTACTTGGCTGCATCTATAAGAGAGTGACAGCATTCGATGCCCAAATACTTTTTTCACGGACGCTTTTGTCCCAACAAAAAATTTGAAACTCACTCCATAGCTTTTATGAAAAATGATTATTTCAGCCTATCATGGAGCATTCTCGTGGGCCAAAAGACAAATATTTTATAAAAGCGGGGAAGTGACGATGCAGCAAAAGGGTAAAATTTTTTACACTGTATGTATGAGATATTCCATAAAAGGGATGGAATGACGATGCAGCAAAAGTTAAATTTTTAACAATGTATCGCAATTCTAGGCATTTTCTATTATAAAATTTGATGATGATTTCCTGGTAGAATTTGATTGTACGCCGAATGATCCTTTATTTCTACACAACCATAAATACATAGTCCATATTATTTTACAAATTCGTGGACATACAAGGACAAGATAGCACAAGGAAATATTACGACACAAGAAAAGTACAACCGGGAGCTACACATAAAGAGTGTGTGCAACGAAGCCAGTGGGATTCGAACCCACAATCTCCTACGCTCTCAAGAGATTAGCAGCGTGGTGTCTTAACCACTCGGCCACAAGGACCCCCTTGATGACTCATTTTTGTCCAGAATCTTTTCAATCAATCGTATACTGTGCTCCATGTGTCGTCATATTAACATCGAGAAATCCTACATGAACAAAATCTGAAATCATTCTGGTGTCTAATCGGGTAACTAAATCTGAATCTAAAGATAATTTTGCTACACATATCTATGCACTTTATTTTGCATTGATATGTAGAGATAATTTTTTCCTCAGGAGCAAAATATATACTAAAGAATTTTCATCTTTTCAACAACTTAAGGATGTCGATTGGTATCGATGTCTATTTCCGCTTTAGTGGATGCGAGAACTTGTCCATTTAAGCTTTAACATTTCGGAAATTTATCGCATCCAGAAAACTTTAAGGCCGCACACTAGGCACAGAAAAAGACCCGGATGATTATGTGAAGTCTATGGGGGCGTTCTTTTCAAATATCTCGCTCAAATTTTAAAATTTTTACGTGATTTTTTTTTTTTTTTTTTTTTTTTTTTTTTTTTTTGCATAGGATAGCTGAGGATGTTCCACAACCAACGTAGTTTTTACTTTTTCAATTTTGGTTTCAGATTTTTTTTAAAAAAATATTTTAAATTTCAAAACCGATTTAAACGGTTCTGAAATTGAAACTATCATTATATAAAACATACATAAGCAAAATCGAAGAAGTAAAAACTAGGACGGTTGTAGATCATCCGCGGCTATCCTATGCAAAAAAAATCATGTAAATATATTAAAAGATATTTGAAAAGACTACACCCATAGTCTTTACACTAACATCCGGGTCTTTTTCTGAGACTAGTGTAGTGCCTTAAGGTCCACATTGAAATCTACAGACTTCGTAAATCGGCATTGAAAAGCTGACAATCCATCAGTACACGTTAAAATTATTGTGAAAAATTACCTTTGTTTTTAAAGACTATCTATTTTCTGACTAATGAGAGCGATCTAAAAACGTCTATGGAGCATTTTCATTGGTCAGAAAATAGATAGTCTTTAAAAACAGAGGTAATTTTTCAAGATATTTTAAACAGTGTACAGTGTTAAAAATTTGACTCTTTTGCTGCATCGTCCCTCCACCGCTAATATAGAAAACGGTTACTTCAGCCTATTATGGAGCATTCTCATGGATCAAAAGTGAAATATTCTATAAAAGCGGGGTAGTGACGAAGCAGTAAAAGGGTCAGATTTTTTACAGTTTAAAGTACGCATACACAATCAGAGCGCGTCAAGTTGCTTCTATGATTCAATGCATAGCAAAGTAATTCTAAATGTTCGTATGTATTAAAATACCATTATCAGTCATAAAAACTAAAAAGGAAAATATTATCAAAATCACACCATGATTCAACATGCGTCTATATGAAAGTAGTAATATTTGAAGTTAAGAATGTTTTTTGATAAATGCGGTTTTTCAAAGTACAGAAAATTTAAGAATTTTTATTCCAGAACTTGGCGGTAGTCGCCTGAACGAGTTTGTTATATGGGTGAAAGAAGTTAACTAGCTTAACTTCAATGGTAAGCTTATCAAATTTTTTCGTCATTTATATTTGTCCAAATGTAAATCTAGCACATAGCAATGTACTTTAATCACTTTGTGAATTCGGAATAACAAGCACCCTGATACACAGACACTCTTGCTTTAACGTGTAAGGCTATTTAGAGATGAATTTTCAGCTTTTCGATAGCTAATTTTCATGTCTGGATCGATGTGGATCTTTCACTTTGGTGGATACGATAATTGTTCCAGCTAAGATTTCGTACTTTGAAAAAAAACTAGCATCTCTGCAACAGTGGTTAGGATCCAGAAGGATTATTCGCTGTTAAGCAAAACAAGATTGGCCAATCATAAGCCTTCATTTTTGAGAACTTTTCATTGTTCGAAGGAGAGAGTCTGGAATACATGGAGTGAAAATCTGCTATCGACACTGTAAAAAATTTGACCCTTTTGCTGCATCGTTACTCCATCGCTTTTATAGAATTTCTTTGTTTTGACCAATGAGAATGCTCCATAATAGAGCGAAGTAATCGTTTCCTATAAAAGCGATGGAGTGACGATGCAGCAAAAGGGTTCAATTTTTTACAATGCAAGCAGTGCTAAAAATTTATATCCTTTAAATGTGCAACGATGCTACTGAATTCCAAAGTGTCGATCACAGCGACATCTGCGGCATTTTCGTGATACATTATCCAGACTAGCAATAATTCTTGCATTTTTAGAAAATGTCCTGCAGATGTCTCTTCTATCTTTAAATTTCATTAGCATAGTTGCACATTTAAAGAATAGAACATTTTAGCGCTTTTTTTTAAGTGTTACAGAGGCGTGTTCAGCACAACTTACCAGTTACTTACTGACCACTTACCGATTGTAGACAAGTACGAAATGAAAATCAAAGCGAAGTGTGAACGTCAGCTACAATTCAACAGAATAGTTCTTATTGATGCCACAATTTGCTTTAGTACTGCCCTAAAATCGGTCGGTAACATTGGTTACTTTTGTAAGTTGCTCTGAACACGCCCTGAGATAGCTGATTTCCACACTATATCCCCTAGATGCTATATTTCCGGTTTCTTGCATAAGAGAACTTGTCCGGAATCCAGGTAGAATTTGCGCTGTTAGCGAAACAAGATTAACGAATCAGAAGCCTGAATTTTAGCAAAGTTTTCAATGTTTTAAATAAATTTTCTTGTTAATAAATCTCGTTTCGCAAACAACGCAAAATTTATGTTAATCCTGGCCCTCGTCCAGTTAGGATTTTGCACTTTGAACACTGTTAAAAATTTGAAACTTTTACTTTATCGTCTATCCATTGCCTTTACAGAAAATGATTACTCCATTGTATTATGGTGAATTCTCATTGGTCAAAATAGAGATATTCCATAAAAGCGGTGGAGTGACGATGCAGCAAAAACTTCAAACTTTTAACAGTGAAAAGATCGTGTGTCTATGTAAGTGTAAGATAAAAGCATGCAAAAGGAACACTTCTAATTGGTCGATTGCTTCAAAATGAATTTGAAATTTAAAGTTTTTATTTTTAAAAAAGTTCTAATTATCAGATTTTTATGAAATTCGAATGGGACCACATGGGCCTCATACGCTTTCAAACAAAAAAAGAATTATCAAAATCGGTTCATATTTGCAAAAGTTATGCGTGAACAACAAATACATACAGGTCGAAATCATAACCTCCTCTTTGAAGTCGGTTAAAAAATATATTGAAGGCATATTGAGAGACCCATTCAATGTAAATTAGTCGCGAATTCCATAGATGACATTTATGTGATTAATTCTAATTAAACTAGTTTGTTTTTAACAGTTTGGCGTGTATTGCTTTTATACTGCTACTGCTACATTTCACAAATATATCATTAAAAATTATTATCCAAGCTTTAAAAACCGTTGATAACATGGTGTAACATGGTCTTATCATTTTGTATGTCAAAACCATCCGTGTCTTTTAAGCTGTCTTTAAATCGCGGCTAATTACGGACGCTTAAAAAAAAAATCATTATTAACAAAGCATAATAATCATTATTAACAATACTTCTAGATAGGTACCTCTAGCGATCCTGAACACATTTGCTTCCACGCAAATCGAAATTTATATGTCACGAAAAAATGTGTTTTTCTCAAAAACTATGCGATGTAAGGTGATCCTATAGTTTTAATGCAAGCTCTAAATTAACATTTGCTACCTCTAAATTTTTCATAATTTTAGTTTCAGTTGATACGAAATTAAATGGGGAGAGGGGGATATTTTTTGCATAATATTTTCAACATTATCTTTAAAAGTGTTATTACTGAAATAAGAAGAAATGTATTTTTGAGTTCAGCGTTGGAAAGCTTTCACACGATAGACAAAGAAAAATATTTTCTTTTTTCGAGTAACTCAATAACCTTCTCTAAATTTTTCCTAAATATGCTTCCTGAATGTTTAATAATCTGTAAAATATCCGGTCAATAGTTTTTATTACTTCTCCTAATTTGCGATTCTACATTTTACAATTTACTAATAAAATAGCGATGACGAAGATTTTATAGGATCGGCTTTTGTATGCAATTGTCTGCATAATTAATATTGTTAATTAGCATACCTACTATAGCTCGGATACATAAAAATGGTATTGTTTAATTTTTTACATAAAAATGTATGCGAAATCCTTAGAATTTTACATATAAAAAAATGAAGATTCAAGAAATAGTTGCAATTTTTGCAGAAATTAAACTGTACTAGCGAGCTACGCCCGCTAGCTGGGCCACTTTTTCCAAACGAACCTCGGTATTAAGCAGTATATAATAAGCAAAAAAATTCATTTAATAAGCAAGTCTTTGTGTTCGAATTCTCAGGCACAAAAAAAGTAAATTAAAGAGCCATGGTCCCATTAAAAATATGTGATTTCGTACGGTGGGCCACGTGCACTTGAAAAAAAAAGATTGTGGATCGGAGCTATGGTCGCTTCGCGCCCATAGTCCCTTTAAAAATATTTGGTTTTGCACGGTGGGCGCTAAGCGCGCATAAGACTTTTTTTCGTATTTTTCAGTTCATCAGAAGCAGATTTTTACGCAGATTCTGAATATGTAATCAGTTTTTTTCTACTTTAAAAACTGTCTGCATGATGGTTTAAGAACAAACGCGCAAAAAAAAAGTTTCGATAGTCCTGTTTTATTTCTAAGTTCAATATTTTAGCGAAAACTACGGTAAATATACTACGACAAGTCAAAAAAATTGATGCGGAAAAAAACGCAATTAGCGCCGGTAGAAAAAGGAGGTTTTTGGCTGTTTCTTCTTTTAGCCAAAGGGGAAAAATTCATTACCTTCACCGCAAGGTGGCGCAGTGTTCTGCTTCGGAGCTCCGTTTGGGAATTGACACACTTTTCGTTCCGATTCCCAAGGGGTTTTTAATTCATAACTTTTTTAATTTTGGTCCCACGGTCTCGAAAATGTCCGAAATGACTTCCCCGGAATTTTTCCAATCGAAAGACACCTCTCGCGACTTCCAACTCGCCCGCGTTGCGAACTGTAATCGGCTTCAAGCAGACAGACAGACAGAGGCGCACGGATTTTATTAGCATAGACTAGCGAGCTACGCCCGCTAGCTGGGCCACTTTTTCCAAACGAACCTCGATATTAAGCAGTATATAATAAGCAAAAAAATTCATTTAATAAACAAGTCTTGGTGCTCGAATCCTCAAGCACAAAAAAAGTAAATTAAAGAGCTATGTTTGTTATGCGCCCATTATCCCGTTAAAAATATGTTATTTCGCACAGTGGGCGCTACGCGCACACCGTGCGAAGCGGGCCCACCGGCGCTACGCGCCATGGTCGCCATCGTCCCGTTAAAAATATTTGGTTTTGCACGGTTGGAGCTGCGCGCCCATAAGACATTTTGTCGTATTTTTTGGTTCATCGGAAGCAGACTTTTACGCAGATTCTGAATATATAATCAGTTTTTTTCTACTTTGAAATCTGTCTTCATGATGGTTTAAGAAAAAACGCGCAAAAAAAAGTTTGTGTATTAAAAACTGCAAAAGACTGCTATTAAAAAAAAATAAGTAATTTCATTAATATCACAAACAACATAACTAACAAATAATTTTGGCAGCTCGTTTTCCATTTGTACTAACAGAAATTTGTATTAATCGCGTAAATCTTAGGTTACACAATATTCGTGTATGCTACCAAAAAGAAAAAGTATGAAAATGAGCTACAACGATTAATACTCACATACAAAATAAATATATGAATAGCCAGTTACATCTGAGGTCCTTAAAATATTAATTAGCAACATTATTACCTCTTAGTGAACATATCTTGCTGTGCTTAAATTGTTGTACTTATTATATTAATTAAACCTTGTTTAACATTTTTTACCAGTTAGTTCTTTTTCTCTTATACATTCTTTGACAAAATGACGGGAGAAAAAGAAGTTTTCGGCTGCTTCTTCTTTTAGCCAAAGGGGAAAAGTTCCTGTCGTTCACCATAAGGTGGAGCAGTGTTCTGTCTAAGAGCTCCGTTTGAGCTCCGTTTGGGAAATGACACGTTTTCCGTTCCGATTCCCGACCGGTTTTTAATTCATAACTTTTTTAATTTTGGTCCCACTGTCTCGAAAATGGCCGAAATGACTTTCCCGGAATTTTTCGAATCGAAAGATACCTCTCGCGACTTCCAACTCGCCCGCGTTGCGGACTGTAATCGGCTTCAAGCAGACAGACAGACAGAGGCGAACGGATTTTATTAGTATAGATTGCATTGGGCTAGTGTGTCATTGACTTTTGCACGGATGTCTGGCTCATTCTTCCAAGCGTGCACTATCTCAGTAGTATTTGACATGAATTTACATTTTCTATTGATAATGAAAAAAACTAAATGTGCTGTGTTCATACATTTTTTATTGTTACTTTATATTTTTCATTTCACAGTTCACAGTATGTGAGATCTTATATCCGTATCAAGTCACAAACACAATGTTTCAAAGAAAAATGTTTGTTTATTTAATAGAAGTTATTTATTTAATTGCTAGTATGTTTGGAGTGTTATATCTCTGGCAAGCAACAACATCCCAAAATTCTTTTAGCCTAAACTGTTAGTATAACACTACCTGCTTATTAATTTTTTTTGTTTGTTTTCATGGAACATTTTTATTTTACAATGTTATGTTGCACAAAATACTATTAATTTTAGTCGCCAGTATTTGCAGTATAAAAATTAAAATAAATCAGAGAAACTATGCAAAATTTCTCCTCCCTGTTATCATGATCGATATCTTTTAATTATAACATTTGTTAGAGAAATATATATATCTAGAATTAAAATATATATGGATTTGAATTCGTCCTGTATAGTTAAGTTAACTGACAACAACAACAATTAATTATAAACTGATAACCGGGGATACACTATTAAAAATGTGTACCATTTACTGCAACATCACTCACTACTTTTATAGAAAACGGTTACTTCACTGTGTTATGGAGTATTCTCATTTGTCAGAATAGAAATATTATATAAATGCAGTGGAGTGACACTGATTCAAATGGTACAGTTTTTTAATAATCTAAAAAAAATTATCATCATATTTTTACCGCGTACAGATGCGTTTCTGCTTGCATTATATTTTCGATGTATCTTAATTCAATTCCCCTTTAAAGTTCGAAATATTTAATCTACTTAATAGCCAAGCAAACTTTTATAAAGTCAATCAGCAATGTACAGCGTTCAAAATCACGGATTATTAATCACCTAACGTCTATAGTTTTTGCTGTTTAAACGTAATTTGTCATCCTCAAGACAGTGAACAGATTGACTGGAAGAGCTTTTTATTTTGATATCTATACTAATAGCAATAATATTGACAGCATTAAGTCCGTCGAACCCTCAGGATGGTAAATCTTATCTGTGATGTGTTTACAAGTTTAGTATCTGACACAAAGATACATTAATCTTCTAGACGTGTTTTTTAATCCTTAATTTTGTGCGATGCATCTCGGCTGTTCAATTGTGTGTTATAGTCACCATCACACATGATTAATTCATTAAAAAGAGCTGGGATGATTCTGATATTATAGCGTTTATAAGATAATTAATCTATTTAAGCCAAGTTATATTATAAGATTTATACAGAAAATTTCACATAGTTTAATTTGTTTTATTACTGAAATTTCAATTAAATAAGCCGAAGTTTACCAATGCATCATAGTTGCCAACATTAACCTTTTTTCTTAACACTGAAAATAAAAAATAGATTTCGTCTTGTTTAATAGCCGAAATATGCAATTAAATAAAGCAAAAATCGCTATTAAATTTTAGTGTTATCAAAAAGCGCAAAAGTTAACAGCTGTGCTTCTGGAAAAATTTATTCCTCAAATGTTAAAAACATACAAACCCTGCATATATGTCAGATATATGTACAATGGAAAAGCAACAACAATTCATTTGTATCTTATTTATAATAATGCGCAAATGGGTCATTCTCATATAATCATAAGATTTATTTCCTAAGCTAAAAATTTAAAATGTATGTATATCATGAATATTGAATTTTTTTGTCACCGTTTCGTTTCAATGACTACATTCTAAAGTAACTTAAAAAGGAAAAAATAATTAAAATCAATAATTAAAAAAATGAAAACTTGGAAACATTTGTATCATAGCTTGTCCCAAATTTCAAATTTATTTATTAAAGCCTTTATTTTTAAAAATTGGAAAGCTTTAGAGGAAAAATAATGATGATATGGGTATATTTCATTTCCCTTGGCACTTTAAATAAAATAGAAATTAGATAGCGTTTTGATGATGCAGTTTTATATGTTCTTAAGATGCCACTCAAGTCACTCGAAAATACCCGGATGATAACGTTAAGTCCATGAAGGCGTTATTTTCAAATATCTCGCTTAAATTTTAATATTTTTATATATATATATATATATATTTTTTTTTTTTACATAGTATAGTTGAGGACGATCTATAAATGAGCTAGTTTTTACCTTTTCGATTTTGGCTATATTTTTTTATATAATGATAGTTTCAATCTCAGAACCGGTCTTAACCGTTCTGAAATTTAAAGTAATTTTTCAGAAAAATCTGAAACTAAAATCGAAAAAATAAAAACAATCACGGTTGCAGATCGTTCTCAGTTTTCTTACGCAAGAAAAAAAAAAAAAAAAAAAGTAAAAATTTTAAAATTTGAGCACGATATTAGAATAACACCTCCATAGATTTAACATTTTCATCCTGGACTTTTTTAATGACTGGTGATGGCTCTTAAGTGAAGTAATGTCTATTTTTGGTTGACTATGTGAGTACCTCTTTATTTTGATCAGTTTTTTCCAAAACTCTAGTCAGTTTATTTCTTATTCATCATAACCCAGTTTATTATTTTAGTGTATGTATTATGTATAAATACCAAGTTTATCATTGCAATGTATTTTTTATTGGTCTTTTTATGTATTTTATTTCCATCATTACAGGTTTGCGTCGGTCACGGGTTGATTAAGCATCCTTTTGGAATTGGATTCTAGTAGGTATCAGTATTTTTGAAAATAATTGCTTTATTTAATGACAGAAACTTGCGATTAAATAAATGGAATATTCCGTTTTGAAGATAGCAATTATTAAAATTCAAGTATACTTTCTTTTGCACTTCTCTGAGATAAGTAGAATGCAAAGCAAACAACAATAAGTTTTATTAATATAATTACATTTAATTTTTGTTTTCCGCATAAAATTATAAATTAAATTAGTATTGCACGTTGAACCATAAACTTTACTTTTATTTGACTGCGCTGTTACCATTGAAAAATTTTCCTACTAGACTTAAAGGGGAAAAAAACCCAACAATTCAGCAATAATTGCCAAATGTGTCACCAGGAACCGATAATCGATCACAAATGAAAAAGTTTTACATATAAATTGCTAAGAATCCCAACAAAAAATTCTCGGAAAAGATGAAAACAACATCGCATACATTTTAATTGCCATTAAAAGTGTAGGAACCCTGTTTTAAGTTGTCGAGCAAAAAATGTATTCATAGATTGCTATCACGATTACACAAGCCTCTTAATCTGACCCTAAAAAAAGTTTGTTTATAGCATTTTCTTTTTTAACAAAATTATAGATTGCTTAGACAGAATTTTCAAAAGTTTTGCAACATAACAAAAAGAAAAAAATACGCTTTCAACAAACAAAAGATGAAAATCTCAGTTAACTTTATAGAGGTTACGATACTATAAATTCTTAAAATTTTATGAACTCATATTTAACAGTTTTTTAACTACCTGCCGAGCAAAATACAAAATCCTATTTTGAGAAAAATTTTCTTTAAGTTCTCTTTGAAAATATTCCATGTTTAACAACTATCGGGTGTCCCCAAAATGACTGATGGATTTTAAAATTCAATAACTTTCAAATGGTGACAGATATTTAAAAAAATTCTCGCAGGAGGGTTATTTAGTATAATGTCAGCATTTTTTTTTTTTTTTTTTTTTTTTTTTTTTTTTTTTTTTTTACTGTTATTGATGAATTTAGTTATATCAGTAGTATTCTGATATTTAGACAATAACTTACAGCTTCTTGATACATTCAATATATTTTAATCCCCCTTTTTTGCATGGGAGAAGAGAGAGGCACAAAAATTGAGTTATTTGATTTAGTGGTTATTGCTTTCAGCACTATCTATCGCTCCTATTTGTTACTAAAACTGGGAATCACAGCATAAAAGCTCCTGACGTTATATATAACCCTCCTGCAAGAATTCTTTTAATGTCTTCCACCGTTTGCAACTTATTGAATTTTTAAATTCGGTAGTCATTTTTGGGACACCCGGAATTATTCATTATTCCTGGTTATTCATTTTATTTTAAAGCGTTTAGAAATCAATAATCTTTATAATATATTTCAATTAAATATTTTAAAGGCTTAAAAATCATATGACTCCCTATAATTTAGAATTCCTAAGGCTAAATTCATTTGTAATTGTTACAAAATAGGTTGCAATACAACAGAACCCATTTTGAACAGAATTATTTTTAATTGAATCGATTTTTTGACGCTTCAAATAGGCGAATTTAAAATGACAACTCCTTCCTGTAGGTTTTTTTTTTAAATTACATTTAAAAGACTACGTGCACTGCAATCTGTTTTGCAACTATTACTAATAAATTTAACATTAGAAATTTAAAAAATTATTTTTTTAACAGAATCAATTTTTCGGAGCTTGAAATAGGCGAATCCAAAATGACAGTTCCTTCGACAGGTTTTTTGAACTACGCTTAAAAGATTGCATGCACTGCAATCTTTTTTGAAACTATTGCTAATGAATTTAACATTAGAAATTTAAGACATTATTTTTTTTTTAACAGAATAGATTTTTTGGAGCTTGAAATAGGCGAATCTAAAATGACAGTACCTTTGACAGACTTTTTGAATTATGCTTAAAAGACTACGTGCACTGCAATCTTTTTAGAAACTATTACTAATGAATTTAATAGTAGAAATTTAAGAAATTATTTTTTAGCAGAATCGAATTTTAGAAGCTTCAAATAGGCGAATCTAAACTGATACTCATTCCGGCAAGTTTTTTCAATGATACTTAAAAGACTAGATGCATTTCAATCTGTTTTCAAACAATTACAAATGAATTTAACATTAGAAATTCCACAAATTATTTTTTTAACGGAATCGACTTTTAGGACCTTCAAAATAATCTAAATTGACAGCTTCTTGGAACAAGTTTTTAGAATGATACTTAAAATAATACATGCATTGCAGTCTATTTTAAAACGACTACAAATGATTTTAAGATTTCTAATTCTAAACTTTAAACCTTCAGAATTCCTTAACTCCATTTCGATATCTCAAGGGAAAATATAAAAGACATCAAAATTAGTTGTTATAGATTAAAAATTAGTTGTTCACTTTGATATTTTCAGTTTTGTACTGTTTCACTATCAAAAGTTCATCTTATTTCGATTTAACACAAAATGAAAAAAGATGTAATATTTACAGTTTATTTCCGTTTTACGGATTCATTTATCTCATGAAACTTTTATAGTCTCGCTTCTCTGTTTGTCCGTCATAGCGCTGCGCTGCTTGGAAACTATTTAAGTAAGAGACTTGATTTTTTTTTATATACAGAGCTTAATACCCCCTGTCATACAGAAAATCATAAAATTTTGAAAAAAATTGTTTTATTTTAATTAAATAATTTAATGGTATTCCACCATTTTTTGCGATTTCGAAACAACCTTAATTTCAACCATCTTTCCGTGATCACGGTTGTCCTGTGATTAAAAGTGTTATTTCTTACCAAAAGTCCCGGGTTCGAAGCATGTCGTTGAATTCTTTAACTTTTTGTAGTTAATTGTCCGATGGATTTAATTAAAAGAAATTTCGTAATTTTTTTTAAAAGAAATGTTAACTTTTTTTGTGCCATCTAATGAGTATTTGGAAAGTGAAAGAATCAATATGGATGTATTCGGAATTATTTGAGCATTTTAAATAGGTTTTAAATAAATTTTTCTTTTAAATATTATTTAAAAAAGTTATGCCTTCTGGGTTCCTTAACTACCCGTTCGGAATCCAAAGAGAAAATATAAATGACAGATTCAAAATTAGTTTATATAAATTCAAAGTTAGTTGTTCGCTTTGACAATTTCAGAGTTTTGCACAATTTCTCTATAAAAAGCACCCCTACATCTTATTTCGATTTATCACAAAATGAAAATAAAGAATACTGCCCAGTTAAACTGATGGCATTGAGCTCACAGGCTACAAATACTAATTGTACATTAAAGCCTTATATTTTCAAGGGTTAATTCCGTTAAAAAATTAAGAAAGGGAAACAGCTCTCTTCTTTCCTCTTTTTTTATACTTAATCATTGAACCTCCTATACTATCAAAGACATGCTTTATCATATAAAAAATCTATATCCAAAATTCAGAGCAAATTAGATAATTCTTAATAAAAACCCATTTAGCATTTATATAATTTAAAAGGAGTTATCCCCCTCTTTTATACTTAACCATTAAACTTCCAAAACTATTCAGAGATTTGAACGAAATATGAAAATTCTGCTTGAAAAACCCATTTATATAAATTAAGGGGGGGGCATTAGAACCCCTGTTCCCCCTATTTATACTTATACAATGAACACCTAATAACAGTCACTGAATCGCCTCATCTGAATGATCCTAATCTAAATTTTGAACGAAAACTTAATTCTGCATGAAAATCCCATTTATATCAACTAACGGGGGGGGGGGATTAGAACCCCTGTTCCCCCTATTTATACTTATTCAATGAACACCTAATAACAGTCACGGAATCGTCTCATCAGAATGATCCTAATCTAAATTTTGAACGAAAACTTAATTCTACATGAAAATCCCATTTATATCAACTAACGGGGGGGGGGGATTAGAGCCCCTGTTCCCCCTATTTATACTTATTCAATAAACACCTAATAACAGTCACGGAATCGCCTCATCAGAATGATCCTAATCTAAATTTTGAACGAAAACTTAATTCTGCATTAAAATCCCATTTATATCAACTAACGGGGGGGGGGCATTAGAACCCCTGTTCCCCCTATTTATATTTATTCAATGAACAACTAATAACAGTCACTGAATCGCCTCATCAGAATGATCTCATCTAAATTTTGAACGAAAACTTAATTCTGCATGAAAATCCCATTTATATCAACTAACGGGGGGGGGGGATTAGAACCCCTGTTCCCCCTATTTATACTTATTCAATGAACACCTAATAACAGTCACGGAATCGTCTCATCAGAATGATCCTAATCTAAATTTTGAACGAAAACTTAATTCTGCATGAAAATCCCATTTATATCAACTAACGGGGGGGGGCATTAGAGCCCCTGTTCCCCCTATTTATACTTATTCAATGAACACCTAATAACAGTCACGGAATCGCCTTATCAGAATTATCCTAATCTAAATTTTAAACGAAAACTTAATTCTGCATGAAAATCCCATTTATATCAACTAACGGAGGGGGGGGGGGCATTAGAACCCCTGTTCCCCCTATTTATACTTATTCAATGAACACCTAATAACGGTCACGGAATCGCCTCATCAGAATGATCCTAATCTAAATTTTGAACGAAAACTTAATTCTGCATGAAAATCCCATTTCTATAAATTAAGGGGGGGGGGGCATTAGAACCCCTGTCCCCCTATTTATACTTATTCAATGAACACCTAATAACAGTCACGGAATCGCCTCATCAGAATGATCCTAATCTAAATTTTGAACGAAAACTTAATTCTGCATGAAAATCCCATTTATATCAACTAACGGGGGGCATGAGCCCCCCGTTCCCCCTCTTATACATATCGAATGAACTCCAAAAACTAATCAGGGAAGCGCCTTGTCAGGATATACCTACATACAAAATTTCAAGTGGATCCGATATTTTTATCATGAGTTATCGCGTTACGCACATACGCACATACATACAGAACGGACGGGCACATAAGCTCTCAGGCTATGATAGCCTGTGAGCTAAAAAGATGTAATATTTGCGTTTTTAAGGATTCGTTTATATCATGAAACGCTTATAGTCTTGCTTCTATGTTTGTCCATCATAGCGCTACTTCGAAACTATCTAAGTTAGAGACTTGAATTTTTATATAGAGAGCTTAATGCCTCCTTTCATACCCAAAATCATAAAATTTTAAAAAAGTTATGGCATTTTATTTAATAAATTAATGTAATAACATCCCGCCATTTTTGTGATTTAAAAACACAAACTTAATTTAAACCATCTTTTCGTTGTCATGATAGTTCTGTGGTACAGTGTGTTATTTCTTACAGAAAGATCCCGGATTCGAAGCATGTCGTGAAAATTTTTAACTTTTTGCATTTAATTTATTCATGGATTTTATTAAGAGAAATTTCGTACATTTTAGCCATTTTATGAATTTTTTGGAATTTTAATAAATGTTAACATCATTTTTTTTCGCCATCTAGTGAGTGTTTTCAAAGTGAAAGAATCAATATGGATGTTTTCGGAATTATTTCAGCATTTTAAATATATTTTTTAATTAATATCATATTTATACCTCCGTTAAGATTTTGAAATTTCTTAGTTTAAAAATATTCGGATTTTTTAATTAAATTAATTTTACTTAAATATTTTTAATATTATTTTAAATTTTAATATAATGGGTCTGTCTTTCTTGTAGTAGTTTAATAAATATAAGTTAACAATTTTGATAATTAAAGGTAAAATATTTTAAAAGCTACATTAAACGAAACTCTCTGTGCGATCTGCAATCACAACGCCCCGTCCCCTTCCTTATTTTTTTATTCTTAGCCGACTGTACATTATTTCAAAAATTGGATAACTTGAATTAAAAAATAGAGACAACAATGGAAAGTCATTATTTTTAAAGATATCGATTGCTAAGAGTTAAATAAAATAATGAAAAAAAAAACTTCAGTGAAACGGATTTCAGTCTCTAGCGACCCATTAATGACAAGTTTTATGCATCACATTTAGACAGCGAAAGTCTTCTTCGTAATATAAGAAAATTTACTACCACCTTTTGCTCCATTCTTTTTATTTCTAGGTGTGGCAGTGAGGTGCGCCTGCATTAAAGCTTACCTACGGCAGAGAAATGCAGAATGGCGGATTTGCTACTTAATGCTAATACGCTTATCAGTGGAAATGGGAAGCGTATTTTATTCCAGAATCGATACTTATTTTCTGACAGTAAATTACTTTTCTTTTACCTAGCACTTTCTAACCAGGAACCTCAGAAACAGAGTGGCTCAAATCATCCCCATTCAAATAAAGAGATGTTTTGTTAAGTTACATGAGCTGGTCCAAAACATTTTTACTTCTGTCGCCAACGTGTGAGAAACATTCACTAAAAAAGACAACTCGGCCCTTGAAGAAGTACTTTAACCCTTTGATCTCTGATGGATATATTTCTTTAAAATTGAAAATATCACATTGGCACCAGTATTGTGTAACGAAAAAATTCGGTTTACGATATGTGCGAAAAAATGCATTAAATCATTTTCTAATAAATTTGGTTAAATAATACGGCGCCATTGTAACGTTTCGAAATTAAAATTAAGTGGTAGAAAATTCAACCATCAGAGTTCAAAGGGTTAAATATTCATTACATTTACAACTAGTAAATTAAGCAGATCGAAAATTTCATTGCCAGTTCTGCAAATTGGATTTCATTTAATATCTGAAAATCTCAACACTCAGTTCGAATTTTAAAATATTAAAATGATTGCTCTTAAGAATTAGAATGAGAAATTCAATTCCATGCACTGATTTCCTATGGCTCTTTATTTTAGGGTTCCGTACTTAAAAAGTGAAAACGGAAACATTATAAAATCACTCATGTGTCTGTTCGTCTGTCACAGCGATTTTACGAATGAACTATAATGAAACGTGAAAAGCTCAAATTGGGGGAAGTAATAAAGATTTTGACTCATATACAGTAGTGGCCGAAAGTGTGGACATTTTTCGAAAGTTTCATGTTTTTCAACTTTGTGTGCTTGTCGAATATATTAATTTTCACTTAAATACAAAAGTTTATATATCAAATTGAAGGTAATTTAATGTAAAATTTAATAATAAAAACAGTATTACAATATCTGTATTAAAAAGTTATGTAACTAATAGTAAGATCTATCTTAGATTTGCATTTTTTAAAAGTAATACTTACACAATCAATACTTAGTAGGATAACCGTTATTTTTTAAGACAGCTTCACCGTGTCTTTTCATCGAGTGAACGAATGTTTGGAGTTCATCTTACGTAATCACATGGTTCCAAGAATCAATTATAGCTTCAATAAGTTGTCTTTTAATGGATGGACGTTTTTTTCGTACAATAATTTTCAAACGTCGCCACAAATTTTCA
The DNA here is from genome assembly GCA_964019185.1 of Maratus speculifer. Classification (NCBI taxonomy): domain Eukaryota; kingdom Metazoa; phylum Arthropoda; class Arachnida; order Araneae; family Salticidae; genus Maratus; species Maratus speculifer. The sequence goes on along the minus strand of OZ025299.1, from coordinate 27,147,216 downwards.
ATTGGATTGAGATCAAGGCTGTTTCCTGGCCATAGTAATATATCTAAGTCTGAGACCATGGCTGTGCATACTTTTGATGTGTGGCATGGAGCTGAATCCTGCTAAAAAATAAATGGTGCGTTGTTGGGAAAGAGATCCCTGATGGAAGGTATCAATTTTGGTTACAGGAAAGTTTCGATGTATTTTTTGGTATTCAGATGCCATCAATCACTTGAATTCGGCCCACATCATCTGCAGACATACATGAACCAAATCATGACATTTACTGGATTTTTTGTAGTTGCTTCAATGCAATCAGAATAAAGTGCTTCTCCTACTCTACGTCTTACGTATTTTCTACCATCACTACCAAAGAGCGATCTTTTACTCTCATCGCCTCCAGATTACTTGCTTCCATTGATTTTCTGACCATTTAATGTGTTATTTTGCCCACTTAAATCGTTTTTTGCGTTGCTTTTGATTTAAATATGTTTTTTTTTTTACCTTGGAATTCTAGCTTGTAGTCCAAATACTGATAACCTTCTTATTGTTCTTGAATTTACCACAATCCTCGCTGCATTCATTTCACATCTAATGGCATCTGATTAAATTTTTCTATCTTGAAGGCATAGCCGTTTAATTTTTCTATCGGCAGTAGCACTTGCGCATTTTTTTCGCCCTGATTTGGCCTTATTTTCCACGGATTTTGTGTTTTCATAATGTAAACAGAAGTTTCCTACACCAGAACAAGTCACTGAACCACGAACGTGTCTTGCAATTTCAGCATAACAGAGGCCATTTTCTCTCAATATGACAATTCGGCTTCTTTTTGTAGATGTCCAATTAGTTCTTCTTGTTGATGACATTGTTTAAAATTAGTTTAATTAAAAAAGGGACTTTAAATATTCAAAAACAGTAATACTCTATTTAATTGTACTAGTATGCATTATTCCGCAAACTATTTTCGCATAACTCTTTTACCATCCGACTAACCTAATTTACAGTTACACATTTGATTGGTCCTCAGAACAGTGTTTGTGATTGGCTAGTACGCTTATATTAAAAAACACGTCCTTTTTCAAAACGATTTGTGTTTGTTTGTTCTACTAAAATGAGCTTAACTTTTTTTGTAATACATATATTGTAATACTGTTTTTATTATTACATTCTACATTAAATTACTTTCAATTTGATATATAAACGTTTGTATTTAAGTAAAAATTAATATATTCTACAAGCACACAATTTGAAAAACATGAAACTTTCTAAAAATGTCCAAACTTTTAACCACCACTGTATTTACTATTATCATTATTAAACATGAACAATTATCATTAATAAATGTCTAATATTTATCATTATTAAACATTTACAAATATATTTAGCAGGAGGGGTAGGGCTATTTAAGTTATTTAAAAAAATATTTTCTTTGTATATCGTGTGGGGTATCTTGTGAAAGCTTTCGCTACGCTAAACTCAAAATTATTTTTCTTTTAATTTTAGGTATTATATTTTCAGAGATATTGTCGAAATATAATACAAAAAAAGTCCGCCCCCCCCCCAATCTAATTCCGAATCTACTGAAACAAAGATTATAAAAAATTTAGAGGTTATCGATGTTACTTTAAACCTTGTAGGAAAATTATAGCAATTATTCTAGATCGCGTAGTTTAAAAAAAAACACATACAAATTCGAGTTGTAGGCATTCAGCAAAGGCGTTGAGGAGCGTCGGAGGTATTTATAATAGCAAAAGTATACAAAAATTGTTGATAATTATTTTTGAAAAAATCGTCCATAATTAGCCGAGATATTAACTCTTAAATACACGGACGGTTTGGACATAAATAATGGCGGGGCGGTGTACTCTGCGTATCATCGGCTTTTATATCCTAGATAACAACTTTTAATAATATATTTGTGCACTGCAATACCTAATAGTAGTATAAAAGCAATAAACTTCATACTGATTTAATTAGAATTAATCACATGGATCAGGATTCAGGCGCATTCAAAGGAATTTAAAAAATACTCATTTTAGTACCAGAATTTTTTTTAAGTATCATTTTCCTTATTTAATGCAAAACGTCCCTTACTTCGTATATAGGGGCCCCTATGTTACGGAATTTTTGATATTAAAATGTCTATTTTTTTTTTTCAAATCCTTATGCATGCTAACCCTTTATCAATACTATGGGGTTCGCGACTAGTTTGTATTGAGTGGGTCTCTCATTATGACTTTTGCGTATTTAAAAGTTAATTAAAAATCTATCTGCAAAAACGCGTCATGTACCTAAGCGGCTTTGCTAATTTGCGAGCTCCTTTAGTTGACACCCTGAAACAACGGTTTTGTATTAGTTACACTAGAAAAAGAAATGCTGAATTTAGTTTTATGAAATGCCAAATGAAGTTTAAATAAGCATTACCTTTAATTGTCAGTACTGAGTTAAGCTCTTTGTAATTAGATAAGAATAAGTTTTAAAAAAAGAGTTATACAAAATAGCAATATTTGATATCATTATATCGTTTTGAACTCACAGGGTATACCCATTCACACTTTTCTAGTATATTCAGCACTAATCTACCCTAATTTGTCTAGTTTTTTAAAGATTTTATTATTCTTTCAGCAATGATATTTTCCTTTAATAATACAGTTAACTCCTTCGCGATGAGAGCACTTTGCATAATTTTTAATCTTTAACCATTGGCTTTTCAAAACAGAAAATTTTCTGTATTTCAATCGCGAAAATACTCCAACTAAATAAGATAAATTTTACAATATGAGAATAGACCCAACTAGTGCGAAAGCTTTCTTCTGTTTGTAAACTAATTGGATTTAGTTTTGAGACGGGCGAAGAAGGATTAATTCTTCCAAAACGCATTGCGTCAGGTTCTTTCTTTCTTTCTTTCTTTTTTTTTTTTTTTTTTTGCATTTTAAAAATGTCTGTTTTTAGAATTTTTTTCAATTATGTTCAATTATGTAATGTTTTAAAAATTCTAAATAAGATGATTTTTGAAACATGTTACGAAAAACTTCATGATGTCCATATGACAATAATCCTTGAGAGCATTTATCATTACTCGATGTTTTAAAAATACATATACATTCTATCAAGATCTTCGAACGCTTCCTTGCGTTCTGAGATCTTGATAGAATGTGCTCGGGAACCTAACTGCACGGGAACCTAAAGTTTTGTAAATCTCCGTGCATTAGATCTTGAGATACAGCGTCCACAAAAAATTTTCTCACATACAGATTCACAAAGCGACAGACACAGTGATAGACAGACATTTTCTAAAAATCATTAAATCGTCTTCAAGTCCTTCTAAAATGTATAAATCCATTGATAATTGAAAGTCAAAAATTGTCACGAATCTAATACTTTCTTCTTGTAAAGATAGAAGAAAGTAAAAAAAAACCCGATGGTTTCTTGATTGATTGATTTTCATATTAGTGGCCATTTGCATATTCATTTTCATGTCCAGCATATCATTTTCATTTCGGAACCATGTCAGAGCAATCTAGTCTTCATTGCCTCGAAGGGAAAACCTGTCGCATAAATGAACAACATAATACGATCCGCGATCAATAAATACATTTATTGCTTGTGGCAGTATTATCGAAAGACTTTTGGTGGCCGTCAAAGTTTAGTTTCGTAATTATCAATAATAAAAATTTCTGATTTATGCTACTAAATATGTTATCCCGGAACTAGTTTAGGTCTTTTATTTTTATATTGTGTAATTCAAATAATTCGAGGAATCTGTTTTTCTGTTGAGTACACCAAATATCGTTATTGTAACCTGATTTAACTTAATATCATAAATATGAGAGTAGTATTTATAGATTATTTCCGATAGATAGGAGAATTATGCATAATATGATTGTTACTACAGTCGGAAGTAACAATATACAGGTGTGTCTCATAATTAATCATAGGCATGTGAATGAACTGAAAGGAAATGTTTTGTCTTCCAGCGATCTTGAAGCACCGGTTCGCCTGATTAAAGCTGCAAGTTTTATAAACATAATGTCCCTAGTTTGTAATAACTTATAATATTTATTCACGCATGTAATTATTCATTACATTCATACTAAATATCAAAATAAGGTCATTAATTTGTAAAGATTTGATGCGAAAGTTAGAATTAAGATCATCTTAATATAAAGGTGTGCTTTAGGCTTCGAAGTTAAGAATGACAATTGGCCGAGAGAAAATTGTGTTGTTTGAAGCATTTTAACCGATTTAAGGCCTCCGTTAATTTTTTTACGTACCCCATAAAAACAATTAGAAATAAAGACTTTCCAAGATTCTTTAATTTTCGATGGGAGTATACCAACATTTTTAAATTAAAAAAAGTCGGTAGTCATATTTTTTGTAACTTATTGTCAGTTCTAAACTGCTTATCAACAGATCGTGGCAGTAAGTGCATTATTATCATTTTTTTAAACTCTATTTGAGAAAGTAGTGTTCTAAACTATGTTTTTTTTAGTCAATTCATTGGATTTATTAGTCCTCCAAACATTTAGGAAATATTAAATTTCTAAGATTTTTTGGGGGATTTCTAAAACAAAAGTCGTCATTTACAGAAACGTTTCCGAGTAATTTTTACGACGTATGAATCAGTTTTTTTCAACATTGCATATCCATTTTATGTTTACCGTAAATTCTCAAACAAACATTTTTAGATTCTAACAAATTGTTACATGCAAGAATAACAAAAACAATTGGACGTCTTGAAACTTGAAAATGATAATGGTAATACTCATTTTACTCTTTTAAGGGGATCTTGGTATTTGTCAAAATATGGATTTTCTTTTTTTAATATTAATTGAAAGCTTCTTTAATTGTGAATATTTTTATATCTCATTTTTACCTGTATGACAATTATATCGCTAGATATTGTAAATTTTGTTAATAGATAAACTCAATTAACCATGCAAATGAAAATTTCAAACTGATTTTTCACCGTTTTTATACTTTTATAACTTGCTTGTTCGATAAACACTAATGCTTTTGCGAATTTAGATAGAGGCTTGATTTTTTTTTACATAAACTGTTCTAGGAATCCTTGTTTCCTAGAAAATTTTAGTAACTTTACAGATTTTTTTTAATAGTATACATTGCGTATAAGTGAGAGATCACTGAACGTTACACTTTTTTATGCTAAAAAACAGGTCCTTTTTTTACCATGTACAGAAAATCCACGTGCCAATTCTGGCTATCTGTATGTGTACATGCATATATATAATTTGAAGATTTTAATGTCACAGTCTGGGAATGTAATTGAAAGAAAAAAAAATGAATAGTGAATTACCTTGGACGTCTTGAAAATTTAGAAAATTATACTCTGACAAGAGGTCAACCTGAACAGAAGGTGGAGAACATTAGACCGTTATTGAGAAAATGAGGTGCTTCCAGGAAAATAGCTCGTTTTTTTTCTCTCGTATCTAGACAAAAAAATCCTTCATTTAATAATAGTAAAAAACGAATTGAAGATTGTGAAGGACAAAGGAAGTTTCAAAAACTGTCTCAGTATAATTAACTAAACAATATATTTCTCTTTTTAAAAATTGAGTTGCAGTTGAGAATGTTTGGTGGAACACGTGGGATCTGCACTGTAAAAAATTGTAAAGTTATTAAACATTTTCTAGTAGATTTGTATTCCAAAATATTTGAGAGGTCATTTTTTATGTCATTTAAACAGTTAATGTAATTTGGTGAAAAGAGAATAATTTTTGTGAGAGAAAAGCAAATGGTAATCGGACGGAGCAATGTTAGAAGAATACGAGAGGTGGGTCAGAATGGTTCAGTCGAATGCAAACAATTTCTTTCTCCCATTAAGAGATTGCCCGAAAAGATTCTTTTGCAATTCATGTGTTATTTTTTAAAATTCTGCTGGCATCAATCTCTACAAGTAGAAATCTTTTATTTACACTTTAATAAAAGTTACAAAAAAAAAAAAAAATGCAAAACGAGTTTTTAAAAATACTGTTGCGAATAGAATATAAAAATAATTGAGAGTGCAGCCGACCTGTTGGAGTTTAAAATTATAGAACGCACACAACAAGACAGCGAGACAGCGAGATTTCGACAGCTCAACTATATGAACTATAATGTAAATAAATGTGTGTGCTTCCACTAACATGGTTTAAATTTTTAAATTCTATGCTTATAGATAAAATATTAATAAAACATGGTGTTACTAATTCATGCAACATGAGAGAGTTAATCCAGTTAGTTTTTTTTCCTAAAAACAATCAATGGTTTAAAAATTAAAATGCCCTCGTTCTAGAAAATAGATTGGTGATCACTGTGTTTCTAAATACTTCAACGTAGAAGAGTTTTTTTTTTTCGAAAAATAGCCAATAATAATAAATTGATGTGCCATAATTTAAAATAACTAACTGAAAAGTATACAGTGAGTAACATATAAACAAACATTCATCCATGAAATTATACAGGAAATAGATCTACTAAATCGTTTATGCACATAAAAAGGGTTTCCACAGGTCAAAAGCCTTCACAAGGCGAAAGGTCAAACAGTATGAGAGCAATTCCGATTTCGATTTTAAATTGTTTTTCCTAACTGTTTGGATTAAAAAAAGTGATATACTATGCTATTTTTCAAGTTGAACGATAACGAAAGACAACTCGTCACCTGAGAATATCTGTGAGAGTTCTATCTGTTTTTTTTATAAAAAAATGACTTATCGATGTAAATAGGTTCTATTTGTGTCTAAGAAGACCTTTTTGCATCAAAATGATGTTATATATAATCATAATAGGACATTATTTTAATCCAGAAATGCCTTTATAGATACAAATAGAACATTTCAATATCGGTAAGTCAATTTTTTTAAAAACACAGATAAAACCTTATTATTCTCAGGTGATTAACTGTTTTTGAAATCATGCATAGTTTGTTTTTTAATTAAAGTTAAAACTTTATTTTAAATTATAATCATTTTTTAGCTTTTAGACGGAAATATATAGGATACATGTACCAGTAATGGACAAATTTCAATATTTAAAAAAATAACCAATAAAAATTTAGTTTTAATCATTTTTTATAACTCCCCATTGTAAATTTTATAATCTTATATAATTGTTGACACTCTAAATCAAAACATTCACAAAGCAGAAATTAATGTTTCGAAGTTCCACTGTTTTTCAGAGAAAATCTTAATGAACATGTAAAGTGCTGGCTTCATCTAGAAAGTTTATATACTCCTTATTTTCTTGCAAAATTTTCAGCCTTTTGTTTTAATAGCAAAAGAAAACTTTGAATTTTATATGATAATAGCCATTTATGAAATTTATTTTTAAGATTTTGATAGGGCTATCCATTACTGGGATGCTCAATTAGTTAATTTCCGGAAATGGACACCACGTGTAGACGTCGCTAAAAATACAAGTTCAGTAATGTGTAAAATTTAACTGAAAATCTAAATAATCAAATTTAATTTTTAGATTACCCTTATCAAAATGTAATAATAACTAAAACTTTTAGAAAATACTACTTTTAAGTTATTTTCTATGGATAATAAATTTCCAACACTTATTAAATTTTTTTTTAATGTATATAACCTCTGCCTTGTATATTTTATAATCAGGAATTTCAACCAGTCAGGAAGCAGAATACACTGTTAAAAAATTCTGAAATTCACAGATAATTTTTCCAGAGTATCTCAGGAAAAGTCCTTTTTCATGAGAAAAGGACATTTTCTGTTAAAAGTCGGGAATTTTGATCATGTTTCCTTAAAATAACGAAACAGAGAATTATGGAACGAATTAATGCGAATACTCAGTTATCAATCTCAAATTTATTTTAAATGCTTAGAAAACTAACATGTTGTTGCACAGAAATGAAAAAAACTAAATAAATAATCCTGGAGCTTTTATAAGATTTGCATTGTGTTACTTAATTGCAACTGTACTGATACCAAAAATATTCCGATTAACAAATTAGCCAGACCATATTCTAATCATTCATTGAGCAAAGAAAATCTCTCTAATTATTTAATCAAGCCATATTATAATTATTCATTAACCATAAGAAACTCATTAAAATAAATTAGCTTTATCAATTAAAACTTGCAAGAATTTTAACAGCATCGGTAAAATTACAATCTATCTTGTAAAAATATAAATACTCTGTACAAGCCATTAGATACCTTTAGAATCACATGCAATCAAAGACTCTGTAACATGATAGAGCAATGAATTCCCATTCAGAAGGTCGTCGGTTCGAATCACCCCGAGGACAGTACTTTTTTTCTTGGTCAATAAATACAGGTGCCTCTTAAGGCCCCTGTCCTCGCTCGAGGAAACGCTCGCGAGCTAATGCTATTCCTATGGGGAAGCATTTTTCTAATAACTCTTTCGCATTTTGACATTTTTGGATAATTTTTTTTCCATTGGATAGCTGAGGTGAATGCCGACAGCGCACATTTTTTACTTTTTCGATTTTGGTTGCAGATATTTTTTTTAAAAAGCACTTTCAGTTTCCAAACCGGTTTTGAAAGTGAAACTAACTTTGTAAAAAATATCTGCAACCAAAAATCGAAAAAGTAAAAAAGGTGCGCTGTCGGCATGCACCTCAGTTATCCAATGCAAAAAAAAAAAAAAAAAAATATTCAAAAATGTCAAAATGCGAAAGAGTTATTAGAAAAATGCTTCCCCATAGGAATAGCATTAGCTCGCGAGCGTTTCCTCGAGCGAGGAAACAGGGGCCTTAACAGTTCAACTGACGGCACCACTAGCCAGATGTTATACCAAATTTATAATGGAAAGGTATCGCTTCTTCAAACGGAGATTTTCCTTATTTTATTTCCCAAAACGGAAAATCTAATAACGAAAAGGAGAAAGTATGCCAACTTTGCCGCCAGTAGTTTTATCGTGAATTTACGGATTTATTTTTAATATTGAATGTATATTTTTAAAGGCACATTCAAATAGGGTACATAGAGCTTAATCTTCTACTATTTAAATAAAAACATGTTATAGAAGTTTTTAAAAATCTATTTTCTGTCTTAAATGTTTGCTTATTCATCTCTGACGTCTCCCCCCCCCCCCCCCGAAAAAAATCGGTAATGAAAATATACTAATTATGGAACTACACTGTAAAAAATTTTTGTAAAATTCCAGTAGATGTACCGTAAATTTCACGGTACTTCTACCATTTTCACTCTTTACGGTATGAATACCGTATTTCTAAGGTATATTAAGTGTAAAAAACAGTTTTTTGTACTGTTTCGATTAAAAATGGTATTTACACAGTAAAATTATTATTTTTCCGTAAAAACTCGGTATTTATACCGTAAAATAATTATTTTTCAAAAAGGAAAACGACATTGTAAAAATTTTCGTAGCATTTCAATAGATGTACCTAAATTTTACGGTATGTCTACTGTTATCATTCTTTACTGTATGAGTACCGTATTTCTAAGATATATTAGGCATTAAAAAAACCAGTTTCTGTGCTATTTCGATTATAAACAGTATTTATACCATAAAATGACCAATTTCTATGTTATTTCAATTATAAACGGTATTTATACCATAAAATGATTGTTTTTCAGTAAAAAGGCGATATTTATACTGAAATTAATTATATTTCAGTAAGGGAAAATATGGCATCCTCGCCTCGGTGTACGGCATTCTCTCAAGCGATGTTCTTGTTGTTGCTATGTAAATGCGCGCAGGTCTGAGGAGATGGGGGAGTGCAGCCGTTAACTTGTTTTGGAGTCCAAAAATCTCAAAGGGTCACAACTCCTGCAATACACACTGTTTATTATAATTTTTATGGATACCATAATGTAACAATAAAAAAAAAAGAAAGAAATGTATTTACTTTTGTTAAATAGTATTAAAGAAGAATAGATAATTATTAGAATATATAACTATTATCTTTACGTGCGTGTCTGTGTTATTTGCGTGTCTGTGTAAGGGGGGGGGGGGTGACTGATTCTGGGCCCGTCACGGTTCTCGACGGCCTGAATAGATGTCGTCTTTCTAGTGGGAACTTTTAATCTATCATACTGAATGATGTCAAATCCATCCTTAATTTTTATTGGAGAATTATACAATTCATAGAAGTGAAATTCTATGATTTTAAACTAGTTTAATTAATTACTTATTCATAGTCATGCAATTGTAATTGTAATATTATGTACCATTGAATATACAGGGTGTCCCTAAACAAATGGTATATACGCTAGGAGGTGATAGAACACATCAAGACGAGTAATAGTAAATAGGAAACCAAGGGTCCCAAACGTTTTCCAAAGGAAATAGCCTCCATTAAAGTTTGGGGTCCTAAATTTCAAATACACATAAAAAACGGAAAATTGGTCGATTTATTTGCGGTTTTCACTAAAATTATTCTTTATGTTGGTATTTTCTTGAAAATAAATTATAAAGATAAATTTCGAAAAATGCCGATAGAGGGCGCTTTACAATTTAAAGTAATGAAAAACTACTTTTTTGCATCTCATTAAATGGTTTCGTAAGCTTAGACTTAAATTTTGAGCTCATAATCTGAATAGTTGGAAGCGGTTAAGTAGCACAAACTTAACTGTCTTCAGAAGGTTTAAATTTCAAATGATTATAAAAAACAGAAAAATTGGTCGATTGATTTGCGGTTTTCACTAAAACTATTCTTTACGTCGGTATTTTATTAAAAATAAATTATAAAGATAAATTTCAAAAAATGCCGATAGAGGGCACTTTAAACTTTGGAGTAACGAACAACTACTTTTTACGTTATTTTTTGCATCTGTTTAAATGTTTTCGTAAACTTAGACTTAAACTTAAATTTTGAGCTCAAAATCTGAATAGTTGGGAGTGGTTAAGTAGCACAAACTGAACTGTGTTTAGAGGGTTCAAATTTCAAATGATAATAAAAAACGGAAAATTTGGTCGATTTGTTTGCGGTTTAAAATAAAACTATTCTTTAAGTCAGTATCTTATTGAAAATGAATTTTAAAGATAAATTTCAAAAAACTCCGTTAGAGGGCGCCTTAAACTTCACAGTAACCAACAACAAATTTTAACCGTCATTTTTTGTATCTAATTAAATGCTTTCCAAAACTTGTTAAATGTTTTCGAAATCTTAGATTTAAACAACATTTTGCGCAAACTGAAGTGTGTTCAGGAGTTGAAATTTTAACCCCCCCCCCTCCCTCTAACACAGTTCACTTTTGCGCTACTTAAACCCTCGCAACGACTCAGAATTTGATCTCAAAATTTAAATCTAAGCATTTGAAAGCATTTAATGAGTTTTTAAAAAATAACGGTTAAAAATAGTTGCACGGTACTCCAGTGTCTAAGGCGCCCTCTATCGGCATATTGTGAAATTTATCTTTAAAATTTATTTTCAAGAAAACACTGATTTAAAGAGTAGTTTTAGAAAAAACCGCAAACGAATCGACTAATTTTTCTGTTCTTTTTTACAGTATTCCATTTCGTTTGAAATTTAAACCCTCTGAACACACTTCAGTTTGTGCTACTTAACCACTCCCAACTATTCAGATTTTGAGCTCAAAATTTAAGTTTAAATCTAAGCCTACGAAACCATTTAATGAGATGCAAAAAATAGTATTAGGATGGATTATTTCGTCAAACCAAAGTCTAAAGCGCCCTCTATCGGCATTTTTTGAAATTTATCTTTATAATTCATTTTCAATAAAATACCGACATAAAGAATAGTTTTAGTGAAAAACGCAAATCAATCGACCAATTTTCCGTTTTTTATAATCATTTGAAATTTAAACCCTCTGAACACAGTAAAACTTTTTGCTACTTAACCGCTTCCAACTATTCAGATTTTGAGCTCAAAATTTAAGTTTAAACCTAAGCTTACGTAACCATTTAATGATATGCAAAAAATCACGGCAAAAAATAGTTTTTTATTACTTCAGAGTGTAAAGCGCGCTCTATCGGCATTTTTCGAAATTTATCTTTATAATTTATTTTCAAGAAAATATCAACATAAAGAATAATTTTAGTGAAAACCGCAAATCAATCGATAAATTTTTCTGTTTTTTATGTGTATTTGAAATTTTGGACCCCAAACTTTAATGGCGGCTATCTCCTTTGGAAAACGTTTGGGACCCTTGGTTTCCTATTTACTATTACTCGTCTTGATGTGTTCTATCACCCCCTAGCGTATATACCATTTGTTTAGGGACACCCTGTATATACCAATGATATTCTTACGTGTTAAAAGGGTGTGTTCACCTTTGTGTATGCTCTTTGTGTTTCATTCAGTTGGATCCTCATACCGGACGTGCAGGACAAAGAAGTATGTAACATTTTAACTATTTTTAAGTGAAAGTAACTATTATACATGTATTTTTATTACATTTTTAACTTGCATTAGTTCTTAATAAACTTCTTCTTTACTGTTATATATTTGTCTTATTAATTTATTTTGGGTTTAAAAATTATGACATTAATAATTATTTTTTTTTTTTAGGTATGACAAATAAGAAAATTTTCAGCTAAAAATTATTTGAAATTAAAAAAATTTTCAAAGAAAAAATCTAATAATACAATGTTAAAAATTTCCGTGGTGGAATTTCAAAGTGGAGTCTATTCATGAAGTAAAATAAGGAGAAGCACCGAAATATGGTACTGCTTATTTTTTTGAAAACTCCAAGCTGGGCAACACGATGCGTTTTACCTTTTTATTTTTCCTTATTCAGCGACACACTAGTAACACGCATGTCCACGTTCTCTAGAATTCTAATCTATCGAACGTCGCCTCTCTCAAATAATGAAGATCGGCGGCTAGTAAGTTGTCTGTTAAAAAAAAATGAAATGGTATAACGTATCGTGTGTGCTCAGATGGTGAAATTTTGGGGCCTATAAAGACCCATCCCCCGCGAATCACCACGTTCAAAATTTAGACAAAATTATCATAAAACTAGAAAAAAATACATCCTTATCAGAAAAAAATAATAAAATACCAAACAGTCAGTTGGCTTAGATTTACGCTTAAACCACCAGTAAAACTGCAAACACCGGTCCCCTTTCCTCTACCAACCTCATAAATAACTAAAATTCAAAAATCTTTTTCGCTTACGTTGTTAGAATTTTATCGAACTCAGACCCCAATCTCTATGAGCTCAGGAATTTCGTAATTAACAATTCTGTTGATCTAATCCTTAAAAAGATGGTAAAGTTCAGAAACTCTAAAAATCGCAAATCAAAATTTTAGAACCTATCTCACTCGACGCTCTTTCCCCATATGGCTCAGTATTGAATTCAGACACTTTTCTCCGAGAGGGACTTCTGGGGCTCCGGAGAGTGGGAGAATGAAACCTTTTTTCCCAGTGAAAACACAAGAACTCTATTTTTCCGGGGGGGGGACATTTTATTGCACTGGGGGGGGGGGTCCCTCTGGGGGACCCCATTAATTCAACACTGATATTTCAAGACTGTTATTTTTGTTAAAAGAAAGGTCTCTCATTCGGTAACTCAATCTCTCCCTCCAAATTCTGGAAAATTAAACATTAAAAACCATTTAGACAGTTAAAGTTAATTCACAGTCTCATCCATATGTCTTCAAATCTTAGACAATCCCCCCTCCCCCGATCTCTCTTCAGTCCGGCTTGGATAAATTATTCAGACTAGATCTTGAATGATATTTTCCTGTTACTTCAGTGGTCATCAGTGGAATTTTGATGCAAACACTACCACTGATGTTTTTAAAAGAAATAGTCGATGCCTCCTACCCGACTCAGTATGATCCATTGGATGAATCGACCTTGCTCTGTTAAAGATGTCTGTAAAATAATGATTCCCTATTGCCTGATTTTGCACTCACTTTACCATATTTCAAGTAAATTATAGAAACTAGGTTAATTTACAAAAATTCCATTCGACCAATAAGGAGCTAATTGCAAATATAACGTTATTTACTTTTTGGTAATTTTGGACCCTTTCCCTCCCTTTAGATATCATACGTTACTTCCATCAAACTCCGTGCCCCGGTAATGATATCGTTATCAAAGTGTAAAAAAATTTTTTTAGAATTAAATTCTTTTGTTTTGAGTAACATACAAAACGGGTTAAATTTATTTTTCGCAAACTTTATTGATTCAATTGAAGATAATTTAATAAAATATCGCTTTATTCAAACAAAAATAGTTAACAAAAAAAAAAAAAAAAAAAAAAGATAATGTACTATTTTGATTAAAATACCACGTTACAGAGAAAAAGAGATAATTCTAATTGGGTCAAAAATGATATCGATATCAAAAGGATAATCCCCCCCTTCCCCTAGAGATATCTTACGATATCATGTGTCAGACCCTCCCTCCCCCCTAAAAGAATAATGTTATATATACACAACACCTAATAAAAAAATTAATATATCATTCTTGTTTCTAGTAAAACCATCGTAAATATTGACTGAGCAAAACATTTTCTTTGAAAATGTCTGATTATAGGTAAGATAATACAAAGCGTGAAAATTTGCTTTCGGCCGAAGTAATGTTGTCAGATTTTCGAGGCAAACGCCTTCTTTACGGGTAGCAGCATAAGTTTCAGTATTCACCAACCAACCAACAAATCTAATGGCGTCAGTTTGTTGATTTCGGGCAATGGAGAACTTGAGATCCGAGTTATTTATTTAAGTAAGTTAATCGGCTGTATTTCTTGTTTTCCTTTAACTTACATAATTAGATAACTAATTTGAACTATACATGTTTTAAATTGTTTTTTCTTAAAAGTATGTTATTCATTTCTTTGGCTAAGTTATATAAAAATTGGAAAATGAATTACTTTGTTTTTGAAAAGTGCGTGTTGGATTAAATTTTGTTTAAAATAGCAAACTGACATCTATAAAATTTTGAATATTTTCTGTTCAATATTTCAACTATTTCCTTTTAAATTTAATCATTTTTACTAGAATATATGCGTAATATTAGTAATTTACATTTATCTTATTCAAAAGAAGGAAATCGACTTATTTCATTCCTCCTTTTGCTAGCAGGTCCCATTCCTTCCCATTATGTTCTGTTATATTAAACTGCTTTTAAGTTTAGTTAAAATTATGGATAATGTATAATATTAGGTTTTCTAAAGAGGGGAACTATTACAGCTACAGGTAAACAAGTCATTAATACACTTCAAATATTAAAATTATAGTAAGCAAATTTATTTTTTTAATAAACAATTTTTTTATACAAATCTAAGTTTATGCTGAAAAGCAACTTTTTTCAACTGAAGATTTGGTTGTCATTGCTCCATCTCAGTGGCGTAGCTAGGATAGGTGACACCCAGAGCGGATGTAAATTGTGTTACCGCCAGCCACCATGGTGTCATCCCCCCACCCACCCCCCCACCCCCACACACACCGGTCCGTTATATTTTTTCATTCACAATTGTACGTTATTATAACAAATGACCATATCATTTCTCATTTACCTTTTGCCCTGCATTGAGAAAAAAAACAGAGGGGGGAATTTTTACTTAACCCATAATCCGCTTAAATCAATGTGGTGTATGTATGTCGAAGAAAATTCTTTCTTTTAAAGTTTGTTTTTGTTATCCACTCTTTGGATAGATAAGATTTTTGTTCCCTGATGCAAATATCTTATTTAAACACATCAGTCTGCATAAAATTTCAACTTCTTTTAGAAAAGAAAATTAAGTCTATTTCGTCGTACGCTAGAAATTTAATTTTATTTCAGAATTCTTTTTCCAAATGGTGTAAGATTATAAATATTTATTTTCAAATAAATATTGGGTGACAGCCGGGTTGGACCGCCCCCCCTGGCCCCCACTAACTACGCCACTGCCTCCATCTAGTATTGTGATTGATGTTTAGAATAATACGTCATGAGGAAAAATTTCTGTCCTATTCTATCCCATTCTCCATTACTAACTAATATTGTAATAAATATTAGTACTATGTATTACTAATATTAGAACTAGTTCTAACTAATATATCCCGTACTTGAATAACATTAATTACTTAAAGTTTGAAAACATAGTATATTAACACACGAAAAAAAATCATAAAAACCTGATTTAAATAAAAAGAATCTGATTTAAACAAAGATATACATACATATTTTTTAAACTATGATTGTTTTGCACCTTAGTTGCTATTTAAAAGCATGCATATTCATGCATATTCCATTCATAATACTAATTTTGAAAATAGTGAGAAATGGTGTTTACATTAAGACTTTTTTGGTTTTAAATGTTTATAAAAAAAAAGACTTGTGCATTAGTTGCTCTTAACCCGGGAGAACACATCCTTACCCAGTGTATGAATGGTCTTAACTTTGTCACCAATAAAATCAAATTATAACAACTACTTTATTTAGACGGAAACAATTCATACAAATTTTGTGATAAAATAAGTTGCAGATTACTTTTAAAAAATTAGTGGTTTACAATTGTAAAAACCATACGCACTCAGGGTCTTTTAGGCCCTGTGCGCGTCCTCTCGGGTTAAAATTAGAGTCATCGTCCTGTTTAATTTCATAGAACACAGTAAAAAGAGGGGGGGGGGAGAGGAAATTAAGTCAATGTAAATCAGAATACATTAGTTGATATGGCCCTTTTAAAATTCAGCTGGCATATTTGCAAATCTGATTTAAAAAATTCACTGGCAGCTCATATCTATGTGTTATTACAGTATTTATGTTTTCACTAGTGAGAAACTGGGTTATTTATTAAATTTTAAGTCAATTAAATGTCATTAAAACTAGTGTTTGATTAAATAGTCGATTCGGTATTTTGTGATTCCGCATGTTATACGATTATAAGTGTCATTAAACTAATTAAAAAATACTTAAAAATGTGTAGCCTATAGTTCAAATACTTCGCTGAATAAATGCGAATTACGGCGTTTCTTGATCCCCCCCTCCTCTCTAGAAAAAAAAAGCGCCCAGTTAAAGTGAAATTTCTGGAGTGATACTTTTTTAATTTGTCTTTTTTGCACACAGAGAGAGTTTATTGAATTGTATTTAAGTCTTTGTGTTAAAAATTTACTTTCTGGTAAACTTTTTTTTTAGGTAGATTTCGTATGAAA
Source organism: Maratus speculifer (assembly GCA_964019185.1). Taxonomy (NCBI): domain Eukaryota; kingdom Metazoa; phylum Arthropoda; class Arachnida; order Araneae; family Salticidae; genus Maratus; species Maratus speculifer. Next base: position 27,130,181 of record OZ025299.1, on the reverse strand, counting down.
TACTACCTATTGCAATCGCTCCAGTTTATATATATATATATATATATCTATATATATCTATATCTATATATATATATATATATATATATATATCACTTTTTTATGGCCACGATAACGTCTATAATTCTTCAACAATCTCCACGAAACTGGTACATAAAATCAAAGAGGATAAAATCTCGGCTAAGTTCGTTAATGGGCAAAATCGGACCAAGGGGGTGAAAACCGAAAAAAAGCCATAACTTCTTAATTAAAGTAGATATCAAATCGGTTTAAAGTTTATATTACTTCTTAAATATGGGCCAAAAGTTTATGCATGACAGATTTTTGATAAATTTAGAAGTGAGCTCAAGGGGCGAAAAAAAACAGGGGTTTTGAGAGAAAAAAATTCATAACTTCGTCAATTTTCAAGATATCAAGTCCAACTAAATTTTTTGTAAATGTTCTTAAAATTATCTAAAACTTTTGTATATACAAGTTTTTGATAGGACCAACTTTTACCGATGAAATAAATTAAAAACGAAAAGAAAAAGGGCGGTGAAAAAAGAGAAAAATCCATAACTCCGTTAATTTTTAAGATATCAAATCTGATTAAATTTATTTTATATCTTCTCAAAAATATCTACAAATTTTATAGTGACAAGTTTTTCATAGGACCAATTCGTATAGCAAAAAGAAATTAAACAAAAATAGGAGTTGGAGAAAAAACCTCAAATCCAAACTGCTTATATTCTGACTCATTTTTAAATTCATTTTTGATTTTAAACGCATCCAAATGATAATAGATCCTCTTATTTAGAAACTGTATAAAGTGACGCATTGGTCAATTTTCTGATAAAGACAGAATATATTTTTAAAAAGGCTACCAAAAAGGGTATTTTGAACAGAATTTCTCAAAGTTATCAGGACTGAAAATTTAAGGAAGTATTCAAAGAAGAAATTGTGTTTTTTTCTGACTCGTTTTTAAATCCATTTTTGTTCTCAAACGCATCCAATTTACAGATCTTCTTATTTAGGAACTATATAATGTGATGCATTCGTCAGATTTTTGATAAAGACGGAATATATTTCAAAAAAGGCTACCAAAAGGGGTATTTTGAACAGAATTTTCCGAAATCATCGTGACTGAAAATTTAAGGAAGTGTTCAAATAAGAAATTGCGTTTTTTTCTGACTCGTTTTAAAATCCATCTTTGCTCTCAAACGCATCCAATTTACAGATCCTCTTATTTAGGAACTATATACTGTGACGCATTGGCCAGTTTTTTGATAAAGATATAATATATTTTTAAAAATGCTGCCAAAGTTAGTATTTCGCACAAAATTTTCCGAAGCAATCATGATTAAAGAATTAAGGATGTATTCAAACAACAAATCGGTTATTTTATGACTCATTTTTAAATTCATTTTTTTCTCAAATGCATTCAACTGACAGTTTTTTGTTGTTCAGGAACTGTATAATGTACTGTTTTGGTCGATTTTTTAATAAATTCAGAATTTATTTCAAAATATGTTGTCAAAATGGGCATTTGAGCTGAAGTTTTCTTAAGATGATGCTGTTAAAACCAGTTTTTGCAGAAAAATGAAATTAAAAAATTTTCATAAATGTCCAGATGAAGTTATTAAACTGGGTTTATCTCTAATCATATATATATATATATATATATATATACATATATATTTGTTGAAATGAGCACTCTTCAAAATCTACCTCCGCCTATAGGCCCAGCCGACAGGGATTTTTTTTTTAAAATTGGGATGGTAAAAATAATGAAATGTCATATTTTGTGAAAGAGCCTATTATTCAATTATTTTTTTTTAAAATAGGCCCCAAATTTCGCTTTGATTGTGCCTTATTACGTAAGTTTACATTCAAAATTTACAGTTTTACATATTTAGATTTTAGACCATTGGTGTAAAAATCTAGGCACCAGCGGGGGGCAATCACTCACCACGGGGTAAAATTTAATAGCATTCTAGCAAGAAATTTATACAAATTATTAGATGATACAAGACGAAAAAAAGTTAGTAGTGAGAGCATAGGAGCAATTGGCACAAAGACTTTTGCACCCCTGTCTTAAAACAAAGAGGTCCAACCAATCCATATTTTATCACACGTTCTCAATATTAGAAATTTTACGGGAAGTGTAAATTATAATTATCATCTATTTGAGATCTTCGAAATCAGCCTGCGTAATTTTTGTGATAAAATATTAATAACAGTAAAAATGATTGATTTACAGTATAACTATTTAGTTTCTTACACATCCAATCCTTGTGTGATTTCTTTGTTTTTCAAATTGATTATTTAGAGAATTATAAGAATATAGTTATTATATTTTCGGGTTTTTTTTAACACATTTACTTTTTGATAATGAGTAATTTTAATATGACGGAAAAGCTAGGGGTCTTCCTCTGGTATTTTATTTATTTATTTATTTTCATAGTCATTATCGTCCAAAATCTTCAAAAATCTTTGGAATTAAAACATGTTTTCACAGTTTTTGACAAGCAATCCAGAAAAAATATTGATGTATATTAATAAAATGGCTGGTATAAAGACTTTTTTTCATTCGGTATATTTAAATCGTTAAGAAATTATATATGTTTATTTTCAATAATAGAAAATTTGGAATGGAGAAGGAATATGGCTTCCCAATTTCATTTTTGAAGTATAGTGAAGGAGTAGACTTGGACCTGATACCCAGTAGCAAAAAAAATTCTCGAGTGTCTGCGGCAGATACTACAGAGGCAGAAAATAATCCATAGGTAAAATGTTTTGCAATTGCAGCGTTAATTAAACATTTACTTTTAACGATTTTACGCGTTTTATTCAGTTCTGTTAATAACTAACTTACATTTTTGCATTCAGTAATAAAATGTTAAATATAACTTAAAACAAAAGAAATGTTTGATGAAAAAATAATCTGCAAAGAAGAAAAGAAAATCTGTAACACCCGTCTCCATTCTTTAACTTTCTGCTTAGCAAAGGCTTGCAATATGAATAGTGATTGCAAAAAATAGTGGATATGACTGAGTATCAGCATTTTTTTATTGCACAATCTTGATCATAGTTTCTTATTTTAATTTTTGAAAAACAAATAAAATCAAACACAAAGTCGATATTTGATTTTTTTTTTTTTTTTTTAATCAAAGGCTTGATACATTTCTTGTAATATTTCAAACCCATAATGGTAATAATAATATAATGACTTTTAGTTATTACTAATAGCATAATTTTATTTGTAGGTACATTTAACTCACACATAATCTAGCTAAAATAGCGTCTCAGTATTATCATTGTTAAACGCATACTTTTTACTTATTTCTAGTTAGATTTTAATTCCATACATTCCTCCATTTTAATTCCTCTTTTCATCTCCAAATAAACTGAGTTTTTTAATTGACTTCTTTTCATACCCTGCCCTTCATTATAATTACAGATTCACAGTCGCGAGATGCCACACGCGGCTAATTTTATGTTGCGACTTGTAACTTTCGGTGCTTAAGGGGGTGCGGGAAACAAAAATATTCAAATTTTATTAAACAGTTTTATTGCATTAAAAATTCTGCTTAAAATTATGTTTAAAACCTTGTTTCTATTTTAACTGTAACAAGAAATATGATTTTTTTCTTTTTGGTTTCTTTTTAAAATCTAGTTTTCAAAGCAATCGTTCTCATAGAAATGACTTTCTGTGAAAATGCTTTTTTTCTTCATGAGTTTTGTCACCATTTCTTGTATTTAAAATACTTTAACCCAATAACGGTTAAAAAAACCTTTGTTTAAATTTGGAACAAGTCTTTTTCAATTGTTTTATATTAATTTTGCTTCAGCAAATTTCAAAACAAAAAATTTTATTTTGAAAATATGATTTTAAAAAATTACATTTTTTTTAAAATTTTTACTTTAAATATTTTTTAATTTTATTCAAATTAGTGCTTTTAAAATTCCTAAATCAGAATTAAAGCTTATATATTTCTGTTTATATAAATGAAAAGAATTTCTACAAATAATATTTGGAGTTATAACGATTTTAAATTACCCCACTTTTTAATAACTACTAAATTTAAAAATTAAAAAAAAAAAATATGAGAAATTATGTCACGTGCTTTTGTTTCAAAATGATATGGTAAACCATCAGAAAAAAATTTCAAAATTTTAACTGAATAAATAACAATTACTTGATAGTGTGTGCATTGTTGAGAGAATGTATTAAATTAAGGATTTCATTTCCGACAATTCCATTTTTGTTTAAACACATAGCCTACACTACGCTCGGTAAGAAATTTTCAATCTAAATATTAATTCTATAATATTGTTATTTACAGACCTCTTGCCCCCCCCCCCCCTTTTAATATTTTTAAATGATTTTTTTTTCTTTTTACACAGGGTGCAGTACGTAAATTTTATTGTGCATTTCTACATTTACTTACTCATCATACGTAGTATAGGGTAAGTCTTGCAATCGTTTTGAAAATCGAAAAAAATTTTTTGACGGATTTACACGTTTTAGATAATGGAGATTCCGAAAAACATTTTTAGAAAAAAAATTTTGCCGTCCGTCTGTCTGTCTGTCTGTAAACGCTCTATCTCCCGAACAAATTGCGATAGAGACTTGAAATTTTGTATGTAGTTAGTATGTAAGAATGGGACGAACCCTATTTAATATCAGCGACCTCGATTATCCGGAACTATTTTTTTCGGACTTTCGAAAAATTCGTTCTAATGAAAGGTATATAAATATTTTCGAATTTTTTTGTTCTAAGGAATGGACGTAAAAGGCAATAAAATAACACACATTTTGCATATAGAACGAAGTCTATCGGATTATTAGTTGCCGAGATATTTGTAATCTTGTTTTCCACATTCTTCGATTTTTCATGACCCTGTATTTCATTCAAATTTCAATTCAGAAGTATATTTTAATTGGAAATGAGACGCTTAATCCGACGCAGTTAATTGTTAGTTAATAGAATTATTATTTTTCGAGTTATAAGGATGTTTCTTTTACGCAGTTCGGTACTACTTGAGTAGTTTGGCGTTTTATATAATTTGTCGAAATTGGTACATCAGCCGTTCTTCAATATAGCATTACTATGTATATTAACAATATTTAAATTTTGTTTATGAATTGCAATCCATTGTATAAATAGTTTCACATGTTTTATTTTCAAATACATATCCATGATGGGTAAGTATTACGGTGGCCCCCAACGACTAGTTTCAATTGTTTGTTACAGTTTTAGGCAGCTTTCATTAGAAAAAGTAAAAAGCTATCTATTGCAGCCGTCCGGAGAAAAGTACTTCCGGAAAATTTTGGCATATTTTCATCGATCATGACTCCCAGACCCCAAAACCACCCTCCGTTCAAATGTTGACATATATATGATTTTTGTCACGCTGTAACTATCGTATTAATGAACCGATTTGAATGAAACTTGGTATGTACATAGTACATAGAAATGGCTCGACCAAGTTCGTTGGGCAGTATCAGATGCAATCTTCAAAATAGTGTCCATTTAAGTTTATCAAAAATCTTTTAAATGTATAATGATGTACAAGGAAAAATTTAGAAATTGAGGAAAGATTCTAAAGTGTTTGATATTAATAATGAATTACGAAATACTTTTTGCTTTGTCTTTACCTTAAAAAGCGCCTGAGATATAGCAGTTTGGATTTTTAATGTGGATGACATTTTTTTAAAATCAATTTGCCAGCGCCAACCCTGGTTTATATTAATCAATTTCGATGTGAGTGTGCGCTTGTACATGAATTAAGATTTCGACCAAGCTCATTGGATTGTTTTATCCATTATGTTGTTTAAAAATGGAATATACTTCATGATATCGTGGAATTTGGAGACCCTATAAATCGCTTAAAATAAAACCAGCATCAATAAAAGATGACTAATTTATAAAAATTCCCATTAATATTCAGTATTGACAAAAACGAGTATTCAATCTTATATAATCGGACTCCACTAATTTGAGCTTCTTATGTTTGAATAACATAACTTAATTTAAAATAAATAAATAAATAAATAAGGTATATGAAAGCTACCTTTTCCTCCCGGCACTGCCGGAAGGACTTTTTTATGTGCAGATGCTTCTACTTTGAAAGCAGTTCTGAAAATAAAACTATTTTCGCCTTAAGATATGGTTACAAAAGTTGAAAAAGTACAAACACACAACAATATATATCAATTTAAAATTTCACATCCAAAAAAAAAGTAAAAATAAAAATACTAAAATACAAGTTAGAAATTTCTAAGAAATTTTCCCGTGAATTTAACATTAAATATTGGCATTTAGCCACGGGACTGGTGTAGGTTCTTAAGAGTCATGGGAAGTACCACACTAGTCATGGGAAGAAACGAACACACCAATGTAAATTCTATGGGAGCGTTATTTTATAATATTTAACCCATTAGTGCCTGGCGTCCCATTTTTGGGACAGTTTCAAAAAATTCAAGTAAACGCCTTTCACACCAGTAAAAAGGAGGAAAAATAAATACTTTCTTTCTCGAGACGAAGTCCTCGCTAAATTAAGATAAAAGTTATTCTTTCTTTTAAAGCGGTGGGAAAATGCAAAATTCGAATTTTAGCGAAGAAAATAATTCAGGCACAAATGGGTTAACATGGATATAAATATTGTTCAGTAATTTCTGTGTAGGATAACTGAGAGCGATGTACCTGCGGTAGTTTTTTAATTTTTAGATTTTAGTTTTTGACATTTTTTTGTTTTCCTTCACTTACAGAACTGGTTTGGAAATTGAAACTACCCAAATATATATAAAAAATCTATAACTAAAATAGGAAAATGAAAAGTAGCCCAGTAGATCATCTTCATCTATTGTATGTATATATATATATATATATATATATATACATATATATATATATTAAAAACAAAGCGAGAAAATTGAAAATAACGGTCCCATAGGATTTATATTAGCATTCTTGTTACTTCTTGTGAATATTGAAATAACCTCTTAAGATGATTTTGTGAAACCATTTCTACAAATTACTTTTGTATTTTCTTTAATAATTTATTTTAATGCTTATACCCATGTTGAATGAATCTTTTTCTTTAAGGTACTTGATGTTGGTCAATACTGTGTGTGGTACAAACTACAAATAATCAATTGGTGGATAATCAAAATACAGCAAAGTGGGCAAAACTATTGGAACTTGTATATAAATGTAAATGACACACTGTGTAGAAGAAAATAAATTGTATACATAAATATTATAACTATGCATCATGATATAGTGTATTAATGTAATTTAATCGTTGTAATAAATATATTTTTATATTTTAATTGCTTGTTTTAAATATGTCTGAATCATAATGATATTAATTTATTTTGTAAATGTTCTAAAACATTTATATTTGTAAATTTAATATGATTCTCAAACCCTCTCCTTAACAATGCAAAGTTTTTATACAATTTTAAGCTTATTTTTAAGCATGAATGTATAAATTTAGTCTTGACTATTTAAATATATGGAAGGAAAATACATTTTTCATTTTTAATAACTTTTTTTCGCGTTATAAGCAATTTTGCCCACGACAACTAGTTTTTACTTTTCTTGATCTGTAGGGAGAATTAAAGTTTTTTATTAAGATTATAAGCTATAAATTACATATCAATTCTTGCAAGAATAATATAATAGCACATTTCCATTAAAAAAATTAAAAAGTGGTGATTTGTTAGACAGTGACATTCTTAAACTTTTAAATGAATGTAAGAAATTTTAGATTTGTATGTTGAGAAAATAAAAATAAAAATCCTAATTTCCAAGTAAGTAACAAGAATATTAATGTATATGTATAATTTTAACCACTTTTATTAATTTTACTTTATTTTTTGAAAGTGTATGTGATTTGTATTCTCTTCACGCCCTTCTGATCCTTTAGTTTTTATAATTATGTCTGTGAAACAACAAAAGAAGTGTGAAATAATTTTTCGGCAGTCAGTACTCTTGAATTATTTGTTAATATTTAATAAAATTTAATAAATTGTTACTATTTAATAAAAATAATATAAGATCTATTAATTTTTTTCAGTTTTAATAATTTATAGAAATGTAAGAAAGAAATTTAATATTAGCATTTTATTTTATCAGAGATCATCTCACATTATCATAGCGGTCACAAATGTAAACACTTTTTGTGATTTTTTTTAATTCTCTAAGTGCATACTACTTTTATAGCATCTTTATACCTCTATTTTAAAATAATAATTTTCGCTGTTTATTTAAACCTGAAATGTGACAGCAGTAACTATTTTAAAATAGTGGTATAAAAAATAAATGTAGAAAAGGTGTAGTAATTGGCAGCTATGTGAGTGTAATTCAAATTCATTGTTTTTAGTTACATTTTACCATAATTTTTTTTTAACAATTGTACGTAATGACAAAAAACAAAAAGAAAAAAAATATTCATTAAGAAATACAGAAAATCTAATATTTATAAAAAATAATATATATTGTTTTTTACCAGCATACATATCTTTGCACAACTTGATGATCTACAAATGGTTTTATTAAATTTTTTATCAAAATATTTAAATGTATCCTCACATATCTAATATTTCTCGCCAAAATAAGTTTTTATAATAAGAGTAAGACTTGTGCTTACCATGTATATTCGTCGATTTTGATTACAGAATAACACATAAGAATATCCTATGTTTGACAGGATAATATAAAACAAAAAAGGACTGTAAAGAGAAACTTGTTTGTTTTAAAATAGGCAATGGGTATGACAAGAGTTTAAAATGACTATGTTTTAGAAATGATGATTGGTAAGTGTTATCCATTATAAGCAATATAAATTTCTAGACAATATCTGAAATATATCATCCCCTAACATATTATGTCTAGTGGAAGCGGCTACCTCTGCTTGAGACAATCTTGAGACAAGACCTACACTCATTCTCACTTCAAGAGAGTAATTCAGGTGGAAGTAGCAATTCTCCCACAAGACAATGCAGTCGTGATGATAGATTCCAGACATCGTCTTGAAATGTATATTGCTCGCAATGGAGGACACTTACCAGAAGTCATTTCTGAAAAATAGTCATTTTAAACTCTCGTCATATCTATTCTACAGGGTGGTCATAAAAAAACTTTGCCGATATACGGAGCTCTAGCGGCCAGTCCGCTCAGCCGATCGAAATGAAATTTCAGATATAGCTATTCAGAGGTATGAGCTCAAGATTCTGTGAACGGCAACAAAATGGCGCTCACGGTTACGGTTATAGTTACAGAAACTCGAAAATTTCCAATGGCAACACCCATGTTTTTTCATCGCAAAATGCTCAGCGCATGCGAAAACTCTAAAGAGCGTTGGAACCGTACGTGTACCGCAAGAAACGGACATGTTATGCACGCACAAAAACCGTTCTGGGAATCCTCCCTGCCATAGAAAAAACTCGATTGGGGCGCAAGGAGCCATTTGCATACGACGCAGAGTCAGTACACTAATCTCTGATTACGATACAGATCGGAGAAACAAAAACTTTTATTTTGGTTACACATTTTCCACATGGGTGCTGTGCCTGTGATGGCACCCATGTGGAAAATGTTTTAATAAAAGTTTTAGTTTCTCCGATCTGTATTCTAATCAGAGATTACTGTACTGACTCTGCGTCGTATGCAGATTTCCTCCTTGCGCCCCAATCGAGTTTTTTTTTATGGGGGAAGGATTCCCAGAACGGTTTTTTGTGCGTGCATAACATGTCCGTTTCTTGCGATACACGTACGGTTCCAACGTTGTTTAGGGTTTTCGCATGCGCTGAGCATTTTGCGAAGAAAAAAATGGGTGTTGCCATTGGAAATTCTCGAGTTTCTGTAACTTTAACCGTAACCGTGAGCGCCATTTTGTTGCCGTTCACAGAATCTCGAGCTAATATCTCTGAATAGCTATATCTGAAATTTCACCTCGATCGGTTAAGCGGACTGGTCGCTAGAGCTCCATGTATCGGCAAAGTTTTTTTATGACCACCTTGTATATTTTTGACAAATAAGTTTCTCATTAGAGTCGTTTTTTTTTTTTTTTTTTTTTTTTTTTTTAACCTGTCAAATGTGGGAGGGTTTTTTTTGGATCATCCTGTATTTTTACGGTATATATACCGTATATTTCATTTACGGTACACATACTGATTACAAATGTGTTTACGGTACATATACCGCACATTTAATTTACGGTATATATGTTGTATAAATATTTTTTACGGTACATATGTCGTACATTTAATTTACGGTATCTGTGCTGTAAAAATATTTTTTACGGTACATGTACCATATATTTAATTTACGGTATATATGCTGTAACGATATTTTTTTAAGGTACATGTACTTTAAATACTTTACGGTACATATACCGTCCAGTTAAATTACGGTACATATACTTTAAATATTTTACGGTACATATACCACAAAATATTTAAATTTATGTTCAGTTAAATTACGGTACATGCACTTTAAGTATTTTACGGTAAATATACCGTCCAGTAAAATTACGGTAAAAGGAAGTGTCACAAAGTTGACGGTATAACCACCGTGATTCGAGACCAAAATTTTTTACAGTGTAGTAAATATTCATATCAGTGGCCTCAAACATCAGTTCTACAGTTTTATTTTGAAGTTATTTTATTTAGTATATAAAATATCCAACTCACAGTGACAGTATTATTTTTTTCATGTTTGTAATAGTAATTATTACAAGTAACAAATCAAATACCGTAAAACGGGGTGAATCGGAACACTTTCTAACTTTTACGTACAAAAAAAGCAACTGGGTCAATAAGTGGTCCAGCACTGGTCGCTCGACCATTTTTTAAAAATCTGAAATTTTTTGTACAACAACCCTAACATGATGGAAGTTCAAAATGACCATTATTTTCACGTTACTACTTTTTGTTTGTCCATGGCGGCCATCTTTGTTTCATCGTGTGCAGCAATTTTCTCAGATACTAGGATACACAAAATTGTAAATATTTCGTCTTTTATTTTCCCTATTGAAATGGGGTTTGCAGCATTTTGTTCAGAATAAAATAGGCTAAATGTACGGTGGTGGAATAATTTTGAAAAATAAATTTTTACAGGTGAAATTTTAGCACAAAATTTAAGATTTTTTCCAAAATCTATCTGTTTGCAAGAGGAAATTTTTCATGCAAGAAAAACTGTCAACCTTACACAGTTTTTTCTACAAATAGGTCAAAAGTGCGTGTACTCATACACCAAGTCCCAGATCTGGGAGTTGATTTCTCTTTGCGAAAAAAATTCCGAAATTCGTCAAAAATTTCAAAAATCGCACTTTTTAGGCTCTGATATCTCTGGTAGGGCACGAGATAAAAATCTGAAATTCTGGCCTTTGATAGCATTGTATAGTAGTGTTATGCACAAAAAATTTCAAGAAGGAGATTTGACTACAAGCTGAGATATGACACGGACAATATGTGAAAACAATGCTTTTAAACTAATGTAACCTACTATGTGTTTGTTCAGGTCATACCTTCAAAAAGTTAAACTAATGGTTGATGATGCAAAGTTAAGTGTTAATTACAAAGATCATCTTCAAATGCTTGTGTGTGATTTAAAGAATTCAAAATGTATGCTAAGCCAATACACTATTTGTCCAGATGAACAAACCTACTAGAAATGCTATTGCAACAATTTTACTTGGAACACATTTCAGAAAAAGTAAATTACAGACAATGGGTTGCAACTAATCGAGTTTACATGGTTTCAATTATTAAACCTAGAGAATTTCATTCAAGTTAACAAGGGATGACAAGACTTGGGTGGCTTCAAATAAAATTTTGAGAAAGAACAGCCTGATGGACTGACAACGGTAACTGGGCGAACTCATTACACCTCTCATACATAGTGTTAAGCACTTTGTTGAGCATATATAGTATCTTTGCAAATTAAACATTTATTATTAAACTGTTTTCAACGCTATTTTCTGTATAAATATTGTAATAAAAGAGAATAATCTCATTTCTCCTAATGTACTCGTAATAGCATTTCTTAACATATTTTTATCACCGTATCTCAGCTTATTGTTAAATCTCCTTCTTGAAATTTTTTGTGCATAACACTATCCTAAAATACTATTAAAAGCCAGAATTCCAGATTTTTATCTGGCCACACAAGAGATATCAAACTTCAATGTGAAGAAATAGCTGTACACGATGAAACAAAGATGGCCACCATGCTCAAACGAAAAATATTAAAATTAAAATAATAGTCATTTTGAACTTCCCTCATATTAGGGTTTTTGTACAAAAAAAATTTCACATTTTTTAAAAACAGTCAATCAACCAAAACATTTTCGGGGCCATTGAAATGGACGAATAGCATTTCTAGTAGGTTTTGTTCATCTGGATAAATAGTGCATTGGCTTGGCATACAATCGCGATTTAAACAGAATTTGAAGATGATCTTTGTAACTTTGCACCATCAACCATTAGTTTAGCATTTTGTAGGTATGAACAAACACATAGTAGGTTACAATAGTTTAGAAGTATTGTTTTTACATGTTGACCATGCCATATCTCAGCTTGTAGTCAAATCTCCTTCTTGAAATTTTTTGTGCATAATACTACTATAAAATATTATCAAAGGCCAGAATTTCAGATTTTTATCTCGTGCCCCACCAGAGATAGCAAAGCCTAAAAAGTGCGAATTTTTAAATCTCAGACGAATCTCGGAATTTTTTCCGCATTGAGAAATCAACTCCCAGATTTGGGACTTGGTGTATGAGTATACGCACTTTTGATCTATTAGTAGAAAAAATTGCGTAAGTGTGACAGTTTCCTTGCATGAAAAATTTACCCTTGCAAACGGATAGATTTTGGAAAAAATCTTAAATTTTGTGCTAAAATTTCACTTGTAAAAATTTATTTTTCAAAATATTCTACCACCGTAGAATTAGCTTATTTTATTCTGAACAAAATGCTGCAAACTCCATTTCGATTGGGAAAATAAAAGACGAGATATTTACAATTTTGTGTATCCTAGTATCTGAGAAAATCGTTTCACACGATGAAACAAAGATGGCCGTCATGCACAAACAAAAAATAGTAAAATTAAAATAACGGTCATTTTGAACGTCCATCATGTTAGGGTTGTTGTACAAAAAATTTCAGATTTTTTAAAAATGGTCGAGCGACCAAAAAAATATTTTCTGGACCACTTGAAATGGATTGACCCAACTACTATTTTTTTATTCTTTTATTTTTTGACTAGAAACTTCGGTCTTGTTTTGTTCTGTAATTTTAAGCAAAAACGAAACAATTTTTGTAGTTTATTTATATGCATTTTATTTATTTATTGGTGTTCCGATTCACCTCGCAGGTAGGGGTGAATCGGGACAAATGTTATAATCTTTATATGTTCAGATTCTTTATTTGTTGCGATTCGATAGAAACTGGTAATAAGGATAAGGAACATGTATTTACTATCAAATCAATTCTTTATTTTTTATACAAGTAAAGGTATGACTTTTCAAAAATTAGAAAACAACTTCTAATCCAAGAAAAATTTAAATTTATTATAACAATATGTATTTGAAATGAGAAAGATAGAGTTTAGTATAAATTAATCCCTGCTCTAAGTTATTGTTTACTGTAGTCATTGGGTACGTGAATCTATAGGGTGGCCCCAACCGCTGCATGTATTAATACAATTCTAGTGTAACGTTATATGCATGCTGGGTGTCATTTATAACGTTTGGTTGGTCGTGATGGGAGTTAAATGCAGACATACTCAATACTTAAGATAAAACAACAAAGTTTATTAAAATGATGAGGGCTGAAGGGAAGTGGAGCAAGTCTTAATTTTACACAACTGAGAATACTATGGAAAAGCTAAACGCATACTCACAGGCTCCGGACGAGCTCAATCGTGGCACCTTCTAACACTTCTCACTATCTCTTGGCTGAGCTACTAGATAAAGCTTAATTAAACAGCCCGTGGCTGTGTGTAATTCTTTATTCACAAATAATCAAAATGAAACTACTATGAAGTTTCTTACCCCGGCCAACTCTCAAGTCAACTATCGAAACGCCTTTACACTTCACTGGAGGCCCGCTGCTACTTCGCTGAACAATAATTCACTTCGCTATATCTAATACCAGAGATCCTCACTCGCTGGCTAACGCCACAGATGCTCACTCACTGGCTACTCGCTGGCTGATGCCAGAGACACTCACCACACACTCACACCCAAGCTTTTATATGCTGCAAACTGAGATACTTCACATTAACATATTGCTAATAACCGCGAGCTAACTGCAGAATCCGAAAGAGCACACACACTATAGAAAGTTAAAGTAAAAGAGAGGATAGATGTCGCTTTTACGCTTACACGTGTTAAATTATTGACGTCACGATCTCAGAAATACTAAAGTGCCTTTCTGATAAAGGTCACTCCCTCACAACCCCCCCTCGGATTCTACAGAGAAAAAGGGCTGGGCCAAATGCATGCCCAGAACTTTTTCTTGTTATAAATTTCAAACCGTAAAAAAAAACACAGTGATGGGTGAAATTTAGCGCCGAAACATAACTTTTAAAATATTAACTTTAACCCATCACAACCAAAAAACCTTAGTTTGCCTCAAAAATTCACATATTCAATCCAATCATTCTTCTATCTTACAAATAGCCTCCGTAAAACTTCCAAAAACTCGTAAAACTTTCAAAACTAATTACTTCTTCTTTCAAAACAACCCACTCCACTGGGAGTGCTAAAATTTCTCAAAACACTAAACTTCCGAAACTTTCCTCAATATTGGAATACAACTATAAATTTACCAAAAAATCTCTCCATAACTTTCCTAATACTAAAATTCGCACCAAGTCCAAAAAACCCAATGCGCAAAAATTTTCCTCATCCAAATTCCGAACTCATCTAAAATTAAATTTACTTCATACTAAAATAACCCTGCTACTACGTAATACCTACATACCCATTAGCCAATGAACTAACTCCCAAAATTCTTCAGAATTTAACTCCACTTTGACAATAATTGGGGCACATACGTACATCGTCACATCGCTGTGCTTATGCAACAATCAAATATCAAAAATTTACAAAATGACGTCATCATGCTCTTCATCTGTATTAACTAAAAGAAAAATAGCAGAATCAATACATAACACAGGTATACTTCCCTGCAAGAAAATCACATTAACATTCAATTTTAATACAATACAATTTCAAATTCAAGCGTAGCTTAAAACTTCGCAATTTGCGGAAACCATTCCCAACTAAAGTACAAACGTAACACATAAAACACGAACGGTACACTGTTAAAAATCTGCTGCATTTTGCTGCAACGCACTCCCCTGCTTGTATAGAAAACGGTTACTTGGCCGTGAAATGGAGCTTTCTCATTGGTTGGAATAGAGATATTATATACAAGCGGTGGAGTGCGTTGCAGCAAAATGCAGCAGATTTTTAACAGTGTAAGAAGAAAGTTAATTCATTAAATGTTAGTACAAGAGATAGAAACGCGTGTCAAGGACTTCTTGACCGCAAAACACGTGCGCGCCTGAACCGCGGCGCGTGTACAAAATAACCCAAATTACTATCTGTACTTTCTGAAAATTTAAACATACATTAACATACATTTTATAACACATGAACAATATAACAATATAGTAACATTTTTAACAAATAACATAACAGTTTAACAATAGATCCAGAATTTTTAAAAGCAGTTAAGACCAAAATCTCAAACATACATAAAACTAACAATTTTGCAAACAAATTTTGAACACAATTAAGCACTAATCGTGAGTCCGTCCAAAAAATTCCAAAAATGGCCAAAAGTACAAAACAGTCTCTCTCTGCTTTCTATTCCTTCACATTGCTACCACATATATGCACTCTAATAGAAATTTAATAAAGAACATTATCACCCAATCATAGAGAAGATTCGCTGCTAGCCGGCTTCATACTACAGGATGGCTTTCTCCTCTTGTCCCAGAAACCTTGTACGAAGGATCTTTCGTCATCAGAACTGAACGGTGACGGCACAGTTGACTGTCGTGCCTGCAGCCTGGTTCTGAATGGATGCCGTGGAATACTTGTAGGTTCCGCTCGACGACTCTGCTCTGGCCGGTTCGCTGGGGTCACTCCATGGCGAGATTCACACTGTTGATGCCGGTAATCTGAGCGTTGTCTCCTCTTTCTAGATGCACCCGAAGTTACTGAAGATCCTAGACCATGTTTCTTTCCGGACCTATGCTGTTTCTTATTGGGCAAAAATTCCGACTTTAAAGTCCTTTTAACAGTTTGGCGAGTGTCCATCTGAAATCTTTTCCGGGGATTAAGTATCGAAGATGGTGAACTATTAGATAATTTGTGTTTCTGAGGTTGCTGTCTAATAAGTGGAGGAACTGGACAGTTTATAATTTTTTGTCTTTTATGGCACACAGAGTCCGATGTATTTGACACAGTTCTCTTATTTTTATTATCATACTTTGCTCTCGAATTGCTAGGCTTTCGACTTTCAATAACAGTTTTTGGAGCTGTTTGACCAAATTTTCTTCTTGAATATTGATGAAAAGAATTAGATGAAGAAGTGCTGGACTCGGGACACTCATTGGATCGGGAATTTCGCGAAACACCACTCGACACATGAGAACCTTCACTACCATTTTCTCTAAACTTATAAACTCTAACCTGATCCAGATTAACAGTCATTCTTTCACCACTGACATTAACAATCAAATTATTATTTCGAACTTCCAAAACCTCGAACGGACCTACAAACTTCGGACCAAACTTAGCTACTCTCTTTTGACGACTTGAACTTAACCAATGCTTTTCTACTAACACAAAATCTCCAACTTTCACTTCTAACTCCCTCCCACGCATATTATAATACTGAGCCTGCTTTTCTTGCGCTTTTCCCATCTGAACTTGAGCTTCCTTAACCAATCTCTCAATATCCTGACACATGTACTGACTTTCCGCATCTGATACCATTACTAGCCTTTGGAATGGAGTAATGACTTTTCTACCCAAAAACAATTCAGCTGGCGTTTTCCCCGTCGACTCGTGAACTGCTGTACGAAGTGCATACGCAAAATGCTGAAGAAACTGGTCCCAATTTGCATGATGAGAACCCAACATAAGAAGAAATCATTTGAATTAATGTACGATTTACACGTTCAGCCATATTAGACTGAGGACGATAAGGAACAGTAAAAGAATGATCGATCTCCAGCTTCTCACACAGAGCCTTAAATATATCAGAAATAAAAGAAGGGCCATGATCGCTAACTACCCTAATTGGTGCACCATATTTAGAAATATAATTATCGAAAAATGCATCGGCAACTGCAGGTACAGAAGCCTTCCTGAGGCGGACTAACTCTACCCCTTTACTGAAATAATCAACTATAACTAGTACAAATCTATATCTTTTAGGATTAGACAATGGATAAGGACCGATTAAATCTACACCTACACATTCATTAGGAAAATTTACTTTAATAGGAATTAATTTGCCAGCTGGACTTACATTTTTATAATTATAACGTTGGCATGTGCTACAGCTGGAGACATAAGCGCGCACTGCTTCCCGCATTTTAGGGAAGTAGCAGGATTCACAAATTCGAGCATAAGTTTTCCTGATTCCTAGGTGACCTGCTAATGGATTATCATGAAATTATTTCAAGATGGCCTTACGAAGACTAGCCGGAATAAAAACTCTTAATTCACCACGTGAATTTACAATTTTAGAATAAAAAAGAAGACCATCGATAAGCTTTAAAGATTGGGACCATTTCTCAAACATAGGCACATCTGCGCTCGGGACATCATCAGGATTTTCCAAATAACGATACAAACTACCAAACTCCTCATCTTGTTTCTGTTCCCTTATTAACTGCTCTCGTGATCTTAACACCAACGATGACAATGCACAACACTTAACTTCCTCCGTGACCTCTAAACCACCATGCGGGTTTCGTGACAAAGCGTCCGCTACCGCATTCTCCTTGCCAGCCCTATGTTCTATAACAACATTATACTCTGCTAACTTCAAACACCATCTGACCATACGAGACGACAAACCCTTTCCATTAGTTAACTTTGTCAAAGCTGAATGATCCGCAATGACTTTAACCGGTATATTAGTGAAAAAACAACGAAATTTATTCAAAGCCCAAATTACTGCAAGACACTCCCTTTCCGTAATCGAATAATTCCTTTCCGCTGCATTTAAAATTCTCGACGCAAACGCTATAGGTCGACCTTTCTGTGCTAACATCGCTCCAACCCCCACTGCACTCGCATCGCAATACACTTCAAACTGAGACGAATAATCGGGGTGAGCCAAAACAGGAGGGGAAACTACTGCTTCTTTTAATAACTCAAACGACCTCTGAGCCGCTGATGACCATACAAACTTCACCCTCTTCCTTTTTAAATTATACAACGGTTCACATAACTCTGAAAAACGTGGGATGAACTTGGCAAACCAAGCCACCATTCCTAAAAATGTCGCCACTTCCTTACTATTTTTGGGGGGACTCATTGACGTAATTGCCTCAATTTTCTCATCTATATTAATACCATCACGCGTAATTTTAACTCCTAAATACTTTATCTCTTTTCTCAAAAATTTACATTTTTCTATCTTAACTGTTAACCCAGCATCTCTTAACAACGTAAATACTTCCCTCAATAATCTTAAATGCTCTTCAAAAGTAGCTGCCATTATAATTATGTCGTCCAGGTAGACCAGGACACCCTTACCAATCAAAGGTTTAAGGATATTATTCATGGCCTTCTGGAACGTTGCTGGCGCTCCCGATAAACCAAAACTCATTCTTTTAAAAGCAAAACAACCGTCCCGAGTAATGAACGCAGTCTTCGGTATGTCCTCCGGCTTCATTGCAATCTGAAAATAACCTGACGTAAGATCTAACGTTGACATATAATTCGTACTCGTTATATTAGCCAAAATGTCATCAATAACTGGAATAGGATACTGAGGGTATTGCGTTATCACATTTAACTTTCTATAATCTACTGCAAACCTATATGCCTCTGGATTATCTAAACTTTTCCCATTATTTTTACGACATAACACTACTGGAGAAGCAAAAGGAGACTCAATTGGCATTATAATATCGTCCGCAAGCATTTTCTGAATATGATAATCAATTATACCTTGTTTAACTTTATCATAACGATATGGTTTACTAGCAACAGGTGCTTTTAAACCAGTATCAATCTCATGCCACGCAACATGCGTTAAACCCGGTTTATCAGAAAAAACCTCTCCAAATTCATTCAAAAACTTATTAAATTCCTCCTTCTCGATTTCACTTAACCCCGACTCCTCCAAATTAACCGACACTGAAACATGCTCTTTCTTACTCACATTCTCATCATTATTCACGATTAACGACTTTTTAAAGAAATCCAAACTAATTCCTCTATCCTTCATATAATCCACACCAACTATACAATGCACTGTTAATCCATCTAATACACAAAACTCCCAACATGTCTTAACCGAACGAATTTCAACTTCCAATTCTACTGAACCTTTATTATCGCAAGCTACTCCCTGTGCCGACTGAACCACCAGACTTAACCTCTTCAACTTCTTATACGAAAAATATTTCCGATAACAATCAAAAGAAATGAACGACTTATTTGCCCCTGTATCGAAGACACTTTTAACGACAATACCATCTAACACAATTAACACTTCAGGTAACTCAACCGGATTAATAGTAATTTTATTCAAACTCACAGAAGGCTTTTCCGATTTAATCTGTGACTGCATACCTTCCGAAATACAGTCACCTACCAGTTTAACTGACCCGACCTCTGAACACATCTCTTTTGCATTGACCTATTTTCCAAATTCTCATCCGAAGTTAATCTCCTTACTTGCGAAGAAACATTCCTGTCCCGTACTCCCCCTCTCCGATCATAACCACTATTCTGTCTATTTCCATACATATTTCTCTCACCACTTCTAAAACTATTAGCACCACCACAATTCCTATTACCATTACTCGTATTCGACATATTACGACCAAATCCATCATTTCTATTACGCAAATTATTATCCGGAAATCGCTGTCCCCCTCTCAAAAAATTACGATCCCCCTCATTTCTCAAATTACTATCCGCGACAGGTCTCTGACGAGGGCTACGCAAATCCCGTTGATCCGAGCTATGCCGAGTCTCATACTTCGATAATATCTGATGCATTTCTGCAAAATTCTTCGGTGCTCTAACTTCAATAAAGTCCTGTATATTCGGATTAAAAAGAGGAAAAACAATGTCCAACAATTCCTCAAATGTGATATCTAAATCTAATTTATTTTTTAGTTCAAGCTTACGTAGATAAAATTTTGACGCCGACTCATAAATATTCTGCTTATTACAATAGAATTCTTTTCTCAAAATACTTTTATCTTTAATGGGAGGAAATGCCTTCTTTAACTCAATCACAGTTTGTTCAAATCTTTTCGCTTCATCAGTAATCAAAAACTTTCCTATATTCTCTAACCACAAAAGTGCTTCGCCCTTCAATGAGCATTTAAGCACTACGTATCTACTTTTGTCAGGTATATTATTGAACAAAATATAATCATCAAGTTTAACTAAAAATTCACTAATATCACCCTCACCGGTGAAATACACCCGTGGCACAATCTCACAATGTCCGATGTTTCGTTGGGCGCCATTTGTAATGTTATATGCATGCTGGGTGTCATTTATAACGTTTGGTTGGTCGTGGTGGGAGTTAAATGCAGACATACTCAGTACTTAAGATAAAACAACAAAGTTTATTAAAATGATGAGGGCTGAAGGAAAGTGGAGCAAGTCTTAATTTTACACAACTGAGAATACTATGGAAAAGCTAAACGCATACTCACAGGCTCCGGACGAGCTCAATCGTGGCACCTTCTAACACTTCTCACTATCTCTTGGCTGAGCTACTAGATAAAGCTTAATTAAACAGCCCGTGGCTGTGTGTAATTCTTTATTCACAAATAATCAAAATGTAGCTACTATGAAGTTGCTTACCCCGGCCAACTCTCAAGTCAAATATCGGAACTCCTTTACACTTCACTGGAGGCCCGCTGCTACTTCGCTGAACAATAATTCACTTCGCTATCTAATACCAGAGATCCTCACTCGCTGGCTAACGCCACAGATGCTCACTCACTGGCTACTCGCTGGCTGATGCCAGAGACACTCACCACACACTCACACCCAAGCTTTTATATGCTGCAAACTGAGATACTTCACATTAACATATTGCTAATAACCGCGAGCTAACTGCAGAATCCGAAAGAGCACACACACTATAGAAAGTTAAAGTAAAAGAGAGGATAGATGTCGCTTTTACGCTTACACGTGTTAAATTATTGACGTCACGATCTCAGAAATACTAAAGTGCCTTTATGATAAAGGTCACTCCCTCACACTAGTACGGCCTCATCCTCAGCCCTTACTTCTGTTTGCACTGCTCTCTTTTTTAATTGATTTCCCATTTTGAGATGTTTATGTATTGTTCTAGTTGTCAGAATTAATTTCTCTGCAACTTTTCTTAGTAACTTGCCATTTTTAATTTACTTTATTTTGTGTTACATATCTGTTGGATTGAGGGTTGACTTTTTTGTTCAACTAAGTAATTTCTTGGCATCTTGAAACTCTTCAAGTAATTGGAACAAACAAAATATTGTTACAATGCATATTTATACATATGTTTTCAGGTATGACATGAAACTATTACTGTATAGGAATTAAACTATTACTGTATATGTCGGCAGTGTTTGAAACATGTCTTAATTAATTGTATTTTTCATTAACGAAGTAATACGCTTGATAAAATCCAATATCTCATTTCGATTTCTTATTAAATTTCGTTTGTGAATCATGCCGTTATGCTTCATTATCCTAAGATTGTTAACAAAATTATGCGGAGTTGAAGTTACGAAAACACAAATCGCACTATTGTACAAATTATTGGTTAATATAAACGTGTGAATTCCGCGAATTTTAAACTATGTATTCCGTGACAACCATTTAATTGCAGTTATGGCCATAGCTCTGTGGGAAAGAAGGATTAGAGTTATTTATATTAGGAATAGCAGCTTTATGCACAACATTCAAATAACAACACAGAGCTTTTTATATTATCAGTGTAAAATTGACAAAAGAACAGTGCTCGGCGTGATAAACGATTCAAACTTGCTGGATCATTTGTAAAGTATAATTATTGAAATGTCTGATATTTAATTATAATTTATTTAAGATTATCTTTTCAGATATTCTTTTATTACTTAAATTACTGTTTAGGAAAAAGAAACCAAGTTTATTGAAGTTTAATTGATTTGACCTTGACAAAAATGTAATTTGTTTCAATTGAAAGTTCTTGATTAATATTTATGTGTAAAATAATGATTTCAAGTTACTTAACACTGATTTATTTGTTTCTATAGTTAATTGTTTGATTTCTTGATTGATTTAGCATTAATTTAATGTTTGATTTCTTGATAATTTGACAAGTCATGTTGATTTTAAAATCATTAAGATATATTTATTGGTTTTATAATTGTTTGATGTCATTTTAACGAGAATTAATTGTTATTTCTAATAAATAATAGATAATTTAACATGACTGATAATTAAAATAATTACAATTTCGTATTATGATCATTTAAACATATTTTGATGTTTTTTTCCTTGTTATTATATTTTTCTCTGAAAAGTATTCAGTCTTGACTCTGCAAACAGGCAGATAAAATATACATTTTAACTCTGTAGCTACAAATGTGTAAGTTCAGAATCTTGAAATAGTTTCATGGCTCTATATGAGAAAATAAGAATTGACCTTGTACCAATGAGAGTACAATGTAGTACCTTGGCTAATAATGCTCATATTCTAATGTGGACTTTATTCCATTAATAAACTATTTATTAATCTTAATTGCTCTCCCAACTGTGAAAGATTGTGATTATTTGAAATCTTCGGAGTGACATTACAATTACTATTGAATAAAGTTTATTTAGTAGTTCAATATATATCATTCAATTTTGTGCATTTCAACATTTTATTATTCTTTAACCTGTGATCTCGTAGACCACTAAATTTTTCGATCACAGTTAAACTCGTAATTTCCAAGTTTGGTAGAAATACCAGTGAAATTGTGTTTCATTTAGAGCACAGAACCATTGTTGGGGATTCTAAACACGTGAAGTTTAATCATAATAGTTTTGTAATTGAAGTTTAATACAGAAACAGTATCCTGTGAGTTAATAGGGTCTTTCCTTCATATTTTAATCAAGCGGTCTCGGAGACCGCTTACAGTAGTTATGCGACAATTATTGTCTTGACAATAAAGGGTGAAGTAATTCACAAAATAATTACAAGTAACCTTTAACTGCTAGTAGTGCTGATTTCTTTTTAAAAAGATATTACAGTTAAATTTGCAATTTCCAGTTTAACTATTAATTCAGTGAAATTTTGCTTCATTTGGAGTCCTAGTACTATTGCAGTATTGCAGGGCTCCCAGCGTTCTTAAAATTTTCGCACTGTCCCACTGCAATTTTTCAATAGTAATTTTTATTGTTGAATTCTTCCTGTAGACGTTTAAGAAATCTGCCATGAAGATTTTTCATATAAAGTACTGGTAACAAAGTGTGAAAATTTAAGGAACGCTGCGACCCCTGCTATTGTGTGAAATGTTTGAAAAATCAAAATTTTATTAGAATTAGTCTTGTACAAAAAGTTTAGTGCAAAAATAGCATTTTGTCAGTTAATCGCGCCCTTTATTCATCTTTTAATCGAATGATTTCTCGGACCGCTCACAGCTTTTATGTGGCAATTGTCTGCAGTAGTAGGCAATTTTCTGCATGTAGATGGAGATTAAATGAACCTTTTCTTACCAAATCTCATTTGTAAAACTCATTATCAATTTAGGACTAATGGACGTCTCATTTAGGTTTCAACTGCTGTAAATGCGGCAAAAATTACTCAAACGTGGCAATCGTATATTGGAGTTTTATACTACAGATAATTATTAAGTTATACAAAATAAGTTACTTGTGAAATTAAGGTACAGTATTCAGTAATTTGCTGCTTAATAAAATATATATTTGTACAATAAAATGCCAAATGTACGCTAAATGCGACAAAACTATAGGAAATCGTGTCTCATTTAGACACAACGAATTTGCATATAATCATTAGGAATAAAGGAATTTTTCTGGTATATTGGCCGTAGGGGTCTTAGATAATGGCGCATGGCTTAAGAGCGTGTGAGCCCTCTAAATTTGATCAAAAAATGCGTCCCATAATAAGTACTACATTTTGTTGAAAGAGTTCGTTTATGCGTTAATCTATATATTTTTTTTGTTTGGAACTTAGGTCCCGATGATTTTTGCAATGATGAAATATTTCGTCTTATACGATAGAAGAAATTCGTAATTCCATTTATAATTTATGTTTTTTTAAGCTGCTGTATAAATAACATATTTGTAAACATTAAAACCTTCATTTACACATCTACAAGATAATTCCTTAAATATTGCCTCTAGACACATACTTCCAATTGCAAAGTTTCATAAAGTGTTCCAAAATTTAATTATGTAAGTTACAACTTCTTGGTTTTTCTATTTGAGAAAATGCGGAAACCAACTTTTTATAAGGCCTTCGCAGGGTAAAAAGTCCAGTTAGATAACAATTTTCTTATCCATTCCTGAATTAAACACAAAAAAATGCATCTTCATACCTGCAAAATTCACAGAGTTAGGGTAACATCCCCAGTAATTGGCACATTAAGAATTTGTCGTTAAACTTACTTAAATTTTCATTACAAAGAAATAAGCTATTTACTTGGAAATATTTTTAAATCAAAGAATGCATATCTGTGCATCTATTTTGCCCACTAAAAGCAAAAAAAATTGAAAAAGTATTTTTATAAAAATATATTTATAAAAAGTTGCTGAAATCACCAGTAATTGGCACCTAGAGCACCAATGTATGACACCTTGCGATCCAGTAATTGGCATATGTTTATATTTAAAAAAAACTTTACATTTTGCATTGGGTTTAATCGCTTTAAATGAATTTACTGTAGATGAAGATACCATATTTCAGGTTTTTGAGAGTAAGAAATCAGCATATTAATCTGAAATGTGAACACTTTAAATCGATACAGTATACTTACATTAATACCCAGTAATTGTCATGCTGTCCCCAGTAATTGTCATATGAAGCTTTAATGGATTACAATTACTGATAAAATTTATATTTTCAAATAAAAACAAATGATAAACAAAATTAGTCTATAATTTTAAAAGTACTTCCAAAATAAATGGTTTAATCTCAAATTCCTTGCTAATTCCTTGTAATTGGAATAGGTGCCAATTACTTGGAACTAGCAAAATTGAAGCACCATTAATTGGCAACTACCATTAATTCAGAAATCCAAATATTTGTGTCGAAAATACTTTTACACAATTTAAGTACCCTTTTTAACTAAACAAAACTGTTGTCAATTAAAATTTAAAATATATTATAAATCAGAAAATAATGAATTGAAAAGCATGCCTTCCTTAAGCCAAAGAACAAGAATTTGCAACAAAATGGCTAATTTGATACAAGCCAGACTTGTTTCTCTTTCCTAGGCTCTACTGTCATCTTGTAAAATAAATCAAAGTTATAATCTTTAACGTAAATGAGCATATAACTGATATATGGTCTTGGATTTTTAAAAGACTGGATATAAATCTTTTTTTAGGACATGTTTGTAAAATGTGCCAATCACTGGTGCATGCCAATTACTGGGGGTGTTACCCTATAATTTTTTTAATAATTTGCCGGGTTTTAAAAGATTAGACACAGATTGAAATGCATGTAATTTAAGAAATAACGTTGTTTTAAGGAGTTTCGGGAACATGTAAAAAATATATTTCTTGTGTCAAAATATTGTTTTTTTTTTTTTTTTTTTTTTTTTTTGTTATGGTTAATCAAAGAATTTGCAAACAAAATCCGAACCTCAAATTTTTCATAGAGTTTCTCAAAAATTCTAATATGATTATTATTTTTTTTTCTTAAGTGGGGTCATTTTATGTCTTTATAACTCGAAATATTATTTGTCGATTTTTTTTTCATTCCAGTTCTTTCCAGTTCTTTATGGACTTTCCAAAATATCAATTATGAAAATATTTAAAATTTTAAAAAGATAAATTAAAATACAATATAACTGATTTAAAAAGTTTTTTTTCAGATTTAACAAAAATATAATTACTGTAAAATAATCAAAAAAGACATGCCCCAAATTTGCACCATTTTATTTAATAATTCTTGATTTATTATAATTTAAGGACGCTAAATAATGAAAAAAATCATCATGCAGAAAAACGTATCTATTGTTTTCAACAAAGATTAGCACTTAATAAAATGTTAAAATGCCCTTTAAGAAATAACAGGTGAATAAGTAATTCCTTTCTCTAGGTTAAATTTCCGATTCAATTTAACTTTTGCTCTTCCACCTTTTTTCTGCTCTATTTAAATTTCCATTAGTTGATTTAAAACAAAGATCTTTTCTAAAATATCCCGATTTCGAGCTTTTTCATATTAGTCCCCACAACTTCAGATTTTATATCATCAAGAGAGGCTTTAAAAAAAGTCTGTATTCTGCCGGCCCGACTCATTTGAAAGTTTACTTTATTTTGCTAGCACTTCTCACGGGCTGGGCTTGGGCTTATTTTCTTTCAAAGCAGTCAGGCCATATTGCATCGGGCCTGGGCTTCACGCTTTCACGCTTTTATTTTATTATTATTATTATTATTATTATTATTATTATTATTATTATTATTATTATTATTATTATTATTATTATTATTATTATTATTATTATTATTATTGAAAGCTCGGTCAGGCCGGACCTTAAGTTTTTTTTTTTTAATAGATTGAACCACGACTGGCTTCCTTTCTCCTACACTGTAGAAAAATATATCTGTAACCTTAGTAATCTAAATTTACCGAAATCTGTTACGATTACTAAAATTTTATATCTGCACTGTACAAGAAAATGATGTCAATCTATAAAACTAGTAAGCAAAACTAGAGACATCTGCAAATTTACAAAAGAATCTACTAAAATTTTGATGATATTACTAAAATTTTATCTGTAATCCTCTTTACCATTACTTAAAAAGTTCTAGAGATCCGATTTTCGAAAAAAATTCTTAGTAACCTTAAAATTTTTTTGATTCAAAGTGCAAATCTGTATCTGTAACTTGAATTTTTATTGTTACCATTGCAAAAAAAGTTCTTGGAATATAATTCTACTTAGATTTTTTTTTCTTAGAGTGTAGGTCTGCAAGAAATGAAATTTTCAGACCTAGTCTCGACCCAACCCATGTTAAAAGCCTTGCTTCGGAGTGACCTGATTCGTGCAAAAATTAGTAAAATTTGGCTCAACCCAAAAGTTTTTACAAAAAGTGCATTTATTTTTAAATCTCCATTATTTTGCAATTAAACTTTAAAATTTATCTTTTTTAAGAGCGGTAGATTTCTAGACAATGAAATTAAAATACAGGAAAACACATGGAAAAACTGACTGTAACGGAATATTGTCTTTAAAGGAAATACATGTGCTGTAAAAAAAAATGTAAATTTACAGTACCTTACCGTAAGTTATCCATTAAACTTACGGAATATGTCTTTTTTTCACATAAACGGTCAACTTTCATAATTTTTTGTGTTTTACGGGCAAAAACCGTTAATGTAGTGGCAAAATCAGTTGATATAGATGTAAAGTCTAATAGTTTTATTTTTACGGACATTGTCTGGAATCTCTGATGCAGTAAATCTCTGATGCAGCTTTTTTTCAGTGTGTCGATACCTGCAAAATTAATATAATAATTCCTAAGAAAAGATCGGAATACATTTACACCTGCTAAGAACAGAACTTGTCAATCATGCAATTTTCACTTTCCTGTGTGATTTCGTCCTAGAACATTTTACTGTATAGCATTATTCGAAGTGTCTAATACATGGAACAAGGATTAAAGATATTTGAAGAAACGTGAAATATTTACATACAAATGGAGATTCGTGGAAAAAATTAAATATTATAAATAAATATAAATGAAACTTATAAAAATAAAAAGGTTAAATTGAGTATTTTTGGACAGAACTTGTCGTGCAAAACTATTTTTAACCATATCGATTTAAAAAACTATGTTTTTTGAAATTCAGTCAAGCCGGTCCAGGCTCGGGTTGAGAAGGTAATTTTTTTCCTATGGGTCGGTCCGGGCCTGGATATTTCGGCCATTGCAGACCTCTATCGTATTTCGAAAGTTTTTACGCAAAATTTATACGCAGCTATTTTATGTCCAAAAGAGAGGTACTATTTTAAATCGACTTTTAATAATTTACAATTTGCGTATGATCCCTATCTTGATTTAAAAATGAGTCAATAACTGTTATTCAGAGGCGTGGTTAAGTGGTGCAAGTGAAGAATTTTGGATTTTAATATATCTGTGATATTTGTTAGAGAGATGAATTTTTTTGTGTTTATTTCAGGAGTGGATCAGGAAGATTTTTCTAATTGGAAATTTTACTCTTCGAATGACAAAATAAAAAAATTTAATTTTCGTATTTTTTAAAGCCTCCCCTCCCATGAAGTTGCAACTTATCTCGCCAAATTTTCTACCTTTTCTTACGAAACTTTGTAATTGGAAATATGTTCTAGGTTCAATATTTAAGGAAAATAGCTTAATTTTTCTATCTTTCTTAATCACACTGCATATATAATTTTATTTTTTGTACTGTCTTGTGATATACTCTGTGTTATAAATGTGTGATATTTTTAATACATTGTCTTATGTCTGTGTGCTGCCTTGTAAAAATAATTTTACTAGAGAATTTTCTTATTTATACCGAAATGTAAAAATTTCCTTTAAAATTATCTTTCTTGGAAAAATGGCAAAATGGGGAGAAATAAAAAGAATGTGTTCAGTTTTTGTTAGATTTGCTGCATGCACCTTTAAAAAAATAAAGAAATCATTGTACCCTTTCAGCTGAGAATAAATAACATGTTTTCTTTTCTTTTTAATTTGCGAAAGACGGAAGGAATCGAATGCATTTACGAATGCATCAAAACTTCTCTCAGTGTTACTAACGTAGTAAATGTCTTATTGTTTTATTATTTGATTTCATTCCTAATAGGCAATTGTAAAAATTCCAATCTTCTAAAAGCGCAATAAAAGGGGATATTGACTGTTTTTTTATTTATGTTTTAATGCCCTTTATGCGGTGAATGGCCTCATTATTATCTGTTATTTTACTTCATATCGCAGTTCTTCATTTTAAAAGAACAAGTAACGAAGCCGGTTTTTATGTAAATTTCCGAAATACTTTCCTTTAAAAAAATTAATTTTTGGATCCAAAGATAAACAACAACTGGGATAAAGAATTATTTTTTAAATATATTTACTTTGATGAATTGAAAGCAAGAATGTTATAAGAAAAAATATTACTGGTTTCGATCATTAAATTTGCTGTTTATAAAAGTATCTACAAAATTTTCTTTAATAAGTTTGGTGAGTAAAAGAAGTTTCATTTTACATACCTCATGATTTTATTTAACACCCTTTTTTAAAAAAAATGAAATTAAAACTAATAATAATTAATAATAATTTTTAGAGAAAAAACTAACTTTTCCTTAACTTATGAATTCATGTTTAGTTTTTTCGTAGCTTATGATCTTATTTGATACACTAAAAAAGAAAAAAAAAGGAAAATTAAACTCGCCAGTTAATTAAAAGTGGCTTCAATTTTTTTTAATTTTATGAGAAAAACAATCTTAATTTTTCCATAATTTATGATTTAAATTAACACCTTTAAAATTAATACAAATATAAAGATGAGTAAGATATTAATTGTTTGAAACAAATTACTTTTATAAAAGGACTGTTTCTTTTACATATAGAACGTTTTTACTTTGGAAAGTCAACTATTATTTAAATTTATACAACTATTAAAATTTTCTATCTCCCACTAACTCTTTCAATTTCCGTAATAAACATAAGCGTACTATAAGACAAGTCCATATCAGTTCACACTTCCGCCAAATCTTTACCATCAAGTCTTATCAGCGTGTGCTATTACCTGTGACTCCACGAATTCCTACAGAGCTCCACATAGTGCGATCTCCACACAGAAGCCGTAGAAACGGCATTATCATACTACTGTACCATCATAACGCAATAAAATAGTTTAATAAAAAATAAAATCGACTTTGAGAATTGTCTCCTTATTTTCGTGTTAATATAGCAACTGTAGATTTCTAATTATTTTTGGTTTGAGAACCAAGAAAATACTTTAACACAATTTATAAAATATTAAAAAAAAAAAAAAAAAAAAAAAAACACATAATATATTTTAAAAAATTGACAATATAGTAGTTCATTTATGTTTATTTAAAAGATTTATAGATAAGATTTTCTCAAAATTTGGTTTGGGCTAAAAATTTTTGGAAAAAAAAAGCATATACTTTTAAATCGCCATTATTCTACAATTAAACATTAAAATTTATTTTTTTAAAGAATCGTAAATTTCTAGCTTATTAAAATAGAGGTAAACGCATAAAAAAGAAACTGCCTATGACGGAATCATCTTTTAAACTGTAAACTAGAAATTTCTTTTAAACTTCTTTTAAACTGTTCATCCAAGCAAAAAGAAAACAAAAATACCCCCCCCCCCCCGTCCAAAAAAAAAAATCTATATGCTTGCATATAAATTATACATTTATACCGGCTAAGAAAGGAACTTGTCTATAACGTATTTTTTTCTTTTAATGCGATTCCGTTTTAGAAGATTCCAGTTTTACCATATACCATTTTTTAGATTTTTATGTTTCCATTACATGGAATATGGTTTAACAATATTAATGATAACTTAAACATTTAAATACAACAAACAGAGCTTCATTAAAAACGCAAATATTCCAGCCCACGTCGCTTTCATAAAAATAAAAATTATAAGCATGAAATAAATAATAATAAAAAAAAAAACTACGATAAGCTTTTTTGGTCAGAAATCTTCCGCAAGAATAAAAATCAATGTTCTGAAGAAATTCACTGGGACCGGGCCGGTCCGATAAATTTTTATCTACGGGCTGGGTTAGAGTCGGATCGAAATATTAATTTTTATAACGGGCCGGGCCAAATTTTTTATTCTATAGATCGGGCCGGGCGCGGGCGTGGGAATTTCGGGCCGTGAAAACCTCTAACTCTTGGTTCTTTGTACCTAACTGCTAAAATATCCTTATCGAATACCATTCTTCCATTTTCCAATCCGCCCTTACTTCAAGCTATCGCGCATGCAAATTCTTTCAACTTTGAAATGCTTCAAATGTGTGAATCAGCGCCATCCGGTACTAAAACCTTTTAACTCCCTGACCGCCGAGCAAAACGGCAGAATTGCACTGTTGTTTTTTTTCTGTAATTTTTTAATAAATACTAAGATAAAACGTTCTTTATTAAAACTTGGCAATATCTGTAGAATTATATTAATTTAAATAATGCCTGAACTGCACTGAAACCTGCAACTTAGTGAATGATCAATGTATAAAATTGAAACTGGTGTTATACACAATTGAAATGAAAAAAACTTCTTTAAACACCATAAAATAAGTTAACTGCGCAAGGCCTTTCGAAAGAACTTAGTCTTTCTTCGTCAGGCGCAAAAAAAGACGTGCGTTCACAATGAAAGTAGCGGCACGACTTAGTCGTGCCGCTACTTTCATTGTGGACGACTAAGTCGTGACTAGCGGCACGACTAAGTCGTGCCGCTACTTTCATTGTGAACGCACGTCTTTTTTTGCGCCTGACGAAGAAAGACTAAGTTCTTTCGAAAGGCCTTGCGCAGTTAACTTATTTTATGGTGTTTAAAGAAGTTTTTTTCATTTCAATTAGTGAATGATATCCAGTTCGCGGCGGTGAGAAGATTAATGAGAAATTACTCTTTTTTTTAACTGTTAAGACCTAGTGTCATGCAACCACTCTCCTCCCAACCTCTTTTGTTAAAAGAATTAAATAAAAATGAAGTGAAGAGACTAGCGTCCTCACCTAGAATTGAAGAGAAGTGAAGCGAGGAGCGCGGGTAAGTGTGTTGGAGTGTGGAGATGTTGGTAGGGTGTGTGGAACACCCGAGTAAAGTTTTCATTTAGAAAGCTAAGGAATATTTTGGTAATAATTAATCTTGTATATATTCATCTCCTGTATATAGATTCATTTCCTGTACATAATTCAGCATATTAAAAATTAGTTATAATCCAGCATCTTTAGTTCAGCTAACGGTCACCCAGACATCACATCTAGTATCCGTTAAACATATTATAAATAATTAATTAGTTGATAATAATCATGAATTAATTGATTATTTAGTGAAAATTTTCTTTTTCACTGACATAAATTCGCATCTTTTTATATCTGCAACTCCATTTATGAGCGTTACTTTATTTTTATATATTATATCATCTCTCAATAATATGCCCAAAAGATTTATATATACAATCAGTGTACTATGAATGTAAATATATCCATTCTAAACAATATCTTTTATATATATATATATATCCATTTGTAATAGAAAAGCGAACATAGAAATTTCACTGTTAAATAATGAAGCATGCAAGAGTAACGTCTGTAGGAGAATTATTTTTTCATTATTATTATTATTATTATTAGTAGTAGTAGTAGTACTATTAGTAATAGTAGTAGTAGTAGAGCAGCAGCAGTAATGTTACTGTTGAAAAGGCAAAAAAATGTTGTTGTGAATATTTCAATTAAATAATTAATTAATTATGATGCAATAAAATAATGAAAATATTCGTCTCTTTTTGTTTTGACCGGCACATTGCATCGGGCCTATAGATACACAAAATTTAAATCCGGCTCTTGGATATAAGGTTTCATTTTTTTAATATGTAAATGCAGCTCCTATTTCCCAAACAAAACGTTTTTGACTTGTCACACACTATGATAAACCCATCCGTTTGTATTCATTCTATATACGGAAAACAATTGAATTCTGTAAGTATTCCTATTACTGATTCCTTTCTATTCGGAATCCGAATCAACAAAACCTGGTCAAGTAATTGGCAGTTCTAAAGAGAGAGGTCAGTCAACGAGAAACGTGATTAGAAGCGAAGAACAAACTGTCATAAACAGTTCACAGCCAGAGTGCTTCAAATAGTTTTTGGAGAGCAAGTGAGAACATCAATTTAAATAGGCGCCTAGAAGTCCTTGCCAAGGTCTTGATGAGCCTTGACCCTCCGGGCTACCGGCCTTTCACATCATCTTCTGCTGGACTCCGTTAGGAATTAGCTACACGATTCGGTCAGAACAAAATTTCTCTTAGGCGAAACACTTTCTTCTCAAAGACAGCCTGTTTTTCTCAACTTATCTTTTAGCTAAAACATCCCATCTCCATGTATGATGTATTGTTTAGGGTCAAATAGATTATTTGATCTGTTTAGAAGTGCAGTGGCACAGCCATGATCTTCATTTTGGTGGAATTTTCAAACATTAGTACTCATAAAGAATGGCGTTGTTTTCCATGTTTATCCTGCTCCGTCCTGATGTCGCCTTTAGGAGACACTGAATAACACCCTTTAAATTAATTTCTCAACTTATCTTTTAGCGAAAACATCCCATCTCCATATATGATGTATTGTTTAGGGTCAGATAGATTATTTGCTCTGTTTAGAAGTGTAGTGGCACAGCCATGATCTTCATTTTGGTGGAATTTTCAAACATTAGTACTCATAAAGAATGTCGTTGTTTTCCACGCTTATCCTGCTCCGTCCTGATGTCGCCTTTAGGAGACACTGAATAACACCCTTTAAATTAATTTCTCAACTTATCTTTTAGCGAAAACATCCCATCTCCATGTATGATGTATTGTTTAGGGTCAGATAGAATATTTGCTCTGTTTAGAAGTGCAGTGGCACAGCCATGATCTTCATTTTGGTGGAATTTTCAAACATTAGTACTCATAAAGAATGTCGTTGTTTTCCATGCTTATCCTGCTCCGTCCTGATGTCGCCTTTAGGAGACACTGAATAACACCCTTTAAATTAATTTCTCAACTTATCTTTTAGCGAAACCACCCCATCTCCATCTATGATGTATTGTTTAGGGTCAGATAGATTATTTACTCTGTTTAGAAGTGCAGTGGCACAGCCATGATCTTCACTTTGCAGGAATTTTCAAACATTAATGCTCATAAAATAAAGAATTTCTTTGTTTTGCATGCTTATCCTCCTCAGTCCTGTTGTCGTCTGTAGGAGTCACTGAATTAATTTAAAGGCCCTTTAAATTAATTTAAATGCTTCTAGAATCAATAAAATTACTTCTAGATCTCTTTAATGAATGCGAGCCTATCATAAGCATCGATATACAGACTGAAACGTCTTTGTATATGTTTTATGGTCTTTTAAAACAATTTTTGAGGTACCTCGTAATATTTGTCTTAGGTCTGAGGCGGTCAAAAAATAGTTTTTAATCCGAGTGTACATGAGCAGTTCATGACATACCCAAGCTGCATACCATAATATGCTGCCATAAATACTTCCAAATAATTATTCTTGCCGTACTCAATTTCAGGCAATTGTTATACATCATGCAATGAAATATGTCGAAGGTTAATTTTCGAAAAATAGTAGTGCCAAATGGAAAAAATCATGCGCAACCAAGATGTGTTTTAATCTTTCCATGCGTAACTACGTAAAAATGATGTATAAAATTGACATAACGTAAAACGCAAGTGGCCAAAATAAATTTCTTTCTTTCAAAGCGTCATAAAAAAGGGATGTTTTTTCATTTCAAAATGAAAAAAAAGTGAATGGAAAGTACTTTGCTGCTATCGTTCCTTACTCTCAATTTTGTTCATTTTGCACTGAAGAAGGGACTCCTATTTTGAAGTCTAGAAAAAATTATAAGCTATTTTTTTTTGGTTGAAGTGAAAAAACTTCTTTAAAACACCATAAAATAAATTAATTACGCAAGGACTTTCGAAAGAACTTAGTCTTTCTTCGTCAGGCGCAAAAAGATGTGCGTCTACAATGAATGTAGTGGCAGGACTGGCGGGAAAGGGAGCAAGCTGAAGGAACAGCTAATAGGAAAGTAGAAGGCAACAGCCAATCACGGAAGAGCATAATCAAAACGTACGAGACATACGAAAACGTACGAGTCTCTCGAACGTTTTCCTTCTTCTCTCCTACGTTTTCTTTTCCTCTCGTACGTTTCATTGTAGACGCACGTCTTTTTGCACCTGACGAAGAAAGACTAAGTTTTTTCGAAAGGCCTTGCGCAATTAATTTATTTTATGCTGTTTTAAAGAAGTTTTTTCACTTCAATTGATTAACACCAGCTTCAACATTTTATATTAAACTTTTTGGACTCTTTTCTTTACTTTCGATTTTACATATCATTCAGTCATCTCAAACCGAAAAATTTCGTGTGCTTTCATAAGTTTTTTTCCCTTTTGGGGGGGGGATTTTAATCCGTAAACCCCCTCCCCCTTTTTTATTAGGCCTGTAATAAGTGTAATCTCTGTACCTTTCAGTTCAGGGTCTCCTGGAGTGTCCCTCTGGCTAACACTACTTTCTAATTGCATAATGCGCTTTGTTTAATGGAAGAAACTCTGCGATAAAATATATAAGGATTTAGTTTTAAGAAATGTGTTACATTTAGACCATTGTTACATTTATTAACCATTTTTATGAATTTAATAATTCTCTATTAGCTGGTTATTGAAACCGTACTGCTGATGTTTTGGTAATTTCTACAAATGCACTTCTTATATCTTCTGGGTACAACTTTTCAATAAATTACCGTAATTTCGGGTGTATAAGACGCAGGCCAAATAATTCTTTTTGGACCCAGAATTTTTTAAGAAACAAATATAATTAGTTAGATCGCCGTAACTATTTGCCTTCAATCACTAAATAAGATTTCTGAGTCCAAAAAGAATTGTTTGATCCGCGGCTTATACACCCGAAATTACGGTAGTATTTATGTTATACAGGGTGTTTCGCTACCAGACCGACAAACTTTGAGGGGTGATAGTAGACATAAAGACAAACATTATTAAATAGGAAACCATGGGGCGCAAACGTTTTCTGTAGGAGCTAGGGGCCGTTAAAGTTTAAGGTCCAGAAATTCAAACGCTGATAAAAATTAGAAAAAAGGGTCGATCTCTTTGCAGTTTTCTCTAAAATCATTCTTTATATCACGATTTTTTATTTTTTTAATTGTGAAGGTTCAGTTAAAAAATTGTTGATAGAGGGCGCTTTAGACTTTAGAGTAACGAACAAATACTTTTTACCGTTCTTTTGTGCATGAGGTTGAAATTATTCCAAAGTTTAGACTTTAACTTAAACTTTAAGCCCAAAATCGGAAACATGGGGATCGTTTAACTAGCGAAAATTTAACTGTGAACCGAGGGGGAGATTTTAAACGCTCATAATCATTGGACAAACTAATCGATTTTGTTGCGGTTTGCGTGTAGGTCATTCCCTTGATAGTTATTTTATTCAAAATGACGTACAACTGTGGTGTCCTCATTTTTTCATAGAGGGCGCTTCCGACACATCTCTGACGTTTCAATGGCATTACTCCTGGGTGTTTTATTACCAGACTACCATACTTCCAGGAAGTGTTAAGGATGCGAAAGCGACATGGAATTATATAGGAATGTAACGTTGAAAATAGTTTTTTTGCGAGTTATGGTTAAAGGAAGCAGAGAAAAAAAAACAGAAACAACATGCATACAGCAACACGTTAATATGGCATAAAACAGTTTATTTAAAGGTTTTACTAGAAAAGATGTTACCAAATTAAGACCAGAAGTAATTCGACATGCTTAACAGCAGCGTCGCATGTAATTCCTCACGCTTTGAAAGATTCCTGGAATCTTTGATAGATTTCCGGAAACTACAGAAATACGAGCTGTTAAGTCTTTAATTGATGGTACGGGATTCTCATACACCCAACTTTTCATGTGACCCCAGTAGAAGAAGCTCATACTTGATAGGTCCGATGATCTGGCAGGCCAATACACTGGGCCACCACGACCTATCCCCAGCTGTTCATATGTTACGTTGAGGTATCGGTGAACATCATTGGTAAAATGTGGAAGAGCCCGATCGTGCTGGAATCACATAGAGCTGCGCAACGAAAGAAAAAAATTCACGCGCATTACCGTTCAGCGCCATCTACCGCAAGAAAATCGCAGCGCCATCTACTGTCGCTGTCAAGTTTGCCGGACTTTTTCTGGTCGTAATTTCGAACACTTTTCAGTAAAACCTTTAAATAAACTTTGTTCTGTCCACTTTAACATGTTGCTGTTTCTCTGCTTGTTTCTGTTGTTTTTTTCTCTGCTTTTATTTAAATGTAACATGCAAAAAAGCAATTTTCAACGTTACATTCCTGTGTGATTCCGAGTCGTCTTTGCATCCCTTACACTTTTTGGAAGTATGGTGGTCTGGTAGTAAAACACCCAGGAGTAATACCATTGCAATATCGGACATGTGTCGGAAGCGCCCTCTATCAAAAAATGAGGACATGAAAGCTGTACATCATTTTGAATAAAATAATTACCAACAAAATGACCTACACGCAAACCGCAACAAAATCGATTAGTTTGTCCAATGTTTATGAGCGTTTAAAATCTCTCCCTCTGTTCACAGTTAAATTTTCACTAGTTAACTGATCCCCATGTTTCCGATTTTGGGCTTAAAATTTAAGTTAAAGTCTAAACTTTAGAATAATTTCAACCCCATGCACAAAAGAACGGCAAAAAGTATTTGTTCGTTACTCTAAAGTCTAAAGCGCCCTCTATCAACAATTTTTGAACTGAACCTTTACAATTAAAAAAATAAAAAATCGTGATATAAAGAATGATTTTAGAGAAAACCGCAAACAAATCGACACCTTTTTTCTAACTTTTATCAGCGTTTGAATTTCTGGACCTTAAACTTTAATGGTCCCTAGCTCCTACAGAAGACGTTTGCGCCCTATGGTTTCCTATTTAATAATGTTTGTCTTCTATCACCCCTCAAAGTTTGTCGGTTTGGTAGCGAAACACCCTGTATAAGCGTTAAAAATTTAGTTATTAGATAGCGCGAAGCTTTGGGGCAAAAGTACTGATATCCGAATTCAAATATTTTGCACCTATACGACACGTATATATGTCTCTTGCCCCGAAGAAATTAAATATATATCTGATAAACAACAACATATAATGATCTGATATTTTTAAGGTGGCCATAATTAAACCGACTGTACTCAGAGTGTTCTTTGGCGCGATAAAATTGGGAGGTTGACGATAAATTTTGTAAAAAATTAAACAAGACTGACAACGAAGGATTTCGTGAAAAAAAAAATAGTTCCAAAAGTCCCCGCTAGAAAAAATATGTGGCGATGTGTAGGAGATAAGAGAGTTTTGGAAAATGGTGAATCAATCTTAAATAAAATTACCTTTTATTTAGTACATTTAACAATTTTAGCATTTTTTAAAACTTTCTTGTCTGTTACACAGCGCCTTATATTTCCGTAGCGGTAATTATATGAACTAAATTTCATGGAATCCCCCGTTTCGTTTTATTTTCTTACAAAATTTGACATCATTCTCTCTGTTAGATTGCGCTACAGATATCTCTGAATATTGTCAATTTAATTATGGTCACTTTGTATTAGAAACTTTTAGAAATCGATTTCTATTTGAAAAAAGTTAGGCTACAAATTGTAATTTTTTATATTAAATCCATAATTTATGTTTCAAACATAAAATTTATACCAGAAGCTTTTCTATTTGTATAACTTTAAATATCCCCATTATGCTATTTTAAACACATAATAGAAATATCTTCTATCTCAAAAAAATAATCCATCCGGTCTAATAAATAATGAGTCATCCCCCCTGGTACCATTGCACAAATCTTTAACCTATGAGCCATCCTCGTGGAACTTGTTTAAAACCACGCAATTTATCAGTGCAGCTACAGCCATTGTGGGGATGGTTGTATGCGGCAAACCATGTTAACTTCTGAAAGTTTAGTAACAGTCATATGCTTCTCCCAGTTAAGCAAGTTTAGTTAGTATTAATCAAGTAATGAAGTAAAATTGTGTGTTATAATGTTATGCAAGCTATTACTAATATAATTAGGTAAAAAATATCACTCTTGGTACAAAAATATGATGCATGGTGCAAAAAATTGATTTCGTTTTGAGTTTTAGCATCGACGAAAACACACAATTCCATTATTCTAGTTTATGTTTCGAAAATTGCTTTTCAATTTGTGTTAGGAGTTTGACAAATAATTCGTGATTAATCACTAATTATCACTTCTGACACTTCTCAAAGAAAAAAAATCATATATCTTCATTAAAAATTTATTAGAGAAAGGGAGACCAAAAGTATTTTTAATTTCTTTTTAATACAATTATTTCAATTAATTTTCGGAAAAAAATGTAAATTTTTACCTGTAAATCTTTTCACAGAAATAAATTTTTAAAAGCTCCAAACATGTGATTCACGTTACAGCTCATTCCATCTAGTATTTTGAAGTTGTACTTCAAAAACTACCTGCATTGCAATCTTTTTAGTAATAACTACAAATAAATTTAACATTAAGAGTTCCAAACTTTTAACCGTCATAAATCCTACATCACTTGACCGAGTGACTTCTTGTTTGGAAATCTACAAAAAACCAAATATATGTCTAATTTTAGAATTCGCGATGAAAATTTTCGTTATCAAGTATTCCCTGAGGTTTTTTAAATGTCAGCTTGAAAAAAGATATA
Organism: Maratus speculifer; assembly: GCA_964019185.1. Taxonomy (NCBI): domain Eukaryota; kingdom Metazoa; phylum Arthropoda; class Arachnida; order Araneae; family Salticidae; genus Maratus; species Maratus speculifer. The sequence goes on along the minus strand of OZ025299.1, from coordinate 27,090,290 downwards.
AATACCAGTCTAAAAGTTATTTCTATTTTTTTTCTGTGACAATTTCTAAATTAAATAAATGCATGGGATGTTCCCCCTTCCTCTATTGGCAACTGTACATTTTCAGTGAAAAATTGCCTGATTTTTTTAACTTAACAGAAAAAAATCATATTTCATATGTCTACAAACTTTTTTTCATACACGCACAAAAGTACAACGAACAATGAGGTTTCACACGAGAGAATTTGGAACAGGTATCTAAGATTGTAGATTCCCATTGCCGTAAAACAAAATGTTTGTTTTAAAAGTTAAAGTGAATGAAAATACATTTCAGAAACTTATCTGAAAAATATCACTGCGAAAGCCTCGAATAGATCCAATAATATTTTTCACTGCTTTGAACGACGTGCTATTATTGTATCAGATCATGATAAATATTCTACTATAATTGCATTTTTACATCCCATAGATGCTACTTTCGTAACCATGATGCGGACGCAAATAGTGTCCATTGACTTGGTGGTTTTTTTTAAATTATTTTTTGCGGGCTAAACGTATATAATACGTTTACGCCTACGTACTAAAATATTATACCGAATTGAATAATGCTGCCAAGTAAAGATTTGTGTCATTAATATTACTTATTACATGTTATTCTATTTAGTTTTATTATGTACAATTTTCACCCTTTCTATTTGTTCGCAGTACTCATGGTATGAGCTTTACCTTCATACTTTTTACACATTATTTAAAACCACAAATAAACATTTCGAACATATAACATTGTAACATACGAAAAACCTACGACGCGGCAGGCGATGTCATCCATTGAGGGTGATTGTCTACAATGCTCAGTCGTGTTTTCTTGATCATGAACTCTGGGAAACTACGTGGTATATGTCCAGGTTAGGTACTCAGTCTAACGTGGATCCGTATATAGTTACCCAGGCAAGATTGGTTCTGATTTTATCGACCCCAAACCTGATGAAAAGTTTGGTGAATCTTGTTCAATTCGTAGTCAAACTCTCTGTCTATAGCTCAGTAGCCAGATATTGTGATTACTGTGACACTGACGTTTTTAAAACGTATTCTTATGCATAAAAATGCTAACAAGCTTCTCTTTCACATTTAGTTTCTGCTATTGAATTATGTGTAAATGAATCATTTTCTGTCCATGGTCTTGTATCTTCCTTTTAACAGTAATTATTTATAAAATAAAACTAAAAACAAACAAGATAAATTGCCCTTTAAAAATGAATCTAAAAATTAATTTAAACGCTCCGTATAAAAAAATAAATAATTTATATTGAGAAAGAAATTTCATATGAAAACTTACAGGCCCAGTAATGGTACAAAAAGGGTCTACGGGAAAACAACGGACATTATTTAGAAGACTCTGAATACTATTTAAAATGATTCATTTTTATTATTTAATAATTTACGTATAAAATTCGGTTATACAACACCACATTTTCTGTGTAACATTAATGTTAATACGAAATTAAGTATTCTGTAATATTGTTTTGCAAGCTACTGAAGAATTACGTCGCAACCATTGAACAATTTTGCAAAAGACGATAGGGCGTGCAAGGAATTGAAATGTCTTTATTCAAATTATACAATGTTTCTCACGCTGTCTGAATTCGAAGTCTTATGAGCATACTTGTCAATAAACAGGTCATAAAAGAATGAAACTTGAAGCGTTTTATCTCTACAATGACTTTCGTTTCAGATATAAAAACAATATTTTCGGCAAATTGATCATAAAACACACGGTCTTTTATCTCTAAAGGAGTATAAGACACGTGAATTGCTTCTGGCATAGCTGAATGTATTTCAGAACGAAAGAGAGAAAATTTTAAGTAAAACGTTTTTGCAACTAAAACTACCTTACTATCTATAAAAAAAAAAATACATCAAAAGGTGAAAATTAATTAACCCTTTTAAAGACGTTGGTATATTTATGAACCCACTTAGTATTAATTCCCAAATGCCATAAAACTGTCAGAATTTTAGATATAAAACTTTTCGTTTATTATGCATGGTGTACATAATTAAACAAACCCTACTTTCAGGTTGTCTACAGACAAAAATATTGTTCGTAAATTTGTGAAATATTGTGATAGTCATAATAAAAGGATGGGAATTTGTTTAATTGAAAAAAAAATTAAAAAATAGTTTAAAATTTCGCCGCCAAAGGCGATTTTTAATAATTTACACATTCGGCCTTATGATATATTAGAAATTTTATTTATTAACTTAACCTGATTCTAAAGACATCATTTCACGATATGTTCTTAGCATTTCCCAGAACATACGCTGTCAACTGTCGAACATACTATCTTACAATACCAGATGAAATCGGAAAATGATGACCGTCATGTCGAAAATGTTTGAATATTGAAAAACTAAATAAGACAAAAGAATATCGTAAAAATGTGATTCTTGCCAAACTTTAGAACACATGCGCGACCGTAAGATATTGGGGGATTAAAATAAAATTTAAATATTATGTTTTCTGATTTAATAGTTAAGAATTTCAGGTATTACATTCATGAAGAGGCTAATTAAAAAAATTGCAGTAATTGCAGCAATTTCCCACATTTCGGTAAAATTTACAACACATGCGCGACCAAAAGAAACAAAAGATTTTTTTTACCCAATTTTTGGCTCTCAAATTCGCAAATTTTCCGCTGTATTACGACTTGAAAAACAATATTTGACATTTTTAAAGCCTCCCTGATGTATAAATCTATATAAAGTTGAGTCTAATCATTAGGATAGTTTAATTTCCTGGTTAAAAATTATTTAAATGCGAAAACAGAAATGGAGGTTAAGAATATTTTTATATACTGTCATTTTTTTTCAATAAAAAACACAAAAAATATAATATTTATAAACTTTTTAAAATATAAACTTATACGTAATTCAAAAGAAGAAAAAAGAAAAGAGAAAAGAAGGTTGTGGCCAATTAAAACTGAATTAAAATTAACTTCAAAGAAACTGAATTTTAGATTGCAGAAAACTACTAAGAAAATTAAATAAACCTAAAATTCCTCCATGAAAATCTATCAATTCTTTAAATTAAAAAAAGTCCCTAACTTTAGCTCGTTAATAATGTACATTTACTGATTAATGTACATTTAATTTATATGCACTGGGGGGGGGGGGAGGGATTTGCCAATGACAAGAAAACATTTTCTCTATTATTTCATCTCTATTAAGCATAATATACGAAATTCTAGTTGTGTCTGTTAGCGTAAAGTTCATGGCCGATTCTGAATTTCCGGAAATGTGTAAAACGTAAATAAAATAAACATTAAAAATTCCATCGACGCTTGATGGATCAACATCAATGTCAATAGCACGTGAGTGTCAAAATAACCTATTTTCCGGCCATTGCCACGTAAACAATGTGTAGGGTAGGAGATGATTTAGTTATGTTTATTTTTCTAATGAAGAAACTTCACTTTAACAGTAAAATGAAGGAAATACTACACTGTTAAAAATATCCCTGTAAAATTACGGGCAGAGACCGGCAGCAGAGATTCCAGCCATACACCGTAAAAAAAAATTCCATGCCCATCATTTTATGCAGCCCGTAATTTTACGGGGCTAAGTAATACGGCATTAACTGTATAATTACGGTCCTTAAATGTTATTTTATGGTTTGCCTTTTTACGGTCAAGGCGTAAAAAATACTGTAAATTAACAGTGCGTGATCGTATATGTTTAACCATAATCTTACGGTCCATGAATGTAATTTTATGGTCTGTGCTATTACGGTTAGGGCGTAAAAAAGACCAATTTAACAGTGAGTGATCGTATATGTTTAACCATAATCTTACGGTCTTGGCACATAATTTGATGATATGTTAGCATGCATTTAATGGACTGGTCATATATTTACAAAAAAGATAATATTCTTGGTAAAAGCAGCATGACTTTACAGCAGGAAATTTCACATAAAAATGAACTTACATAATAAGAGTTCAACCAAATATTTTAAAATATTGGAGGAATGTTATAATAGAAGTTCATTTACACTTTATAAAAGCCTTCATGCATTTTTTTTTCTTTTTTAAACAATATATAATTGGGCAGTTTAACAGTAAAATATAAAAGTCATTCATTGTGAATTTATAGATTTAATTTTTATTTAATTTTAAATTTAAAGCAATGTAGTTTGATAAACTTGTCAGACATGGTTATTATGAAAAAGAAGCAAGGGATAACTTACATTTCTGTAACAACTTAAAGGTGCATAATTTTAAAATACTGCACACTACTGTTCAAAATATACTGTGTTCTCAACACAAGTGAACATTTATTCATGGATGTTTTGTATTTCAGGCATCCAGCTAAAATGTTCATATCAAAAGTTCATAAGAAGCACACACTTCTAATAATCCAAGAGCTGACAGTTCAAAAACATATATTATCGAGCACAAGAAAAAAATCCTTTAATTTATTGAAGAGAAGTGCTGTTGAAAATATGACCCTTTTAATGCATCGTCACTCCACCACTTTTATAGAAAACTATTACTTAACCATATTATGGCGCATTCTCATGGATCAAAATATATTCTATAAAAATGGGGGAGTGACGATGCAGCAAAAAAGGTCAAATTTTTAGCAGTTTAATAGGGGAATGGAATGATCCATGTCTGCCGGAATTGAAAAGGTGCATAAGCCAAAAATTAATATTAGAGGTTTACTCAAAGGTTTAACATTGGGTTTGCCGTATGAAAACATGGAAAACTGGGAGCAAGAAAACACAATAATAAATCTACGAATGAGCCACTAGTGGCATTAATTTTTGGCTTATGCACCTCCTATTTCCAGCAGGCATGGATCATTCCATTCCCCTATTATCATTCTTCCATAAAATAAAGGTTTTTTTTTCTTGTGCTCGATAACATAGGTTTTACTGCTGTCGGCTCTTGGACTATAAAATACACAAGAGTTGTTGAAAACATTTTCCGGTTATTAAGCAAAGAGTCATTCAATTAACCCAATATAACAATAATGAATAGAAAATAAGCATATCAAAATCAGAAATGATTCACTTAGTGTTTTCAAAATGATTTATTTTCCATAATCAACAGACATGTAGTCAAATGTTACTTTGTATTTTATTTTGAACATAATAAAAATCTAAAAAACAGCCCTTTCAATACATTAATGTTGTGGAAAAAGCTTCATTGCAAAAACTTAATTTTACACATTGATTAGAATATTTTCATTAATACTGTGAATATTGATTCTGAGAAAAGTATGCCTAATTTTTAGAATCAAAACAATTTCAAATGTATTTCAAGCTATTTAGAAAACTTAAAAAGAAATTTGAAATAATAAAACAAATCTTTATAATGGTTTGCAGTTCTATATAGCATAAATCAGATATTTCTAAAATATAAATTTATTCTTGTTTTATGGGTGTTTTAGGGATTTTGTAATTACTGTTAATTCAACAGTAAATAATACTGTTTGTTATGAGTCAATTTTAAATTTCAAAATTGACCAAGCTCACTTGAAAATAAATAATGTAGCATTCAATTTAAATTCAGATTTTTTTTTTTTTTTAACCAAATGTTAGCAAATTTCCTGAAATTTCATTAAAAAAAATTAAGCATCTACATACTTCTAACATGATTAAAATAAAATGCAATGCGCTACATTTTATAATAATACAAATGATATTAAATATTTCTTTTGTTCAATTGTAACCTTAATTTGATGCTGGCTATACTATGCAAGTAAGATATTGCAAAGTATTTTAAACAATTCATTAAAAAAAGTACAATAGTTTTTTTAAGGGACAAAAAATGTTCATCATCAATAAAAGTGACAAATTATTATACTATTATCAAAATCATTAGACATAAATGCTTCAATTAAAATATACTTTAATACAGTCAGTTATTTGCAATAAGTTATCAATGTGTGCTTATAATATATATTGGCGTCTATGTGTCATTTAGTAAAATTAGACAACAATTACCAATTCATATTTGGGAAGCCAATACTGCAGTTAAAAATCCCCATTTCTTTTCCTAAATGAATTCCCTTACCTTGCATCACATCATTTTGTTAATATTATACTATCATAATGCAGTTTTGGAGTAGATTGACTGGCCATTTGACCAGTAAAAATTAGACAGTTGCATTTTCTCTGACATTTTCCTACCTTATTATAAATTCTATAACTTAGTACCTTTCATATTAATTGCCCATTTTTTTAAATTTATGCTGAATTCTCTGACTTTAGGAACTGAAATTGGAACTTAAGATTAAATGAATAGTCTGCTTACAATAACTACAAAAATTTATCAATAAACATAAATTTTATTTTTATGAATTTACAATTAACAACTGAATACATATAGAATATAAAAACAAGTCACTTAAAAATCATCACACATATAACATTTTCATGAGATCTGGCTTTTCGATCCATTTTCTGGATTGATTCCAAAGAAAGCCCTATTAAAAATACAAAACATACATATTAAAAATAATTATGCAAGTACAAAAAAGTAATTTTGTTCTAACACATAATTAAATCAGTAAGATTTAAACATTTTCTATTAATATGACATCTTGAATTAGATTTCTTCCCTGTTTAATGTTTCAATATATTTTATTATATATTAGAATGGCTTAAGGCCCCACATTAGGCACAGAAAAAGACCCGGATGATAATGTAAAGTCTATGGGAGCGTTCTTTTCAAATATCTCGCTCAAATTTTAATATTTATACATGATTTTTTTTTGCATGAGATAGCTGAGTACGATCCAAAACTGCCCTAGTTTTTACTTTTTCGATTTTGCTTTTATATTTTTTATATTACGATAGTTTCAATTTCAGAACCGGTTTCGAAAGTTAAAGTAATTTTTAAAAAAAATCAAACTAAAACTGAAAAAGTAAAAACTAGGTCAGTTGTGGATCGTCATCAGCTATCTTGTGCAAAAAAATCATGTAAAAATATTAAAATTTGAGCAAAATATTTGAAAAAAACACCCCCATAGACTTTACATTATCATCCGGGTCTTTTTCTGTGCCTAATGTCGAGCCTTAATATTGTGAAATGTTTCACATGAACATTTCTCATTATTAATCCATTCTTAATGTGTATTTGAAAAATATTTTTTCATAGTCTGACTTAATCATCCCTTTATAAATTTTTAAATAATTAAAGAAATGATGAACGGTAATACCTTGCATTTTTATCAACATCTGTTAAATTTTTTTCACTATTAATAACCACGTGTTCAAAAATTAATACTTTACTGTTTTCACAAGCTTGTTCCTTTATTGATAATAGAAACTCATTTATATATTTTCAAGAACACAAAAAACTTATAAAATTTTATTCTTTAACTTTTTGTGAAACTATAAATTTTTTATGGGGAAATACATATGTATAATTTAAAAAATATTAAAAAAATTTAGTGTTCTGGGAATTTCAAATATGCATAAATTTAAAAAATTCCACTTTGTAAATATTTTCTGATGTTTACAAATAAAAAGGTACCCCCCCCCCCCCCCCAAAAAAAAAAAAAAAAAAAAAAAAAAAAAAAAAAAAAATCTGTACCTTCTCTTTGTAAAACATCAAACAATATTTACAATTTTTTAAAAATCACAGATTTGAAAAGGCCAAAACAATTAAAATACAAAAAAATTAAAATCCAGTGTATATAATCAAATGTAGTCTCATGCATCTTAAAAAAGCATGTTCAAAGTTTCTTCACAAGCTTCCTTTTATAAATTAAGACTATTCTTATAGAAGCTCTAGTTCACACATTTTTAAATTTATTCAATGTTAAATATGTGTAAAATCTACTTTCTCTCTAAATGGAACAGCTAATTATTCCAAAATAAAATATATGAATAAGCTGTATATAAACATATTTTCATACCAAATTCAAATAACTTTCTATCATGCACTTGGTCATAGTTGCAAAATAAAATTTTATTTTTTTATAGTGAAGACAGAGCTTAAAAGATAAATAGCTTGATAAAAAATTATGGCATAAAAATATATTTAATTCTACCAAAAAAAAAAAAAGGGGGGGGGGTCCAGTTGAATGCATATTACAGTACAATCTTTAAATTCGACACTTCAAAAATTCAGCATCTTAGGAAATCTGTGTGCATTTCAAAATGTAAACAATGAAATCGGCAATTAAAAAGTATTCTTCCAAAAAGTAGTTAATGAAAATAAGATCATTTTTAACACAAACTGATAGGAAAACAGAGCAAAACTTCATTATTTAGACAAATAATTTACTGCCCATAACCAAATATGAATTCCAATATTTTTGAACAGCCCTGTATTTGATCTCTCTGTTGATATGCATACTATATAATGAGGAAATTTAATTTAGCAAGAAATTGTCTAACAGGTTAAAATTTCTCTTTCAGCAATTTATACTAATAGATGGAAAAGATACTTTAATACTTTTGTTCAACCATGTAGTTTACTTAGTACCTTTATTACACACCATATTTAGCTAAAATTTAATCCAAACTAAAACACTCCTAAAAGTACTAAAATAACCCTTTTCAGAAATTATTATCCATAGGCAACCATGTATCAAATTATTTGCATGACCTTGTATATATTAACCTATTTTCTAGAAAAAATTTCTTGGTAAACTGATTATTTTTAATGTAAAAATGCATAACTTATTTTAAAAACACCTTTAAATAATTCACGCTCACATTCAGTAAGCTTTATGAGCTATTTTGTATAGCCCTGTATATCAAATATAGCATTTATACACACCATATAATATGGATAAATTTAGTTTAACTTAAAAGCACATATCATAAAAGATAAATGCATTTCATCCATCCATCAGCCATTTAAATAAGATACAGAATACTTCGGATAGAATATTCTATTTTAAAATGTTATGTATGTCTTTCTAAATGCCATGCACTTTGTATTATGCATGAAATAACTTATATTAAGCCTCAGTAAGATATATAAATTTTATTATACATGAAAAAGTTCAATATAATAGAAATATGTCACATACAATTCCTCTCCCCTTTACCCATTATGTAATGGAATTGTTTTGGGCGGCCCTGTAAATGAATAACCATTTTCACCGCACATTTAACATAATGCATATTTTAGTGCACTTTCTAAATGATAAATTTTAATGTTTGACAGGGTGTAACATACTTAAAATTTATTTGAAACATTTTTTCCCCACCAGACATAATGTAGAGGAAAACTTTTGACTGTGGATGTAAATAAACAAATCATGCTAGAAACTTCATTTAAAAATAGTAGGGGTGCACAACCTTTTCAAGAGATGGGCCACTTACAAATATGAAAGGTCGTCGAGGGCCACAGCAATAACATGGAGATATTTCGATGAGGTTATCTGTGGCCTATAATCTGATAAATATGGTTTCAGAGGAAAGTGGGGAAGTTATTCCTTTAAGTTCATTAACCCAATCAAAAAATCCAATTCAATCTGTAAGGATGTATCAGCAGTTTTTATGTTTGTATATATAACACATACAGCAAGGATTATTTTCTAGATGTAATGGTATTCCTCGGTTTTATTCAGGAGAGTAAATTTTGTTTTATTAAAATTGCTAAAAAAAACAAAAGTGGTTGGTGCCGAAAAAAATGTGAATTTTATCAATGAAGGAGAAGGAAGTAGATGATCAACGAAGTTCTGATTTTTCTGCACCTGATCAACGAAATTTGCAATTTATTGACACTTGATTGACCAAATTTGCACTTTTTACGAAATCGATCAATCTAACTTTTACGAAACTCATCGACGATATTCACAAATTTTACAAAGCCGATCGATGAAAATCTCGATTTTTACAAACCTGATCGATGAAATTGTTTGCAAATTTTCCTCACATGCTCAATAAAATTTGCAATCTTCTCACTCTTGATCGACATAATTTGAGATTTTTTTCCTTGCCTGATCAACAAAATTCTCGATTTTTACAAAGCCAATCAATGAAATTCACGAAGTTTAGAAATCTGATTGACAAAATTCATGATTTCTAATTGCATGATCGACGAAATTCATGCTTTTTTCGAGCTTGTCAACAAAATTGACGATTTTCTGAGTCTGGTCGAAAAAACTCGTGATTTTTCTGACTCTGATGGACGAAACTCGCGATTTTTCCGACATTGATGGACGTAATTCACCATTTTCTGAATCCAATCAAAAAAAATTTTAGATTTTTATGAAGCTAATAGAGAAAAATCATGATTTTTATGAAAAACATCGAGAAAATTTACGATTTTTCTGCCCCCGATCAACAAAATTTGCAATTTTTACTAAGCCGATCGCTGAAATCTGCGATTTTTGTATAACTGATCGACGAAATTCACGATTCTTCCTCGCAAGACCGATAAAATTCACATTCCTTCAGGACCAGATTGATGAAATGCATGATTTTTCTGTACCTTATCAACAAAATTCGCTATTTTTATGAGCCTTATCGACTAAATTTATGATTATTATAAATCCGATTGACAAAATTTGAGAATTTTACGAAAATCATCGATGAAATTCTCAGTTTCTACAAAGTCGATTGGAGAAATTCGCGATTTTATTTGAGCCTGATTGACAAAATTTTCGATATTCCTCTGTCTGACCAACGAAATTTGCAATTTTTCGTGACCCCGTTGACTAAAAATAGTGATTTTTCCATGTCCGATCGTCGACATTTACGTTTTTTCGGCGATAATTGACGAAATAAGTATTTTTCCACGCCCAAGCAGCTAAATTCGCAACCTTGAACTAATTTTGATGAATTCTGCCATTTTTTATGCAACAAGATGGAAGTCATGAATTTTTTCTCTTGATAAATCGAAACTCACGATTGTTTCGCAGCCGATGTAGAAATTTTTAATTTTTCTTTACATCATCGCATTTTCTCCATGCCTTATCAACTAAATTTGCAATGTTTTTGTCCCCGATCGACAAAATTCATGACTTTTTTTGAGCCGGTTCAACGAAATTTGCGTATTTCTCACGCGATAATCCGAGAAAAGAAAACATGAGATTTTTCCGCAGCCGATAAATTTAATGCAGGTTATTACCTATGCTGACGATTTTTTCTTACTCGATCAATTGAATGTGCGACTTTTCGCGTTCGATCCGCGATCGGCAAAATTCGCGATTTTTCAGTGCCTGATCGACAAAACTTGCAATTTTTTTTCGTGCCTGACGACGAAATATGCTATTTTTTCCGAGCCTTATGGACAAAATCAGCAATTTTTACGAGCCTCACCAACGAAATTCGCTATTTTTCCGCAATTGATCAATGAAATTGATGATTTTTCTGTGCTCAATCGCCAAAACTTGAGATTCTTGAGTGACTGATGAAATTTTGTATTTTACTGCGGCAATTTAACGAAATTTAGGATTTTTTTCTGCGACCTATGCACAAAAATTGCAATTTTTTCCAGTTGTAAATTGATGAAGTTCGCGGGTCACACGTTAACCCATCGAGGGCCAATTTTGGCCTGCAGGCCACATGTTGTGCATCCCTAAAAATAGGGTTAGTCTTAGTGCTAGGATAAACATTAATAAATTTTTAAAAATTTCAGGATAATATGAACATATTTATGAGAGTTAGAGCGAGGAAAATTGGACAGACAAACCAAAAACACAAACAATTTTCAATTTTGTTCGAAAGTGTTAAAAAGAAGAAGTTGGAAAAAAAAAATCCAAATTTACAAAACTCTAAAACTTGCAAAATTCTGAAATCTGCACAACCTTTGGCCCCAAGCTATACACATTTTTGATACTCCATTTAATTTTGTTCTTTAGAGAATGGAAATTAACAAAAAATGCTAATCGGATATTTTAAGCGTGTAGCCTATAAATAAAAATGTATACTATGTATTAGGAATGGTGCTGTGGCTCTTGAACTTTGTTAAAAATCTTTGAAAAATCTCAAATTTTGTTGATCAGCTCCTCCTACCCTTTCTATTCATAAAAGTTAACTTTTTTTTTTTTTTTACACTAGCCACTTTCATGCTTGTGTTGTTTTAGTAAACAAAGTCACAATATTATCATTCCTTCTAAATAAATCTTGCTGTATCACTGTTATATGTACAAGTGTAAACTGTTGATATATCTTTGCCAACTGAATTGAATTTGTTGATTGGGTAGGAGAACCAAGGGCACCCCCCCCACACACACACACACACCAATGTGAAAGCACATTTTAAAAAATATAATTATAGGTTAAAGATTACCTCCCAGAGATAGAATTTTCAGGTTGTTACTGATGTGGCCTTCGAACACCCAGAAATTTTTGAAAGAGACCTTTCTCTTAAAAAGGTTGTGCAATCCTACAATGTATGTATACACATGCATACACATGATACATAATACAATTTTAAAATAATGGACTTTATAAATAAAATTTAAACATAAGTTACCTTTGCGTAAATTCTAATGTGGCAGGACAACCACTTGAGTACTCCAATCCAAATACAAAAAGTGTTGACTCTTTTCACATTCGTAAATTCTGGTATAGCAACACTATTTTATACAATTTCTTTTATTTTGATAAGGATCACCTGAAACAAAAAAAATTAAATTTTAAACATGAATTATATGCGAGACAAAAGTTGTTAAACAAGTAAAATATACTGATTTTGCACCGAGTCGTACTACTTTGGTCAAGTACGGATACCAAATACTTGTGTGTAAGAAAGAATAACAAATTTGCACATGAAGTTAGCTTAGGTTAACTGCCACATGTGTGTATATACACCAGGGCTGGCAAGTTTCTGCCGGGATGGTTTAAACCAGCGGTTATAACCGGTAAAAACTGGCATGGCAGAAACTAAGAACTTTAACCTGTAGTGATTCATAATTCACACATGTATTTAATGTATAAAGAATTTAGTTAAAATAAAGATTATGAATGTTATTTAAAGTAGCAAAAAGTTTCAAAAGGATCATATAAGTACATAACATCATAACATATATATAATTCTGAGAAAGGAGCTTATTTTTCTAAGGGGTTATTGTATACAGCACAAAATTTAGATGAATATCAAAAAGCAATTTTCTTTCTCTTTATGCTCAAATGTCAATTTTGATCCCATATACTTAAGATGAATTGAATAAGCTAATTAAATGAGATTTGAATCTTGCATTTGTGTGTTTCCATAATATTTCCATCATTGAGTAAATTTTATGAGCAGCTGCAACAGAACACTCATGTTTTTTAGTTTTATTTAAAGCAACAACAATAGATTTTAACAGTTGCAACAAGTATTTAACTCTTTATAAATCATGATATTTATTTATAATTTTAACAACTGCTATATCCTTAATATCATTTTCATGATTTTCAATTATCTGCAAATAACATGGATCATTCTTCTTGAAAGATTCAGAACTATTAAATTCTAATACTAATTAATATATTTTTAAAATTAAAACTTTTCCCACTATTTTATTTATTATTTATCCCGAATAAATTATATATTAGCTAGCATCTTAATATCACTAAAAAAATCTCAGATTATGTCATAAAATGAGTTTATGCCAGTTGTTGCCAGTTTCTGCCGGTTACAACCACTTTTTGCCACTGGCATGGCAGAAACCATTTTCTGCCGGCTAAAAGCCATCCCTGATATACACATACATAATTTACATCTGGTTAATAAGGTGAGATGTGGGAAAGTGGGCCCATGGGGTAAAGTGATGTTACATTGAAAAACATTTTTTCTTTTTAAATTAAGATATTTAGTCAATTTCTTTTTAGTGACATATGTACAGATTGTCGTAAACATTTTTACTGTATTTTTAGAAACTAGCAACAAGTTTCATGTTTACAATTTACCTTGTTTATTCTCTGTGTTAACTTGATAAATGACAGATGTTCTATACTTTATAATAAATGACAATGACATAATGAAATAACTACAGAGTCAAAATGATGAGGTTTTAATCATTGAAACTGTTGAAAGAAATGAACATTAAAAAAAAAAATCATTCAAGCAAATATAAAAAAGAATGTAAAAAATGCAGAATAACCTGATGTTGCTAATTGTAGCATTTTCAAATACATGAAGAATGACAAGACCTTTTATACCAAGGTTTAACAATATAAAATGCTAAATGTAAGTTCCTAACATGATGCAAATATGTATTTTTGCCAGAGTTGATTAAAAAAGAAAAAAAAAAGGGGGGGGGAGCCCTTTTTCCAAAATACACAAATAAAACATTTATTTTTCTTTCTTTAAACCAGGTTTTTTTTTTCTTTTTTTCCTTAATTATCATATTCTACTACATATTTACTATGCATGTTTGTGTATAAAAATAAACGTTATTGGATATCATATTTGTATTCTAACTTCATCATTTCAAAATATTCAAATTAAATAATTACAATTGGTTATGTAGATAATTGAAATCATTTGCTAAATATTTTTAGCAACAGTAGTAGTATAGTGTTCAAAGAATAAAATGTTCTATACAGTGATTCATAGCTATCTTGAAAATGTTATCCAGCATCCTTTGATTAGTAAAAGATTTGTTTAAAAAAATGTGTTCTTAGTGGGGAATATAGATAAAAAACAATTTATTAAAGTTACTTTTAAATATGGGATGCATGGTTTACATAATATGATCTCAGAAGTAAAAATACAGATTTTTGCATTGATCTATTTGTATTATAATACAAATAGATCAATGCAAAAATCTGTATTTTTGCATTGATTCATTGACATAAATGTCAATGAAAATTACTTGCATCTTAAATTAATTAATAAAAGTATAAGATTTTTGTATTTAATACATGCTTTCTAGAAATAAAGAATTTCCTGTGTCTTCATGACTTAAAAAACAAAGCAAAAAAAAAAAAAACACCCAAAATATCTAACCACTTTTGATTACAATATTTTCCTCTATCAAAGAAAGTAAAAATAGCGATTAGATATGACTATAAAAAAATTATGTAAGCAACATAATATTCAAATTTAAACATTAGGTAACAGAAATGAAACCCCACACTCACCAAAAGAAGCAATACATGGAGATAAAGGTATATTTTCATCTCCCAGAAATTCTTCCAAACTTACTTCCTCCTGTAAAAATGAAATTGCAAAAACATGAGGGTTAAAAAGCAGAAAATTGTAAAATAGTATAAAACAAAATTTTTTGTAATAAAATATTAAAAAAAGAAAGATTGCTCGCATCTGATGATGATGCTCAATGCTCATACTTTGAATACAAAATGCTCTCTGAGTATTTAAATGAATTATAATATGAAATGAATATAATTAAATGTTTTTTAAATCAATAATTTAAAAGAAGATAGTTTGTTAAATTCAATATTCATTCATATATATCTTCATTTTATTATGTTGGTTTTAGTTTTATTATTAAGAAAAATTTGTTTACGTTAAATTTTATTTTTGTAAATTATAAAATAGTCTTTTTTTTCCCTTATTTAAGCATGCTATTTCAAGTTTTTAGCTGTAAGTTTAGCTTAATCATTTTATGTGATAAAATCTTAGAATGGGACTAACATTTAAAAATTATATAAATATATGTATATCATTCATATGTAATTTTACACATTAAATTATACAAGTATTTTCACCATGAACTTACATCTTTAAAAATTAAAATATTTCATTTGATTTTTTAAAAATATTTTTAATATAAAGATACTTTTAATTATTGTTTATTCCATATTTACAGCTTACCATATCTATATTTAAAAATAGAAAATATAGAATAAATATAAAGTAACGTGTTGAACAAAAATATGTTTTGAGTTCAATCGGGATTAATGGTTTATAAAGTCTAAAATTGTCAAAAAAATTATGCAAGTTTTTAAAAATAAAAATTTTTTAATTTAATATTGTCTTAAAAATAATTTTAAACAGTTTTGACTCAATTTTAGGTTTTCGACATGACTGTTAAAATTGGATAAAACCGTCACACTGTCATAAAAATGCCAACCCTGATGATTTTACTTACATTATTTACTTTATAAAATGGATAAGTTTATAAATATTTTATTGTAAAAAGAAGCTTGTTTCATTTTTAACATTCCTGTATTCATTAATAAATTAACACAGTAACTCAATTTATACGTGAAAAAGAAAAATATAATCAAATAACCAGCACATTTTCTTGTCGAAATTGTGAATATTAGGAGTTGATTAATACATAAAATATAAAAACTAATTATGCAAATTTAGAAAAAAGTTAATACATTTTACCTTGAATAGTCTCAAACAATCCTCCATGCTTTTAGAGAAATAAAACAAAGCTACAGCAACCTTCTCAGGTAAATCTGACAGGTCTTTTTTGAGCCCTTTCTTATTAAAGAAAAGTCATTATTCAGACTTGCTACAGGCTCAGCAAGAAAAAAACTGAACTTTCACGGCCTCACGGACTTTTGATGAAATTTGTATCTTCTTGCAGCATTTTGACAAAATTCACGTTTTTCTGCAATTTTTTAAAGAAATTAACATTCTCCCTCGATCATTTGACGAAAAGTGCACTTTTTCCAGTCTTTTCATTGAAATTTGCATTTATCCATGATCTATTAGCGAAATTAATTATTTTTCTCAATCTTTTTCGACAAAATTCACCTGTCGGCCAAATATTCAGCCAAAATCACTAGTCAATGCATCCTTAATTATGATATAAGGTGGGGGCCACCAATTATTCCGAAAAAACGCTGATCAGGAAATACACACATTCTCCATATATTAGAGTTAGGGTACTACTCTGTTATCCTGTCGACCAGTTTTGCCAAATTATACAAATCACCAAATTAATAGCCAAATGATACAAATTGACATAATTTTTATTTTGAAAAACGAAAAAACAAATAATTAGTAGAATATTAATAAAAATACAAATAAAAAGTCTAAATAAAAATCACTTAATGACATTTTAAACACGTGAATCGTTTTTAATGTCATTGAATGTGACATTCACGATCAACCATTAATGGCATTTAATCTTACAGTTTGGCGATAATTTTTTGGTCGACGGGATAACCTAGTAGTACCAAAGTTAGTAAATATGAATCTAGTAAATCTGCAAATTGGTGGCCTCAAACATAAGTTCTGCAATTTTATTTCGATTTAAAATAAAATTATAATATTAAACTTGCAATATCATTTATTTCATCAGGGTTCATACTATCTTTCTGTGATAAAATTCAAGCACCTAACCCAAATTTCAAGCACCTTTCCAGAAATGAAAATTTTAGTGTTTTAAAATACTATATTACAAAAGTACCAAGAGAAAAAAAAAATTCATTTTCACATATTTTCAGGCGAATGCTAAACATACAGTAGCAAAGTCTTAAAAGTTAATTTTAGTTAAAATTAGAAAGGCTCTGAAAAATAAAGAAAATCTTTTTGCATTCTACTTTGAATATTATTTGTGTTGTGCCGTCAGAGCCGTAGCTAGAAGTGAAGGGTAGGGGGGGTCACAATTTTTTTTTTCTCTCTCTCTGACGCAGAAAAATAAATTAATGGATATTCATATTGTAGGTACTATGTTTCTTATTAAATTGTTGTAATAATTTTATTCTATGTTAAGAAAAGTATATGATGATGAAAATTTTGAGTGTATAACTGGTGCAAAATTAAACATCATATTATCTCCATATGTGCAAATAGGATGAGCTAGTATTGAAACACTTATTTAGATAGTTTAATAATTCTGCAAAATTATGAAAGAATCATAAAACTAAATTAGATTTTTGAACAGAATTTCATTGGAATTTTCGGAACAGAAATTCAATTATTGACCTTAGAATCTTTTCCAGGAGGGCTCAAAATATTTTATGGGGGGGGGGGACTGAGCCGCCCATAGCGCCCCGTTAGCTACGGCCCTGTGTGGCGCTCCCATATTAAGAAGGGACTACACTAACATGTGGCAGAATAAAATACATTCTACCGAACTTAATTTAACATAAATAATTAAAACTTTAAAATAAACATTCAATATATGGATCATATAGTTTTACTCATGAAATTTTTCATGAAAACTATTTCAGAACAAATATTTTTGCATGATTAATTAATCTTTTTCAACACTTGGAGTTTTAATTTTGAACATCTGAATAAGAAAAATTAAGCACCTATAAAAACAAATAACGAAAATCAAGCACCTTCATTAAAATTTAAATAAATTTAAGCACTTTCAAGGACCTTTTTTCTCTCCTAGAAATTCAAGGACTTTCAAGTACTTTCAAGCACAGTATGAACCCTGTTTCATATTTGTAATACTAACTATTATAAATGATATATCAAACAGCCTCTGGAAGATTAGTTGTCTAAACTGTACACTAATATTCAAAAAATCCCTCACTGTCTTAATAGTTTGATTGTTTCAATTCAATTACCTAGTGTTTAATAGTTTGATTGTTTCAATTCAATTACCTAAGTGTTTAATATTTTAAACCATCCATCTAAACAAATTAAAATATCGATCTTCTATTAATTATAAGTGATGCAAACAGTACACGATTATCACAAATATTTTATTAATTATTAGTATCCTAGTCGTTAAATTTACTTGTTTCATTAAATTCTGGTTCTTAATGCAATCATAAACATGATGTCCATTACTGGACTCGGGAGGCTTTTGATATATTTATATTAGTTAAAATTAAATTCTATTCATATTGAGCAAAAAAAAAACTAAGAATGGGAATGGTTAAATATTGTTAATAGATTAACATAATATTGCAAAAAATTGAAATAGAATAGCTTAACTATTAAAAATAATTTAAAAAAATGAATTAAAAAAACGTCCCTTAAGAGTGTGTATTAGTGGCAACTGGCACATCTACCCTATTTAAATACTCTTAACTTGCACGTATACATGGGCGTAGGAAGGGGGGGTCCAGGGGGGTCCTGGACCCCCCTAGAATTCTGGCTGAACCCCCTAGAAATATTTTATAGTGAAAATACGACTATTTTTTGAAAAAATATTTAAAAGAGCAGTAGTACTAAAAATGACAAATAATAATAACAAAACCGAATAAAACGCAACTATTAGTTTTCTATGCCATTATTTAAGAGTGTGTGTGTGTGTGTGGGGGGGGGGGGGCACACTTAGTGTCTCATAAATGATAAACAACAACAGATATGCCAGATATGAGATTTATTCTTTTTGCTCTGGAACACAGAACGTCTCGATACTTTCATGCCTGAAGCTATAGCAGAGGAAGCGGGACGTAGCTACGATAAGGCAATTCTGGCTTTTCTTTTGTGCGGATTGTCCTTGATCTTGTCGGTACCAAAGAAAGTCTAGCTTTCCCCTATTCTGTCTAAATTCTAGGAAGTTACGAATAGAAATCAGATCCTCCCTACAAATCTCAAAGTCCTGTAGTCTCAAACACAGAGGAAGAAGGTTATATTCCCTCCTCTGTAGTCTCAAAGATAGTAATCTAACTACACCGTTTTGCGTTGGCTAAAACATTCTCTGTGAATTATTTGTACTTAGAACGGGTGGGCTACCTGCTACCATCACCCATATAACGAGCATATAATTTTCAAGGGTATGATGCTTTTTCATTAATTCTGTTCAAAGATTCTATTTTATATGAAGGAAACTTTTATTGTTATTGTATACTTTTACCTAATCTTCATAAATATTTATCTAATTTTTCACTCCTAAATATGTTTTCGAAAGAGAGGGGTGATTGATAGATATCACTATCATAATTCCAATATATCTGCTTATCATTATATCTATCACTTCAGTTTTAGTCCCATACACGCATATTATGGTGCCGTTTGTGAGCTGTTAAGAGATATCTCGTGACAGATTGTTCTGTATATACCTTTTAAAAATATTTTATAATTTTATTGATATTAGATCATTTCTAAGTTGAATTAAATTATTCCTTTACTCTCTTGTTATTTCCGAATTCTGCATATTCCGGCCTAGTTCTGGTTTCCGAGCCATGTAAGAAAGATTTTTGTGGCAATTTTTTCCTAAGTAGAGGAAGAAAACGAAAAATATTCCTTTGTTTTATTGTCTTTTTTATTTTATTTTTTTAAATAAAGTAAAACTTTTCTAATACTCCTAAAAAACGGAAATTTCTATTTAGAGAACTTTTTCAATCCCCCCAATACTTCTGTAATATTTGTATGTTTTAATTTTTTCCTCTGAATTGCGTACCCTCCGAATAGTATCCGAATTCCAGAGTCTCAATGTGTTTGCTATTCAGAGGTTGTATTGTATATATGCAAAACAGCACAGCCAAAAGCTTCGTCTGGGGTAGCTTATAAGCCGTTGTTAATCAGAAAATGAACAGTGTTGTTATGTTACATGTTCATACAGCATTATTTAGTAAATGTATGATGCATAAAAGCCGACGTAATGTAAAATACAAATAATCATAATAAATTTAGCATTTATGGTATTTATCGTTTTCATAAAAATACCTCTCCTTCAGCCCCCCCCCCCCTTCTCCTTTCCTCACCCTCCAAGAAGAAAAAAAAAAAAAAAAACAGAAATAGCAGTAGCAGTAATACAGGTATTGCATTTCTCCTATTTTTTCCTTTCGTTTTTGCGTTCAAATAGAGGCTCTTGTTATGCAGAATTGAAACAGTTGAATGGGAAACATTTTATGCTGTTTATACTTTACCTTGCTTTTTACATACATTACTATTTTACATCATATCTTAATATTTTTATGCATCTTCTAAACTTTTAAATGGCTGTTGGCGTGTTTGTGTGTACGAGGGGAAGAGGGAGGGGTTAAACCTGAAATCCCACCCATGTTTTTACATGTCATATAAGACGCTGCCCTTATCCTCATCCCCGAGAATCATAGGGGCCGGCACCCCTAAATTTCTTCCTTCTTAGTGCAAAATTTTAAAGTTGAGTCTATGACTCTTCCTCTTAAACCAACAACCTCATATTTTTCTTGGCATCCTAGGGACCTTTTTTAAGCATTTACCCAATCTTTTGTGCAGTTCTTTAGCATATTATTCTGACGAATAATTCATACTCTATGCTTAATTTTAACTAATTGTAGATCTAAAGCGCTATGCATTGAGACATTTAATGTTTTCATGTTGAGGTCGTGTTTTTAACTATCAAATCTGTATTATTTTTGGGCTCCCATTATTAATAATTTAGCCCCCTTATTTTTCTTAAACCTCCCTTAAAAATGGTCCGATTCACCATCTTTTTTTTTACTATCAATTTCTTAGGCCCTGCAACTACTGCATAAACGACAAAAAAAAAAAAAAAAAAAAAAAAAAAAAAAATCAGATTTTAGCTACCATTAATTTTGAATATTAATCACCTTTAAAAATTACCTGCATTGCTTTCAATTTTCTTTAACAAAGTTTTAGTGTATTACTTTAATAACTACTGAAAACATTTTTATATCCAAAACTATACGCAAAATAAGTCCCTGGCCTCTTGAGGCCCGTTACAAGGCCTCTTGAAGTTTTTGCACCATAAGTTGTTATTAAATTGTCCCCTCTTAATCCAATCTTCATTTTTGGAACTTTTTTTTCTTTCCCCCACGTTCTACATTCCAGTTAAAGTCCTGGACTACCTGTAGTCCTACAGGGTCCAGTTCAGGGACTTTGAATTTTTTATTCTCCATGCACTCCTTCATTTTCTCACCTTCTCAGAGCATTATTTTAAGTTGCACTTTTGACTTTTCTTCCAGGACAAACACCCTCGTATTTATATTGGGGGCCCTAGGGGCTTTTTCAAAGCATTTACTCATTTTTTATATATTTCTTTAAAATAATATTTTAACGAATAATTCAAATTCCATACTTAATTTTGATTAATTGTAGATATAAAGAGTAAAATACGGAGATATTTTAATAGGTTTCCATGTTACGGGCCCCTTGTTTTAGCTCCCTTAAAAATGGTCCGATTGACATCCGATATCATTTTTTTTTTTCAATAATTTTTTAGGTCATCCAGCTACTACATGAAAGTCAAGAAAATTTTGAAGGTAATTTTAACTAAGAGATTTCAGTCGTTTATTAAATATATTGTTAATGTTAAAAGAAATTTGTGAAAAATAGCAAGAAGAAAAACCTTCAACCGTTTTGAGGAGCATTCATTAATTTAGTTCTAAACTTCTAATTTCAATGGGATTTGGCTCATTCAACTTGGATAACAATTCGGCAGATGACAATTATGAAATTTTATGTTAGCTTCAGTTAATAGCTTTTTCGAACATTAATGGGGCATTTTTTCGTATTTTACAGGCTTGATTTTTACGAAACACAAGCCGAGCACTTCCAGTGCAGTCCGCTTTCGGTTGTGGGGTTCCAAATCCTATAGTTTCGTTCCTTTTGGGAACACACTAGTCGCAGTGGAAATTAATAAGATGCCTGAATTTAAGTTCATTTTAAAGATTTTCAAAAGATAAAAAAACATTCAAAATTGCTTTTTGTTTAAGATCATTATAACGGGCCCCGCTCAACGCTGGCCGGGTCAGCTAGTCTATATTATAAAGCAGAAATGTGTCTATACGTAAGTGGCAACAGCAGGCAATTAAATTCCAATTTTATTGCAATTTTTTAAACTTTTAAACACTATATATTTTAAATTTTTATGCCGTTTAATGAGAAAAAAATGTACAGTAAACTCCTGTCTAAGGCTGAATCCAACGAAATCGAGAAGCTTTTCCGCAGTAGACAGTATTCCGCCTAAGACAAATTTAAGTCTATGTATATAGATTCGCAGGGCTTAAAAATCTTTCCGAGTTAGACAGATTTCTTTCTTACACAGAGTCGGAATTACAGAGTGTTTACTGTACTTATAAATGTAATTTATTTCAAAACTGTATTGTAATTTATTCAAAAATTGCATTGCAATTACCTTTTTTCTTATCCATTTGGAAAATGGTTGTTGTTATCAGCCGAGTACACTCAATATATAATATCTACAGATCTATATATATATATGAATCCTTATGATGTCCGCATTTATGGAATACTTACGATGGCAAAAAAAGTATTAAAAACTACAAAAAAATAATAACTCAAAAACAAATTAAGATACGACTTTCGAACAAATAGCATTTAAAAGTAATTTTTTTTCCTCTACGACGGTGTAAAAATTGAAAAATGTACGATATTTCTAAGTTTACAAATTTGCAGTACAGAAAATTGTAAAACTGAAATTTCATTTAAAATTTGTAAGTGTTACCATTTGCAGAAGGAGATAAAACAAAATTTACAATTCAGATGTATGTAACATTTATTTTATTTAAAAATTTTATGCAATAAGTATTAGTGAAATTTTTGGAGAAAAATCAGTTTGCAAGTGGCGTTGTCATAATGAATTTTATACAATTTCCAGGCAGGGGGGGGGGGGGGCATGAGAGCAGTTGAAGAAAAAAAGCATATTGAATCATCTAATTATTCTATTTCGGTTTAATTTTCAGATTTGTAATAAGTCAAATATTTTTACTATTTTGGGCATATTAAAGAACGTTTAGACTTCAGTATGATTTTTTTTCTTTCTCCTCCATTTGAAAGATTTATTAAAAAAAAAAAAAAAAAAAAAAAAAAATTACATAATAAAAGAAACTTTCATTTTGATAAATAAGAGCTTTTTATTAGAGCATTTAGTATTTAAAAATATCTGCTTGAGTTATTTAAGAAGCACAATTATGAGACTTTTTTAATTAATAAAATTTTTAATTTCATGGTTTCTTCTATGAATTAAAACAAACATTTTAAAATCAGAAGAAATGATGAAAAAAATGGTCGAAGAAAATCTTTACAGCCTCATAATTGTCCTTTTTAAATAACTCAAGGCAGATTTTTTTTCAATACAAAGTACAAATACTTTCAACTTAATTCTGAATAAAGGAATGTTTAGCTCATAGTTCTTTTGTTGTGAATGGTGGCATTTTCCACCCTTCCCATCAAATCATATTTTGCAGAAATCAAAGCATGCGAGTTGAAAATATAGTTATAGTATCATATTTATTGTTAAAACAACAAACGAAAACACAAGTTTGACCTAGAGTGAGATGGAATACAATGACTTATGACTCTAAGTTGATTATGGTTTCATGAACAAAAATTGTTTGCCTTGATAGCTATTGCTAATCTCAAAAGTTTTTCTTTCTTGTTTAAGGACTTTTATTAGGGAAAAGCAAGAAACAGATTATTTACTAAACAAAATTTAGGAACTTGCATCTGCACAACATTTATTCCTAAGCAGAATCCTCATAAATCACTATTTTAATCCTTCTCATGGTTAATTTTCTTAAGTTATACTTTCCAACTAGCAAATAAATAATGTAAAAACATGATATTTTATTCAAATATGATTTTCTTTCTAATTATTTTAAATATAAATTGACAGTTAAAAGTAGAAATTGCGGTAAGTTTTTAAAAATGTGTTTTAAAAGATTTTATATGGATTTTTATTGGATTCAGCCGAATACTTTGATATTCGGCCAAACCGAATATTCGGCAGGCCGAATAGTTTCATATTCTGCTTAACCGAATAGTTTGATATTCGGCCTTACCGAATATTCGGTAACATGACCGAATACCGAATAGATGCCGAATATTCGGTGCATCCCTAGTTTTAGTAAAAATGTTTACTTTTATCCTTTGGAAATTATCAAAGACTTGACACCATGGCCCCCCCTAGAAAAATTATGTAGTTACGCCCATGCACGTATATGTTAAATAGAAAACATTCGAAAATAAACAATTAAAAAATTTTAGATTTATTAATGAATTAAAAAAATGAATTAACATTTCTTGTCATTTTGCTGCAGGAATTTTTTGTGCCAGCATAAACCTTGTATTTTTCATGTTTAAATGAGAAAACAAAACAAAATTAATGTAATCAATCATTAAGAAGGTAACAAAATATAAATAAAAAGTCATTCTGCATATTATAAGAGTGATATCGTTATAGTGTATTTATTTTTTTTAAGCATTATTGTAATATCTATTCTTTCAACGTAAATTTTTGATAACTAATATAATATACTCGGAATAAATGGCATAATTAATGTTTTTGCAACTAACGATATCTGTGATTATATATAATCTCAGAAAACTGACACATAATAATTACAAAATGATTAAATCTTACCGTTTTTGTAAAATTTACTCTTATTAAAAGGATATTTTAAAACATAATATTTGAAGTTGCACTCGCGGTATATATACCGCGATTAATGACTGTTTTGTTACAATTGCAAATGCAAAACATAAATTACATAAAACTATGCGTTTATATGTGTCCTTTATCTTAAAAAAGATATAATACACTTTTAAACACAATAATAATAACATATTTTACTTACTCGTTCTTTCGTAACTCGTTCATGCGTTCATAACACCGCTTTTTCCCATGGAACAATCTTCCATGCTTTTTCCTTTTTGGCGGGTTGAAAAACATGTTACGGTTGCGGTCGAAATATGACTAAATTACAGGGCGCATCCTAGCGGAGGAAAATTAACGGCGACGTACCGTCTTTTTGTTAATGATGGGACAGGGCTGTAAAAACATGTGGATTACCCTTAACTTTTTGAGTATCTAAGGGATAAGACCGTTTATTTAGTGGATCAGACCGTTTTCCTTCAAATAAGGCTATTGCCCGTGAAAATTGAAGGGCAAATGCTCATAAATTTACAGTTTTTTCTGAGAGTGTAGGTTAATATACATTCATGTCAAAATAATTAAAGAACAATGACGGATATCCGTCATTTGTCATTTGTCATGCTTTGAATTTTATGCGGTTTGTCGAATTTTTACTGAAATTATTTTATTGTCCTTGAACTTCTACTGTTCAAGAATTCCCTTTTTAATCAGAGAAGATTGAAATCAGTGTCAATGATAAGTAAGTGCTAAAATAACCTACTTTCCGGCCATTTTCCATATAAACAAAGCGTAGGATAGAAGATGTTCTATTTATATTTATGTTTTTAATGAACAAACTTAAAAAAAATAACAGTAAAAGGAAGGAAATGCTAGATAAATATGCACTCAAGTCCAAATTTTAAGAGGCTACTTCAGTTAAGCGAAAAGAGCAATTCCTTAATGCTAATCCCATGGAAGAGATTTATAAAGATATCTCAATAGAATTTCAATATTTTTAAATGATTTTTTTTTAATTGGACAGCTGAGATCAATCTGTAAAAAGACTGTTTTATGTGCGTTAGGAATTATATAAATATGTAGTACCTGTAGTCGTCGTTCAATCCGTCCGTCTATCCGAATATAACAGAGCAAACACTACCCAACCGAATCGTAAAGTACTATATAAGTGTTACATAATTTTATCGAGTCATTTCAAATATTACGAAACTAAGATGCATAGTTTAATTACAGGGACAATCAAAAGCATTCCATTACATTGTGGTCAATGGGAAAAATAGTCTCAAGTGCATTTTAATGATGTTATACTCTTTCGAATACAATAGAATTGATATGCATCTATTAAGTATATACTAAAAAATGGTACCTGTATAATCTGTGGTGCAAAGAATATTTTCTGTCAATTTACAGAGCCACACAAAAGTGTTACTTTACACAATGGTATAGAGGGAAAAACTGTTTGGAGCGCGTTTTAATACTATTAAACTATTTCCCATTTTATGAAATATAGATACAGTGCTGAGTTTCATTAGAAGTTACATCCTGTATAATATAAAGCAGATAGTATTTACAGAGGCACACAAAAGATTTTGGTGATACCACTCTAAAAATGATGATGATAATGGTGATAAAGATACCACTCTACTGTATCCGATGTACTGTAATACTATTGCACCAAGATCTGAATATTTTTAAAACTTTGTTATAGTAAGAACGCACCTCGTTTTCTACGTTTGACGTGCAATTTCCATCTTGTTTACTTTTTGTATTTTGTTTACAGCTATTTTTTAGGAGGACACATTCATTTTCAGAACCGATTTTGAAAGTGAAAATATCATCATGAAAAAAAATCTGCGATGAAAATCATAAAAGTGAAAATGGTCTTTGAATAGATTTATCTTAGCTATCCAATGTAAATAAATAAATAAATAAGATAAAAATAATAAAATGCAACCAAGATATCTTTATAAATCCCTTCCATAGGATTAGCATTAGCGGACGTTTTTTTTCTCCTGAATAAAGTAGCTTCTTAAGGACGCTTTTCATGTTACATGATTTCTCGAATATGGACGCTTTTCATGTTACATGATGTCTCGAATATTTACTGAAATTAGCGTAGAATTGCCTTAAACTTATTGGATATAAACAATATATCTGACTTGATATTTCTCGTTGCAAATTCAGTTTGGAGGACAACTAAAGAGCTAACAATAAATTTAACAATAAAATAATATTCATGATCATCCATGATGATGCTTCACCAATGAAGTTTGTAACGTGTTTAGTTTATCTACAGGGACAGTCAACACTTATCTGTTACATAAAGATCAGTGAGAAAAAATTGTTCCAAGTGAATTTTAAAGATGTAACAGCTTTTCAAACATTTAAAAAAACGATATGCATTTACGAAGTGCACGAAAATATGCATTCTGCAGTATATGCCCTGCAAAAAATAATTATTTTTTTTTTACAGGACCGCAAAAAATAATTCGATCACTTAATGGTATGGGGGAAAAATATTTGTTGCTTATTTTAATTCTGTTAAATCATTTCATACATAATGCAATTGTTATACATCGGTAAGTTTACTATAAGTTATTTCATGCATAATACGAAATTTCTAGTATTTAAAGGGTCACGCAAAAGATTTCAGACAGTATATTCTGAGGTACATTCTATCCGAAGTATTGTATAATATAGGATGATGGAAGGAAATGCATTTTTAATTATGATATGCACTTGTAAGTTTCACTATATTTATGAATGTTATATGATATGTATAAATGCTATAGTTGATATTCAAGGCTACTCAAAAGAATTCGTATATGTCATTAAGTATGATCATAGGTTGCTCAAAGGTGGTATTAAATGTGTTATGCATTTTTATGCTGAATGCCATTTAGTTTACTAAGAAATGTTTTTGGAATATAGATAAAATAATATACAGGGCCACGCGAAGAGCTGGTTAAACGGCATTCTATGGATGATAATTTCTGGGAATTTGATTTCAGTAGTTTTAACAGTGTTTTAATTTGAATTACATTTATACATACAGAAAAAACTGATTTAATTGACATTAATGTTAATTTTTTGAATTGTATAAGATAAAAAGATATGTAAAATAAATCTTCATGCCAATTTTTTTCGCAGTTGTTGTTTTCTGAATTATTAAACATGAATGAAAAAAAATGCAGGACGTTTAAAGGGGTAATATTGCTCTATTCTTTTTACAGTGTATACTTTAAAAATGTTTCCGTATGTTTTGAATATGTTTATACATGTTTCTGAAATGGTTGTGTAAATTCTGAAAAAAATTCTGCGTATTTCGAAAATCTTCCTAAAAATTTAGCAAGATTTCTGAATTTATATGCAACGTTTTACAATGCAATATTATGATTTCTAAATATGTGACCTGTCATAGAACATTACTTAGGTTTTTGTGATAATCTGAAACACTTTAAGAAAAGCATTTTGATAGCAGTAAGTATTTCTGTATTTTTTTTTAATAAATGCTCTTTTGAAAAGGAATTGATATTCAGTAATATCTATTTACAAATGTGTGATTCATAAATAATGAGAAACAAACGTTTAGTATAAATGAAATTTTGTGTTTCTTTTGTTATATGAATGATACATTTCATTGTTACAAAAGTTATGGATCGGAATCTAAACTCAAAATGAAAAGATAACAAAAACATATAAATAATGCTACTATTCACTAATCAAATGCGGGACACCTGGCAACAGCCTTAATCACCTTAAAGGTTCAAGATACGGTTTTGATCCCCGTGAACTCCTACTTCCCTACGTCCATGTTTAAAATTTATTTCCCATTAAAAATGCTGCTTTTTTCAACCTTTTAAAACATATTTTACTAAACTGCATTGCAATACGACATACGTAGTATGTTAATATATAAAAATTCATGCATAATCTAGTTTTACGTAAAAAGCAAAATATCTTACAAAGCACTTGATAGAACCACTATTAGATATTCTTAATGGTAATAATCATAATGATAATAATGCGATGGAATAATAAAGCATAAGCCGTCTTTCACTACTAAAGCTTTTAAGAAATGTTTATTTATGAATATATTATATCGAATTATAGAATATAAAAGTGGACACGATTAAATTAATAATATACTATCTGATCAATCATTTCGCGATCTATCAAAAGATTGCTTGTGATCCACAATCGCAAGCCATTGCTTGCGAATTATAGATATAAGAAAAAAAAATAAACAAAAATAAAATGCTTTCAAAAAATTTAAGGACTTACCAGATATTTTTTTACAGACGAAATAGAGGAAAGACTAACATCGATGGTATGAATAAAAATATTAAAATATTTCGACCAAACTTTCTAAAATTTTCTGGCAGTGTTTTCTATAAATAGAACTCAAATATAGAGCAATGCTTTACTGTTTCTGTCATCAGTATTAACATAAACCACGAGGTCTGATGAAAAGCTTCAGAAAAGAAATAATCTTCAAAAATGCGTTATACGAAAGTACAGTAAAGAAATCCCAACATGCCATTTCCCTTCATATTAACAACTAACACACACTGAAGAAACAAAGATTCTTGATTTTATGACACAAAATCTGTGAAATTTCTTTAAGCAGCTTTTTCCGAAACTGTGCAAAACACTATGTCACGATTTTGATTGGTCTTATGCGTAAGAGCAATATATTTCTTCATTTTATATCTCAACTTTTGCTTTTAATCCGCCTTTTTTACGAAAAACATTTATTTAATATTATCTGAGTAATGCATTATAATGAACAAAAATGCAACAAAATTTTCAGTTGAAATTTTAAATTTTATTGTTCATTATATAAAAGTTTCTCATACGACTTAATCGGCTAATCTTTGCAAAGACATGCACCCAATGACAGAGATGCGCATCTAATTTTCGATAATGAGTGCAACTTTTTAAGTTGAGGAGTCTACATATTTAAAATTTAAATAAATTTGATTTTTTCAAGATACTTTTTTGATTTCTTTCTAATAACACACCCAAAAAAGTTTGTAGTTTATATACTTTTCTTAAATATTCGTGTGCCCGACAAGCGGCTGAGAGATGTTTCTCTCAAAGCTGGTAAACGAGAGGCACTGGGTTCAAACCCAACCGCGTCCGTTGGTCTAATCGTTCAAAGTTTTTCGTGATTTTCTTTGAGCCTTGTGTTACTTTGTATAAATACGAGTTAGATCCCGCTAGAAACATCGCAAAAGATTATACATCGCTCGCCGCTTATGTCCCTCGTATAAGTTATCGGCCCTAATGAACAACACAGCACACTCTTAAGTATTCATAGATTAATACCAAAAAATTTGTTTGTGGCTTATTTGTAAATTTCAGAAAACAAATTTCCTAAACTTTGTTTACTAACAAAAAACAAACTTAGATTGCTACAATATCATAAAGAAGCACACTTGAAGTAGGCAAAAAAATGTCTTTCCCAGGAATTCCACATACTAAAATGTATTATTTTTTTTAAACAAAAAAAGTTATGTGGTACTAATTGTGATAACTACCACACATATATAGCAGGCTGATAGGAATTAGTATCTGTTATAATGTGTAGCTTTTGCTCACTTGCAGGCAAATGTGATACAGTCGACTCTCGTTAATTCGTAATCGAATAATTCGAAATTTCGCTTAATTCGAACTAAACATGAAGTCCAGAAATTTTCAATGGCAGAATAACGTTAAAAACTTTCACTAATTCGAACTCATTTTCTCTGGACTTCGTTTAATTCGAACTAAGGAGAATTCCGATTTTTCATTTTTCTCTTCTTTCTCATGGATTTCAGGTCATTTGAATAACTTTCTTTCTTTGATTTTTGTGAAAATTGTTCCGAACGAGTATACATATAATCCAATGCATTTGATATACACTTTCTTAGTGCCCCATCTGTCCATCAGTGACACCTCAAATTTTTCTTCCATTGTGCTCGTTTCTAATCATTTAATTAATTCTATATTTATACATTCTGCTTTATTATTAAGTCATATTCTAATGATAACAGGCGAAATCTACTTATAATAAAATGCGTCCCAAGAAATGTGAGAACGGTTCCAGGTTGTGCCACTCCTATCTGGATTCAACCGTTGAAAGACGCCACGTTAGGCTTAATTGAAAACAGATGCTAAAATGATGCTTTTAAAATTTCTTCCACTTGAAAAAATGTTTTTTCAGCATATTTTCATATAAAATATGGATATCAAACCCAATTATAATACATAAAGATAACAGTGGAAATGGAAAAGTTTTTTACTATCTGAGTACGATCGTATTTTATTTATCACTCTAGCACCGTCTCTCACAAATTTAGTGCTGCCATCTATGAGCTATTTTAGAAACCTTTTTGGGAATATATTGTAAGAGATAAATTTAGTTTTAGATGAATTTAAATTTAGTTTTATTATTATTATTTTTAAATACTAGCATTTATCCGTTTAATTTTTTTAAATTTTGTTTTTTATTTAAATAAATAAGCTCTTTTTTTTCTTCAAGTTGTTATGGATATATAAGATATCATCATGACTGAATTAGTATAACTGAAAAATATTTTTTCACATGGTCTTAAATTAAAACTTTATCTGCTTTGATGCAATGCATGCAAATAAATCAAAATTGCTCTTAAATTAAAATTTGATGATTTTTATTTGGTTTATGATATTATATATTCCTTACATTTAAATGGCATTTGATAAAAAATGCAAATTTCGTTTACAATGTAAGCAAATTTCGAATGGATATAATCTAAGCTTTAAAAACTGGTAGATTTAATATAAATTTTTACAAAAGAAACAATAATAATAATTTTGGTTTTCATAACTTACGGATTGAATTTTTAAAGATGCAAGCTGAAGTTTTTAAAATTGATTTTGGTTTAAATCAATGCCTCCTACTATAGAAAATAGCAGTATTTTTTATAAGAAACTAAGATTTTTTTTAAAAAAAGTTGTTTTGTGTATATTAACTGTGTATAGATTGCACCAAATCTAAATTTAAAAAGAAAACTCAAAGCTTCATAATCGATGCCTAAAAGCATCGAACTAAGAATCTATCATATACCCGCGACTAAAATCGCTGCCGAATCATAATAAAGAATGTATTTTAAAATTTTAAAAACTTCAATATTTAATTTAAATGTTTTGTGAAATCTTCAGAAATTGAGTTTTATTTTGACCAATTATCATTATTGTAATAAATACTGTTCTTTGTTTTGAAATTAAAATTTGTTCAAAAACTAAATATCAAGTAAAAAAAAAAAAAAAAAAAAAAAAAAAAAAAAAAAAATCATTTGTATTTGTAGAAATTTATTGCTATTTTTAAAATGTGCTTTTTTATAATACAAACTCTTCAAAAATAAAATCTGCATTCTGTTTGTTTGTATGAAGTATTAAAAAGATGAAATGCAAGTGAAAATTCCGTCATTTTTGACGGGGTTATATGTTAGTATATTTATAAAATGCTATAATATTAATTCCTTTGTAATAGTACCTATTAATCATGTTTTTATTTTATATTTTCCATAATTCGAACTTCGGATAATTCGAACATTTCTTGTGGTCCGGACGAGTTCGAATTAACAAGAGTCGACTGTATATGGCAAAATGTACTCGTACACTTATATAATGGTGCTATATGAAATCCGAAACCCTTGAGTCATACTTAGGAGAGCCGAAATAGAAATGCTAACAAGGTAATATCTTCAGTCGTGCATCTAAATCAATTAAAAGAAGTTTCTCAAAGAGAAAATATAACTTTTACATAACGGGCGAGTCTTAGTTCCGAACTAAATGCCATAGAATACTTGTGAGGCTATTTTTCTCTCCACGTATATAAAAACAACAAATACCGTAAAATACCGAAAGTAAGCCCATCCTTCATATATTTTGCAAATTATATAAATCCTGGCAAATTTTAAAATTTCAAATAAATTTCCCCATTTTCCCAATTTTCCTCTCTGTTTCACAAATTAAATTTTAATGCCTTCGTTAAAATTATTAGAATTTTTTCTTGCTAATGAGGGGCTTATTTTCGGCATTTTACGATAATATCATTCTGCATATGAATCGAAACTGCCATTAAGGAGAAATTTTACAAATTCAGGAATATTTCTTTAAAAATAGTATTAACTTGATTACAAAGCATGTGTTTCAAGTTATTCAGAAAACTGAGAGAATAACAGCTTACTAAATCTTCTAAAACATTCTTTCCCCTGGTATGGTATTATGAGTTTGTAACAGGTATATTTTGCATCTTTTTTGTCATTTTGCGGTTTTATTTTTTTTTTCTAAATGAATTTGTTACATGTAAATTGCTAGATTTTACTGATAACTTCACATATTGACATGGGGGGGGGGTGTTAACTTTGATTAAAATATTTCATTTAGAAACGAGCCTGGTGGTCTTATTCTTAATAACACCTTGCAAAATATCAGTATTAAGATTTTCGGCCATCTGAAAATTATGGATTAGGAGATGACGGAAATTGTCTTTCCTATACATTTTGGTTAAATTAAGTCCAATAACATAATAAGACATGAAAAATTAAATTATCAGTACTTTATTATTGTAAAAACATAAATTCGATAATAAAGATTAGATAGATCTTCAATAATAAAAGATAGTGCTTAGTGTCAAAAAACCTAATTTCTATTTATTGCTATTTTACAATCCATCCGGTAGCAAGGAATGAATCTTCAAGTGTGAATAACAAACGACTGAATTTTTAAAGAACTTAACCATGTTTCTTTGCTGTTTCGAATTGCTGATGGTGCAGTTACGACTCTTTTATGTCGCTATGCAAATGTAAAGAACAGGATTCAGTTAGAATTTTATGGCAAGTAATAATGTAGTAATACTAGAGGATAAGCTCATTTACAACGTATACATTCATTACTTCGTCTGTTAAACATTTGTGAATACGTTATACGATAAAGAATATTACTGAGTCAAAACACTCATTAGGAGATTGGCTGTTTTAGAAAACTAACTATTTTTAAGATAGGGGATTTAGAGATATATATTTGAAAAAAAGACATTTAATGGCGAAAATTATGTCACATTTAAAAAAAATCCGATAAATAATGTTTAAAAAGTCTTTTCAATTTGAAACATTACTGATACATGAATATTAAAAATATATAAAATCTTTAAAATAATCAAGTTACTAAGTGCAAGAAGCCTTTAATAATTAAAATCTTGATTAATAATATTTTTAAATATTTGACAAAGATATATCGTTGTTAAACTTTAATTCGACAAACCCACAAGTGATGGACAGTAAAGGATTTAGTTTTAGTTCTTAGCATAAAAATATCGTGCTAAGCAAACTTTTTCATGGCAATATTAAAATATAAGAATCAAAGATGAAAGAATAACTTAAAGTCAACAAAATCCAGAAAATCAAAATACATTAATTTCCCTGATTTCTTTTACAAAAAAGTCCATTAACTCCAATGATGGCCCACCTCACATCAGTAATGAGCCGTTACTGCATCAGTGATAGCCAACTGAAATCAATGATATTTTTGCCTTTGATCATTGGCCTTCAATTAGACTTCTTAGCTCCTTTATCAGACTTCGTAGCCTATTTTACTCCCGGTTTTATCAATCTTTCTTCTGGTTTTCTTCTACTTGTATTAGATGGACTTCATGTTTCATCTAATCGTTGGCATTTTGCAGCTTGTGCCATCTTTGCGATGTCAGGACAAAATACATTCTGTCTGACTTCCTATTATCTTTACTCGTTGGACATTAGAGCCATTCAAAGATTTCTTTTAACCAGTAAGAGTGATCTTTACGCGTGGAGGAGAAAAAGTATGAATTTTCAGGATTTGAAAAACTATCTTCATCGGTAATTTTTCGCTAGTGCCGTACAATTTTCGGATTCACAAGAATATATTCCACGCTGTCATTACTGGAGCTCGTACTTAGTTTGAATTCATGATATTCACTTGGTATGGGTCATCTTCTCCTGCTGAGTCTCTTAATCTTTGCGTAGGACTTGAGTTTTTTCATTTTTGCTCTAGACTCTACAAAAGCGGCGTAAAGTTATCAATTCTTCACATTGTGTTTCTTCAGTATTTCCGACTATTTTCACCATTTTTCTCACAGTCAACCTGATGAAAATCAGGATCAGGAATCCTGATGAAAATCAGGAAATTTTCAGATGTCGCAAAGTTCAAAGACTTATTACAACGAGTAACTGTTTAAACATACTTTAAAATGTTTTATTTTCACTTTAAATAGTCTACAAGTGTTTGGATACGTGTAGATAACCCCCTTTTGCTTTGTAACAATTTTATTGCCATCTTCAAATCGTGTCTAGCGTTTTTTTTAAGAAATGGACAATATACACTTTAATTAGAACTTCATGTGGGTATTTTTTGTGACAGCGAAAAATGCCCTTGTAACAATTAGTTTTCAGATGACAAAAATCATCATCGTCACACTTTTGAAGAATGTGGATCGCGTTGCGGTATAAAACAGTCAAAATTATCTGAAGAGTTTGTCAAATTCTTTTTTCTTCACGATTAAAATACGCTCTGTGCCCGTTCACAAGCAAAATTATTGGCAACTGAACATCTTTCTTCGCTACAAAAAAAGGCAAAGACATTTATAATCGTTTAAGTTTTTAAAACCACCCAAATGCAGCTGCCATTTCTAACGGCCGATGGTTGCAAAGCATTATGTATCTGTCGTGTAAAAATTCTTTGAAACTTTTAAATGATAACAGGCTACGCTGAATTTCCAGAAACCAAAAGTGCAAACTTGATAGCTTGGATGCTTTATAGGCCATCTTTATGTCCTTTTCTGCGAAAACTCTAGCTATCTCAGATCAAAGACTGAATAGTTTGGGTTGTCAGTGTCGAAACCTCTGTTTTAATCAAGTAAAGCTTCAAAAAACTTTTTAAACAATTCAGTGATGTTATGAAACTAATTATAAATGAGCATTTCGCACGACTTTTCCATCAGCTTTTGTAAAGGCGGTGATTAATGTGCGATCTCAGGGCATCGGCACAAAAAGTTAAGTTGCTTTTTTCTACCTGAGCAAAGTCATGTAACTATCATTCTAGTCCATGGGTTAGCAAAAATACTGGAGGTAAGAAAATTCTCGAGAAAGGTGTACAGCCCAAACTAACAATTACAGTGCTCTACCGAGTTTTTTAATTATAAAAATACGCTCCTTTTAGCATATGAGGGAGTGTCCTTTGTGATAAAGGCACTCTAGCATTTTTAGTGAGATCGTGACGTCAATGTTCTAACATGTGTGGCGCAAAAGTGACATCTATCCTTTATTCAACTTTAACTTTTCAGAGCGTATGTGGCGCCCTCGGGTCTACAGTTAACTGAGGTTAGGAGTATTATGCAAATTTATAGCTCCGTTTTCAGTTTACAATGTATAAAAGCTATGAGTTGGAGTGTTGTGTGGTGGTGAGGCGGCAGTATTCCGCAAGGTGAAACATATTGGTGATGAGGCGGCGGAAGCCAGCCAGGTGAAATAGATTGTGCTGTAAAGCGAGATAGATTGTGTTCTGAAGTGAGATAGCTAGCATTGTGGGCTGAGTTAGCTTGTGGTGAGCTGAGTTTCCCATGAGGAAAGCCTGCGGGTAAGAGTTATTTAATACGTTGGATATTTTTGAGAATAAAGAGTGTTTGCAGCCACGGGCTGTTTTACTATAGATTTAAAATAGCTTACAGCCGCAATCTGAACGTAGAGCCGGAGTGAGTGCCCCGAACTGAGCTTTAGCCGTGGACGTGAGTATAGTTTGCAATTTAATCTCTTAGTATTGTGCTTAGTGACTGAAATTTCAAACTTAGCTCCATTTTCCCATGTTCCAGAGGTTTAAATAAACTGTTTGATTTTAACTTATACTTAAGATTATGTCTTCATTTTACCAGCATACCCCCAGACACGTCACAAACATTTGCAATATTTACGAGATAAAATTAAAAACAGGAATGATTAAATTTCTTTCTTTGGTAAAACTCGTTTTTATTTCGGTTTTTTCTCTAGAAATTTCTTGGCGCAGCCTAGAACATTCTGCTGGTGCAGGGGAAAACCTTTTTTTTAAAATAGTTTAATTGTTGTGTCAATTAATTTTTTAATTTTTTAATTGTTGTGTTTATTTTTAATCCCACATCATAGTTGGAAGGCAAATAGTTTATCGAGAAAAATCAGTAATTCTTTCAGCTGGTATTTTCTTTCCCAAGGCCATGGCCCCTCTTGCCATCAACAAAATAAATGTGAGACATAATTAATGTGATTTGTTATTTTCGTTTAATGGCGATTTATACAAAGTGTTTTATTGTAATTACATGATCAATTCATGCAGTATATTTCTAGTGAATAACTTACTTTTAATAGTCCATTCGACTCGCTCAAAAAAACCCGGATGATAATATTAAGTCTATGGAGGCGTTCATTTTAAATATCTCGCTCAAATTTTAATATTTTTACATTTTTTTTTCATTGGCTAGCTGAGGATGATTTACATCCGGGCTAGTTTTTACTTTTTCGATTTTGGTTAGATATATATATATTTTTTTATTGCGATAGTTTATATTTCCGAACCGGTTTCAGCGGGTTCCAAAAGTTAAAGTAATTTTTATAAAAAAATCCAAAACCAAAATTGAAAAAGTAAAAACTACGCCGGTTATAGATCGTCCTCAGCTATCCTATTCGACAAAATTCATCTGAAAATATTAAAGTTTGAGCAAGATATGTGTCATACATTTATACATTATCATTCGTGTCTTTTTAAGCGAGTCGAGTGGCCTCTTAAAGGGTAGTCTTTTCATTATCAATTATTCTTGTAATTTTCATACACTTTTAAAGACTGTGTCTGCAATCTTTCAGCTTTTTTTTTTTTTCTTGCCGTATTTAGTTCAGTTCTAATTGATTTTGCTTTTTTTAATTTGGAATGCTATAATTTCTAAAAATTTAGTAAGTTTTGCAAACCACTCCACTAAAAATAATCTTATGATTATCTGAAGAAATTTCTACTTTCTTCAGAAATTTTATAGAAATCGGAAGAAATTTTACAGACTTAGTTTTGCCTTACAAATATCTGAAGAATGGGCCAAATACCTACAGATTTTTGGGTCCATTACTGCAGATTTTCTATAGATTTTTTTAGTGGGGCAGCTTTGCATTGGAGTAGTGCTATTTCATGCATAATAATTTTTGAAGTTTTGTTAAATGTAATTTGCATTTTAAATGTATTTTGTATTTTGAATTTTTGAGACTTGAAAGTATTTTCTATTTTCTTTTTTAAGTTCTAAAGCCATAGATATTCTATTTTGTATCGAAATGGTTTTTCGGTCTACACGGAAAACATTGCTTGGTTGAAACAACTAAATTTTGGTTAATGTAGCTCCAATCAAATATTTTAGTTGGAATGACCAAATTGTGTTTGGACAGACTAAAAATTTTGTTAATTCATCAAAATTTTGTATAAAATTTGGTCATTCCAAACAAAATTTTTGGTTGGGGCTATATAATTAAAATTTAGTTGTTTCAACAAGAACAACAACAAAATTCCATGTATTTTGGCCTACTTTAATCGTTAACTCCACATACTTCTTACTTGTTCGGGAAATAATTAAATATAAACTTTAGAAGTATTTTAAAAAATATGAAAAACAGACACATCTTTTTGAGAGGTGTATACAAAAAATAGAATTTAAAAATATTAATTTCGCTTGGAGATATTTTAAATATAGGAATTCATCAAACGCCCATAGACTTTTCTCATTAGTAAAGAAAATTTGGAATCTGAGTGACCAGCCCCCTTAATCTTGAAATAAAAGATGTAATAGAATAGTTCAAGAAAAAAGATATCAGACTGAACATATAAGAAAATAAAATTACTGTTTTTCTTTATATATTTCTTTTTTGCAAAATCGTTACAAAAATGTGAGAACACGCTCTGTGATATACCACTGCTTTTTAACCCCTTGGGGACGAGCGACACGTATACGTGCCGCAAAAAGGCTTAAGACTTCCTGTTTATCCCCAACAGTAAAATTATACTGTAAAATTAGCCTTTTCTGAACGACGTATCTTCTCGATTTTGTATGGCACAAATTTTTGTTTTTAAAAACTGGTGACAAAACATTAAAAATTTTGTAATAGACTCCCGCCGCGAAGGGATTAAAGTTTTCTTTACTGAGCATTAATTTCGTATTATTGATAATTATTGATTTTTTTTCCCGTTTGTCTTCAGATCACGATTTTAAATTTATTTGCATTAGTTCTCATCTTAGACTTTGAAACATTTCATTCTAATATATAGATTATAATTATGTTCGAGTATCATTAATTAAATGGGACAAAACACACGGGAGTCCACATATGTGGAACCAGGGAACCCAGAGGCTTAAAGCATAGATGCCAACATATTTAATTATTTCGAACTCCGCTCAATGCCAAACGTGTGCTAAACTAGATAAATATATAAATAAATGATTTCTCTTTTAATAAGGTACGTTTTAGATTTCGTTTTGAAATTTTTGTTAAAATAAAATTGTTGGTAGAAAACATATTCGTCTTGAAACAGATTCCGGAATAAGTAAGCAGTATTGACATCTATAGTGGTTAATCCAACATGTGATAGATTCAATTTATTTTAAGAACATTCCATGAACTGTTGAATGTTTGTTTACGGAAGATCGAGCAAACAATATCTACAATCTCTTAATTAGTAAGAAGTCCGAAGACTTTTTTTCACTTTTTTTTAAAGATCTTCTATAGCAATTGTTCATAATGACCTGTTTATTCCAGTTTTTCAAACAACATTTTATCGTTCAGATCACCATAATTAGAAGATACAATTGGAATTTGATGAATTCTAATTCTAATACACGTTCATTGAGGTATAAAATTGTGTAGAAAAAAGTACGAAACAAGTTTTTTTAGATTGCAATTTCTTCTTCAGTTTTTTTTTTAGTAACCCGATATGAGTTGAATTTTTTTTTAATAAATTTCCTGTTGAACATACGCTAGTTCTAAGATTTACACTTTTTAAATGTCCAGGAAGTATATTATATAATTAACCGTAACCTTTCTTTGCTCCTCACTATATATTTGCACCCCAAAAGTCCCAGGGTATCAGATCGGGAGACCTTGGAGGCCATGCTTGATTAAAGTAGCGAATGATAATGCGATCCTCCCCCCAAATATTGAGCGTAGCAGGCATTACAGAGGCAGAGCATTATGAGGTGGTGCTCTATCTTGCATAAAGGTGACGGTTTGGAGTACATGTTGCATTTGCAATTCAGAAATCTGACGGCGCCATCTGTTGGTTGTCAGTAGAACTATTTTTTTTCATAGCCACACTAAACCCGGTTTCTTTTCCATCCGTTTGGTGCAAGCCGTATCTTTGTATCTTGATTCCTTTCTGAATTATTCGTTTTTAAAGTTGATCCTCACTTTTGGATCACCCGGTATATATATATATTGTGTTGACGTTGTTGTTTAGTTACAACATTTTGGCACTTTTTTGAATCATGAATTCTGTCATATAAATGTTGAGCTTGTTGCTAAATGTTGATGTATTTCTTTTTATTTTTTTCCATATCAAATACTTGGTATCTTACTGCCACATCACAAAAACTGTCATTTTACAAAAGAATGGATTGCAGTTCGAGTATAGCATTTCATTGAATGCACTACAATACCGCCACGACTGTTCTTCAGTTGTTAATGCTGGAACATAAAATGCGACATTATTTCTCGAAAAACTGTTTACTTAAAATCTTTTAAGTAAAATAAATAAATAAATAAATAAATACAATAAAAATAAAAAAATAAAGAAAAAATCCTCATTTTTTTATGATATAATAAAGGATATAATGATATAATAATATATAAATAATATAATAAAGGAAAATAATTGCACTGAAAATCTCAAAATTCAGTTCTGCAGAACTTCAAATTGAAATGAAAAAAACTTCTTTAAACACCATAAAATAAGTTAACTGCGCAAGGCCTTTCGAAAGAACTTAGTCTTTCTTCGTCAGGCACAAAAATGAATCACAATTGAAAGAATTCAAATGAAATCACAGGAACATTTTAAGAGATGAGCAACTTTTTATTTCTAAGGCAGGGTTCGTGCGGGTCCAGAAAATTCTTCGGTATCAATATTTTCTTTTGGAAAATTTCTCTTTACATAAGGCGAAATCTCGTGCGTTTGAAACTGATTTACTTTTAAAAATAAAAAAAAACAGGTATTGGACCTGGAAAACTAACAGTACCCATGTATTAAACCGTTGCATATTATATTTCTCAGCGTTTGGTAGGGGGAAATGGGATTTGACTATTTAAGAAGTTGAAAATAATTTTGCTAGCTCAAAATACATTTTTAACCCTCTCGTGCATAAATTATTTTTCATTATTTTTCATTATTCATAAAAAATCTGTTTTGGTGATATATGGGAACTCATTATAAAATAATTTTATTATTGTGCTGCATGCTAGTTGTTATCTGTTCAAAAACTAGACCTCTATAAATGAACACTCAAAATTTCTTTGCTTAATAATGCAATAATTATCTGTCCTCATATGAGGCCCGTATGCATGAGAGGGTTAAAATTATATAATGTGCATTAAAAAATAATTTTCGTTACAGCTATTTTAAAAACGAAAAAATACAAATTCCGTCTTACAGTGTAAAAAAAAATCTGTAAAGTTACTAAATGTTTTCTAGGAAACTGGGATTCCTAAAAATTTTTATGTAACAGCAACAGCAAAAACGCATGTAACAGATACAGATTTGCCCTGAAAATCAAAAAAACTGTAAGGTTACTAAAATTTTTTAGGAAACTGGGATTCAAAAATTTTTTCATGTAACTGCAACCCAGGTTACAGATAAAATTTTAGTAATATAACTGTAATTTTAGTAGACTCGTTTGTAAAGTTACAGATTTCTGTAACTTTACAAAAATTAGTTTTGTATATTTACTTTTTTTCTTGTACAGTGTACGGATTAAATATTTGTAACCATACAGATTTCGGCATCTTTACATCTGTAGGATTACAGATTTTTTTACACTGTAGTGGATTGTGTAAAAGAACTTTTTGCCATGGGAAACATATTTCTTGAAAAATCAGTAGTAACTAATATTTCTGTCACGGTAATATTTCCCATGATTTCAAAATACTAAATATAAACTTTTGTCTCATTAATCTCATTAGTTTTATTCTTAGAAGTCTCTATACAGGGAATGTTTTTTTTTGGCCTACTATATAATAATGTATCATTGAAAACAACCACAGAATGTGAAAACATATATTTCACTTAGCATCTAAATGATTATTTCATGTTGTTGGCTATCTAAGATGGCAAAACAACGAAAACATCATTTCTCAAATAACAATTCGTGTAAAATAAAGCGGTATCATTCTGCTGGTGTTCTAGCAAATTGTGTTTTTATTTTTTTAATAAGAATACACTTTGTCTAATGAAGATTTAAATGGGTATTTGCTGACACCAAAAGGCTGTCAACAAAATATTTACTAAATTAGGGTGTCATGAAACTTCTGAAGATACGTCTAACCACAAAATTATCGGCTTTATTAATTGAACGAACAAACAACCTATTCAGTTTTTGGTATTTGATTATAGACAGCATCATGCTAGAGCCAACATTAAATTTAATTCAGCCAAATAATCTATAATGTAAAAAGCAAGAGAGAGAAAAAATGTTGTAAATAGCATTTATTAAATTACACTACCATTATAATTATGATCACATTTTGTTGAAGAATAGTATCAAAGGGTTCACCAAACCTCAAAACCGCAAAAACATTTTTTTTTTTTTTTTGTAACACAATTCCCATGTATTTTGTACTACCTTACCCTGATGTCTCAGGATGCCATAAACTGTAAAAAAAAAAAAATCTGTAAAGTTACTGAAAGTTTTCTAGGAAACTGGGATTCCTAGAACTTTTTATGTAACAACAACAGCAAAAATTCATGTAACAAATACAGATTTGCACTGAAAATCAAAAAATCTGTAAGTTTACTAAGAATTTTTTAGGAAGCTTGGGATGCCAAGAATATACTATGTAATTGCAACCCAGATTACAGATAAA
Organism: Maratus speculifer; assembly: GCA_964019185.1. NCBI lineage: Eukaryota > Metazoa > Arthropoda > Arachnida > Araneae > Salticidae > Maratus > Maratus speculifer. The sequence continues at coordinate 27,047,058 of OZ025299.1, read as the reverse complement.
ATTTTAGTAAAATAACTATAATTTTAGTAGATTCGTTTGTAAAGTTACAGATTTCTGTAGCTTTACAAAAGTTAGTTTAGTAAATTTACATATTTCCATGTACAGTGCACAAATAAAATGTTAGTAAACATGCATATTTAGGCAACTGTACATTTGTAAGATTACATTTTTTTTTACAGTGTAATGGAGTAATAGCCTCCCTCCCACACCGTATGCTTGCGTGCCACTTTTGAAAATCTTATGAATTTTTCCATAGAATTTAACAGAACTTCAGATATATGCTTTCGTCGACGGTCAGCAGGTAGCAGTAGTAATTTAGGCTATTTCGATGAATAGGTGTTCTGTGTTAGCGATTTTTGTGTCGTTAACTTTATTCAATCATGAAAAATTGGACGAAATTAGGCATAGAATTACAGCAAATTTCCTATGTTTTTAATTATGGTCGTCAGATTCCAGTTGTTATTTGGGATATTCCTCCGAAAGGGGGTGGTATGATTTTGAGGCAATATTTTATGATTATAGCATGTATTCTCATAGAGAAATTTAGGTTTTTATAAAAACAATCCCAAATTTTGCCAAATTTTTTGCTTATAATTTGCAGAGTTCTTAATATAAATAAAGTGTCGTTTTCAGAAAATATGGCGAATAACACTGTACATAATACCTTAGAATCAGAACTTAAAAATAATAAAAATTGTATGACTAATGAGCAGGTTTACTAAATGATGTTTCACTGCGTATGCATTAAAGTAACCAAAGTATAGTTTGTATAACGTATTAGCTAAATAGAACAACTTTTCTGAAAGTTCTAAAAAACACAGCTTGAAAATTCTGAAAATTTACGTCGAAAGAATAAGTTAAAAATTGTTGATCCCAAAAGGAAGCAAAAAGATGTGTGACTATATCCAAATATATTAGTACTTTCAATGTTGTATATACTGTATTGACACTAATCAATGGACATATGGATAGACTGATCGAAAACAACATTCTACTCCTCTGCCAGTCTCCCTACTCACCTGATTTAGCATCCTCGGATTTTTAACTCTTCCACCAAATAAAAATCTCTGCTGGTTCAGCCAACAGGACTAGGTAGATATCTAACAAAAACTGAACCCAGATTAGAGATGAAACCAATGAAGCAATTTTACAGATCGTTTTTGGCAAGTTTTTAATTTCATTATTCTGCAAGAGATAATTTTATCAAAGTCATGTTAATAAGGTAATTTTTCTTCAATCTTTATTTTTTCATTCCTTGGGAATATTTTTAGTAATATTATACATTAGTAGAGGTCATCTTATCAAAAACTTGTTATTGAAAAAGTTACAGATAGTTATAGTTAAGAACATAAAAAAAAATTAAAGCATGCGGTGATTGCTTCATTAAATGAACCATACATCATATTTTAAATTTCGCCGTTCATTTTATTTAGACATGCTTGCATTTAATAGCGCAACTCTATATACAGCATCTCTGATGATTTTCAAAAATTTTCATTACGTCTATGATACATTTTTATCATTTTAGTAGTGGATTAACGAAGATGTGTTTTTTTTCTTCTACAACTTCTACCCTCTTTTTTTGTTTTATTTTTTTCTGTAAGAGTTGGTCGTATAAAAAACTTGTTAATGTAAAAGTTATAGATAATATTAAGAATATTTATAATAAATCTAAGTGGATATGATGTCTAGTGAATTGACAAAGCTGTGAATTTTAGGTAGCTTTCATTACAAAAAGTAAAAAGCTACCTATTGCAGCAGTCCGGAGGAAAGCACTTCCGGAAAATTTTGGCATGTTTTCACCGATCATGATGCCCAGACCCCAAAACCACCCTCCGATCAAATGTTGACATATATATATATATGTATATAACCATATATATATATATATATATATACAGGGTGTTTCGCTACCAGACCGACAAACTTTGAGGGGTGATAGTAGATATGAAGAAAAACATTATTAAATAGGAAACCATGGGGCGCAAACGTCTTCCGTAGGAGCCAGGGGCCATTATAGTTTATGGTCCAAAACTTCAAACGATTATAAAAAACGGAAAAAAGGGTGGATTCGTTTGCGGTTTTCGCTAAAATCATTCTTTATATCACGTTTTGTTAGTAAAAAAATTTAAAGGTTAAGTTCAAAAATTGTCGATAGAGGGCGCTTTAGACTTTAGAATAACAAACAACTACTTTTTACCCTTATTTTATGCACGGGGTTGAAATTATTCTAAAGTTTAGACCTTAACTTAAATTTTAATCCCAAATTCGGAAACATTGGGATCGGGTAACTGGCGAAAATTTAACTGTGAACAGAGGGGCGGATTTTAAACATTCACAAATATTATACAAACTGATCGATTTTGTTGCGGTTTGCGTGTAGTTCATTCCCTTGGTAATTACTTTATTCCAAATGACTTACAGCTCTTGGGTATCCATTTTTTGGTAGAGGGCGCTTCCGACACATCTCCGACAATTCAATGGCATTACTCCTGTGTGTTTTACTACCAGACCAACATACTTCCAGGAAGTGTTAGAGATGCAAAGTGACTCGGAATCGCATACGAATGTAACATTGAAAATACCTTTTTAGCGAGCTGTGGTTAAAAGAAGCAGAGAAAAAAGGTAGTGAAACAGCAACACGTTAATGTGGTAGAAAGCAATTTAGTTAAAGGTTTTACTACAAAAGGTATCCGAAATTACGACCAGAAGTAGTCGGGCATGCTTGAAAGCAGCGTCGCATGCAATTCCTTATGTTTTGAAAGATTCCTGACATCTCGGATAGCTTTCTGGCAGCTACAAAAGTTCGAGCTGACAGGTCTTCCACTGACGGTACAGGAGTCTCAGACATTCAACTTTTCATTTGATTCCAGCAGAAGAATTCCACACAGATTCAGATTTAGATTGAGCCAGATGATGTTGGGGGGGGGGGGCTACTAATTGGTTTGAGCTCAACTAGCCCACCCAGCAATGTTTATTTAAAAAATACAGAACAATTATACAGTAATAAAATAAAGGTAGGTAACAAAAAGTAATTGATATAATGAAGTAGGTGCGACGATCTGGCAGGCCAACGAACCGGCCACCGCTGTCCACATGTTACGTTGAGGTGTCTGCGAACATCATTGGTAAAATGTGAAGCAGCCCCATCGTGCTATAGAATATCGCAACGAAAGAGGAACATGTGCTTTTACCAGAAGTTCCGACAGAACGCGTTGTAGAAATATCAAGTGGCTTTTTTCTCTGCTTCTTTTAACCACAGCTCGCTAAAAAGGCATTTTCAATGTTACATTCCTATGTGATTCCGAGTCGCTTTGCATCCCTAACACTTCCTGGAAGTATGTTGGTCTGGTAGTAAAACACACAGGAGTAATGCCATTGAAATGTCGGAGATGTGTCGGAAGCGCCCTCTATCAAAAAATGGATACACAAGAGCTGTAAGTCATTTGGAATAAAATAATTACCAAGGGAATAAACTACACGCAAACCGCAACAAAATCGATCAGTTTGTATAAGGTTTATGAATGTTTAAAATCCGCCCCTCTGTTCACAGTTAAATTTCCGCCAGTTACCCGATCCCAATGTTTCCGATTTTGGGATTAAAATTTAAGTTAAAGTCTAAACTTTAGAATAATTTCAACCTCGTGCACAAAATAAGGGTAAAAAGTAGTTGTTTGTTATTCTAAAGTCTAAAGCGCCCTCTATCGACAATTTTTGAACGTAACCTTTAAAAAATTTTTACAAACAAAAAGTGATATAAAGAATGATTTTAGCGAAAACCGCAAACGAATCCACCCTTTTTTTCCTTTTTTATAATCGTTTGAAGTTTTGGACATTAAACTTTAATGGCCCCTGGCTCCTACGGAAGACGTTTGCGCCCCATGGTTTCCTATTTAATAATGTTTGCCTTCACGTCTACTATCACCCCTGAAAGTTTGTAGGTCTGGTAGCGAAACACCCTGTATATATATAAATATATATATATATATATATATATATCTGATTTTTGTCATGCTGTAACTAACGTATTTATGAACCGATTTGAATGAAACTTGGAATGTACATAGTACATAAAAGTGTCTCGACCGAGTTCGTTGGCCAGCATCATCCGCTATCTTGTTTCAGAATGGCGGCCATTTAAGTTTTTAATTTTTTTTTCTAATTTATAATTAAATACGAAAAAATTAAAAGTTGAAAAATATTTTTCTTTTATGTATTGGAACATAAAACAACGATTCCAGAACACTTTTTATTTTGTCTATATCTTAAAAAATGATTGAGTTATAGCACTTTGAATTTTTCTTATGGCTGACATTTTGAAACGATCTGATTTTTGTCACGTGATAACACGCGTATTTATCAATAGATTTGGATGTAACTTGGTGTGTACATAGTACATAATGAGGCCTGGACCGAGTTTGTTAGCCAGTTCCATCCGCCATCTTGTTTCAAAATGGCGACCATTTAAATTTTTTTTTAAGTTTAAAATTTAAAATTAGGTACAAAAAAGGGAGAAATCGGAAAAGAATTTTCTTTTATGCTTTTGACTTGATACAAACATTCCAGGGCATTTTTTGTTTCGTCTGTATCTTAAAAAAATGGCTGAGTTATAGCAGTTTTAATTTCTAGTGCTGCTCACATTTTGAAATGATCTGATTTTTGTCACGTGATAACACGCGTATTTATAAACCGATTTCGATGAAACTTGGTGCGTACATAGTACATACCGATCTCTGGACCGAGTTCGTCGGCCAGTTCCATCCGCCATCTTGTTTCAAAATGGTTGAATTAAAAATTTTTTAAAGACATTTAAATTTTAAAATTAGGTGCAGTAAAGTAAGAAATTGAAAAAGCTTTTTCTTTTGTCTGTTTGACCTTGATACAAAGATTCCAGAGCATTTTTTATTTCATCTATATCTTGAAAAATGGCTGAGTTATAGCACTTTCAATTTCCAATGTGGTTGATATTTTGAAACGGTCAGAAATTTGTCACGTGATAGTACTCATATTTATAAACTGATTTGGATATAACTCCGTGTGTACATTATACATATCAATATCTTGACCGAGTTCATTGGCCAACTTCATCTGATATCTTGTTTCAAAATGGCAGCCATTTAAGTTTGTCAAAAATCTTTTACTTGTATAATGATATGCAAACAAAAAAATTAGAACTTGAAAAAAGGTTATTTCTAAAGTATTCGTCTTAATGAATTCCGGTGTATTTTTTGCTTTGTCTTTACCTTAAAAAAAGCCTGAGATATAGCAGTTTGAATTTCTAATGTGGGTGCTATTTTTTTTAAAGTCAATTTGCCCGCGACAGCACTCGTATATGTTAATAGATTTCGATGTGAGTGTGCATATACAAAGAAATTAAGATTTAGACCAAGCTCATTGGTTTGTTTTATCCATCATGTTGCTTTAAAATGGCATACACTTCATGATATCGTGGAATTTGGCGACCCTTTAAATCACTTAAAATAAAACCAGGTTGAATAAAAGATGACCAATTTCTAAAAATTTCTATTAATATTTAGTATTGACAAAAACTAGTATTCAATCATATAAAATCGGGTTCCTCTAATTTGAGCTTTGTATGTTTGAATAATATAACTTAATTTAAAAGTCCTTCCGGCAATGCCGGGAGGAAGAGGTAGCTTTCATATACTTATATATTTATTTATTTATTTTAAGGTAAGTTACATTGTTCAAAAATACTAAGCTGAAATTAGTGGAAAAAATCTTATAAAATTAGTGATTTTATAAGATTGAATACTAGTTTTTGTCAAGACTGAATATTAATAGAAATTTTTAGAAATTAGTCATCTTTTATTCAACCTGGTTTTATTTTAAGCGATTTAGAGAGTCACCAAATTCCACGATATCATAAAGTGTATGCCATTTTAAAGCAACATTGTGGATCGTTCAGATCAGACCGTTTCAAAATGTCAGCCATAAGCAAAATTCAAAGTGCTATAACTCAATCATTTTTTAAGGTATAGACAAAATAAAAAGTCTTCTGGAATCGCTGTTTTAAGTTCTAACACGTAAAAGAAAAATATTTTTCAACTTTTAATTTTTTCGCATTTAATTTTAAATTTTTAAAAAATTTAAAATGGCCACCATTTTGAAACAAAATGGTGGATGATGCTGGCCGACGAACTCGGTCGAGACATTTGTATGTACTATGTACATACCAAGTTTCATTGAAATCGGTTCATAAATACACGAGTTATCACGTGACAAAAATCAGATCGTTTCAAAATGTCAGACATAAGAAAAATTCAAAGTGCTATAACTCAATCATTTTGTAAGATATAGACAAAATAAAAAGTGTTCTGGAATCGTTGTTTTAAGTTCTAACGCGTAAAAGAAAAATATTTTTCAAATTTTGATTTTTTTCGCATTTAATTTTAAATTTTAAAAATTTTAAAAATTTTAAAATGGCCACCATTTTGAAACAAAATGGCGGATGATGCTGTCCAACGAACTCGGTCGAGACATTTGTATGTACTATGCACATACCAAGTTTCATTGAAATCGGCTCATAAATACGCGTGTTATCACGTGACAAAAATCAGATCGTTTCAAAATGTCAGCCATAAGAAAAATTCAAAGTGCTATAACTCAATCATTTTTTAAGATATAGACAAAATAAAAAGTGTTCTGGAATCTTTGTTTTAAGTTCTAACACGTAAAAGAAAAATGTTTTTCAAATTTTGATTTTTTCGCATTTAATTTAAAATTTTAAAAATTTTAAAAATTTTAAAATGGCCACCATTTTGAAACAAAATGGCGGATGATGCTGGCCAACGAACTCGGTCGAGACATTTGTATGTACTATATACATACCAAGTTTCATTGAAATCGGTTCATAAATACGCGTGTTATCACGTGACAAAAATCAGATCGTTTCAAAATGTCAGCCATAAGAAAAATTCAAAGTGCTATAATTCAATCATTTTTTAAGATATACACAAAATAAAAAGTGTTCTGGAATCTTTGTTTTAAGTTCTAACACGTAAAAGAAAAATATTTTTCAACTTTTAAATTTTTCGCATTTAATTTTAAATTTTAAATTTTTTAAAAATTTTAAAATGACCGCCATTTTGAAACAAAATGGCGGATGATGCTGACCAACGAACTCGGTCGAGACATTTGTATGTACTATGTACATAGCAAGTTTCATTCAAATCGGTTCATAAATACGTTAGTTATCGCATGACAAAAATCAGATATATATATATATATATGGTTATATATATATATATATATATATATATATATATATATATGTCAACATTTGAACGGAGGGTGGTTTTGGGGTCTGGGGGTCATGATCGGTGAAAATATACCAAAATTTTCCGGAAGTGCTTTGCTCCGGACGGCTACAATAGGTAGCTTTTTACTTTTTGTAATGAAAGCTACCTAATAATAAGTATTTTATAGTTAAATAAATAAGTATCTGAAAGCTACCTCATCCTCCCGGCACTGCCGGAAGGACTTTTTTCTTCTTCAATCCTCTTCCCCCTTTTTTTTACTTTTGTTTTATTTGTTTTTTCAGTAAAAGTTGGACCTATCAAAAATTTGTCAATGTAAAAGTCGAAGATATTATTAAGAAGAATTTAAGTGAACTTGATATCTCGCAAATGGATTGAAAATCAGTATGGTCTTGATATCTGGTCAATCCAATCTACATGGCGAAAGATCTGAACCGGAAAAAATATCAAAACAAAAACACAGGTAAACGTAAACAGAAAAAACTAAAAGTTTCAAACTCTTCAGCCAGATCGATCTTGGATATTGATTATTTTAGATGTTTCTTTGCCTGAAAGTGTTTTATCATTAAAAACATCACATAAATATTTTTTGTATTTTTCTATTAAATACTTCTCGAACATATTACTGAAAAAATGAGCCTGTATTGTGCTCTAAAACATATTCAAAAGCCACTCAATATATGCTCGACAAATATAAAGAAGTGGAAGGATATAAACAAGTTCTCTTAGTGAGTTTAATATTCCATGTTAACATCTGAAACATGGGCTACCAAGAGCAAAATAAATCGATAAAAATTTCAACCAAAATCTTTCGCTTCAATTTCTTGCAATTCAATTTTTTGTTTTCGTGAATTCTTCCCATGAAACATTTTTCTTTCTAATAAAGGATAAAAAACGTATTTGTCGTGCATTTAAATTATATAATATATACAGGGTGTTTCTAAATTCATGGTACAAACTTTAAGGGGTGATAGTACACATCAAGACAAACAATATTAAATAGGAAACTAAGAGTCCCAAACGTCTTCCGAAGAAGATAGGCGCCATTAAAGTTAGGGTCCAAAAATTCAAATGATTATAAAAAACAGAAAAATTGGTCGATTCGTTTGCGGTTTTCACTAAAACTATTCTTTATGTCAGTATTGTCTTGACAATAAATTGTAAAGATATATTTCAAAAAGTGCCGATAGAGGGCGCTTTAGACTTTGGAGTAACGAACAACTATTTTTTACCGTTATATTTTGCATCTCATTAAATTTTTTTAGAAGTTTAGACATAAACTTAAATTTTGAGCTCAAAATCTAAATCGTAGGAAGTGGTTACCCGTAAGACATGGTGACGTCACGGTGACGTCGTTGTGAAGTCACACTGTGACTTTGTGACCGTCGATGTGACGTCACGTGACGTCGATGTGAAGTCACAGTGACTAAAATGTGAAGTCGTTATGGCCGTTTTAGAGCTTGTTTGTGACGTCACATTGTGACCACTTTGTGACGTCACAATGTGACCAATTTGTGAAAAGTGTGTCATTTGTGACGATTTTGTCATTAACATTGTGACGAAATTGTGACGAAAGTGACAATGCTTTCAAGTCACATTGTGACTAAATTGTGAAATACAGGGTGAGTCCAAAATCATGGAACAAACTTTGAGGGGGCGGTAGGACTCACTATAACAAATAATGATGGCACAGAAATATATGACCGGAAGTGACCCGTCAAGACGCTACACTAGCCACCAAAAAAAGACCCGGATGATAATGTTAAGTCTATGGGGGGGGGGGCGTTGTTTTCAAATATCTTGCTCAAATTTCAATATTTTACATGATATTTTTCCATAGGATAGCTGAGGTCGATCCACAACCGGGCTAATTTTTACTTTTTCGATTTTGGTTATATTTTTTTATATTACAATAGTTTCAGTTTTAGAACCGGTTTAAACTGTTTCTGAAAGTTAAAGTATTTTTCTTTTAATCTGTAACCAAAATCCAAAAAGTAAAAACCAGCCCAGTTGCAGGTCGTCCTCAGCTATCCCATGGAAAAAAAATATGCGAAAATATTAAAATTTTAGCGAGATATTTGAAAATAGCGCTCCCATACACTTAACATTATAATCCGGTTCTTTTGCAGTGACTAGTGTGGCGTTTTAACGCGTCACTTCCAGTCATATATTTGTATGCCATAATTATTTATTATAGTGAGCTCTACCACCTCCCTTAAAGTTTGTCCATTATTTTAGACTCACGCTGCAGATCATTGGTGACAAAACTTTCGTTAACACTGTGATGATTCTGTGACGATTTAACTTTTCTTAACGATTCTCTAACAATTTAAAAGAAACAGGATCTGATGAAACTATAACTCCATGCCATGTTCCTGTTAAAATAGGGTTTGAGTCCTAAAATCATATATTGACAATTTATGAACAAATACTGTATAATATATAAAAATAGTTACCTGCAGTAAGGAGACTTTCTTCTAAATTAAAGTTAAAAATTCGATTTACCTCACATGCCTTACAACTCTGGTATTGTTTCCAAAATTTGAAAAATATTACCTTTCAAAAATATTTATATTTTTTTCCCCACATGCTGAAAATTGCATAGCTTCAATTTTATTTATAACTGACACACATTTTGTAGTATGTTGTTCAAACTGTTTAATCTTTTTGAACTTTTTTTAAACTTTTACTCGCTTTAATATCCACAATCCCAGCACATATCTAAAACTGTACAGCTTGCCAATATTTCTGACCAATAATCCTGATGTCTATAAATATATAGGGTGGATGCTCCAGTTTTGACCACATTAAGAGAAAAGTTTAAATGGAAATTTTATAGTTTATACTAAAATTTTATACTAAATAAAGCATATTAAATCGCAATAACAGTATTCTTTAGTAAATTTAGTTGTCTTTCTGTTAATTATAATAACTTTCTATCAAATATTTTAGATTGTGAGTAATAACTCGTTAAGTAATTTCTTTCAATTTGCACCAGTTTTGGCCACCCTAATATCTTGTAATTTTGCAAACATTTTAACTGATAATAAGTAAAAATAAAGCATTTTTGTGCAAAATCTGTTTTACCACATACATATTTGTTTGCTGTATAAAAAAGATTTGCATTTTTTTTAATGAAATCGTAAAAACATCAAATAAAATATACTTAAGCTGATTTTAACTGAACACTTAAATTTAAAAACAAAAAATATATTTAATTCATAAAAAAGACTTATAGGACATAAAAAGTTTATTTTAACATTTTGCATATTTTCATTTATATATACCATATGTTATACTATACCAATATTTACAGTTATATGACTAGAATCTTGAAATTATTCCATTTTTTCATGAAATAGTATTTTGAGAATCTCTAAAATCCATTTTTTTCAACTGATTTTTAACTTTAATTCCTCGTACTTAGCTGCCTGTCAGCCTAATCATTTGGAGTTAGTTTTCTTCAAACCTTAGATTTCCTTGTGTAAATATGGGCTAGGATCTTAGAAAGACCTTCACAGAGGGCATCCCCCTTCTCTTCGGCCCATATCTCTCATATAGATAATTGGCCATCATAAATAGCACAACCCTATTACTTGAGATTCAAAAATAGTAAAAACTGGTCTCCATTCTGTAAACTTGTGTTGCAAGGTAGAACGAGATACTACAAAACTAAACCATCTTGAAAAGCTGACAATGAATTTTGAAAAGCCATAATTTTACTTCCCATCTTATAACAGTGTTTAATCTAGACCATTTTTAAGAGTACAGAATTGTCTTTTTTAAACTTGTTAAAATGAATCCTATTTATAGTGTAAAGATTTTCACATTATTTGTTATTTCTAAATTCATGTGCTTGAAATTTTGCAAAAGTTATGCAACTTCCTCATTTTGTTTTGAAAAAAATACAAGAAACCACTAAATCACGCTGTAATTTTATTGAACTTTTAAATTTATAAGTCATAAAACATTTCTAAATATATTGCTGAAATTTTCACTATAATTAGTCTTGTAGTCAAAAGTGGAGCATAATGTTGTGCCCTTTTTGGCCACACCATGGCCATAACTGGTACACATAGCAAATTTAAAGTACCAGTTTTGGCCACCCCTACTTTAAGCTGTAAAAATAATTAATTTAGATATGAAATTACAACAGAGAGAAAGCCTACTTCATAAAGCTTCATAGCAATTTGTTTCAGAACAAATAAAGTTCGATAAATGCCTAATATTGAAAGATTATGAAAACTTGTTACCTAAGCAAAAACCTTAATATATGTGAGTGCACACTATAGTTTTACACATTTATTTTTTTTGCAAGTCATTTTTTATCAAAAAATAAACAAATGGGATTGGAAATGATAAAAGAGTGTTAGATTAAGGAGTAAGAATGCGTATAATTTGTTAAAATCAATTTACAGCCTAAATAGAGGGTAAATCATTCCAGTGTGGCCAAAACTTTTGCAGTTGCCAAAACTGGAGCATCCACCCTATATCTTTTAATTATCTTTTGTTGTAATTTTCCAACTGATTGAAAAAGTGTCCAGGTCAGGATTCGAACTAAGCAGTCTTTCGCGCAAATTGTCAATACTTTGTGACTGAACTATCCTGGAAGAATCTGACGCACACAATTCACACAGTGAATACGAATGCATACTTATCATTATTATACATAACCCTATGTAATAATACTTTAATTTTTTTTCAAACTACCCGTATGATAAATGCATACTATTCGTATGAGTATATAATGATATTTCTCCTGGTGAATTGTGCGTGCTAAGTTGCTCTGTTGGAAGAGCATTGTCAGCATACATCGAGGGTCTCTAGTTCGAATCCTAACCTAAACACTTTTTTACTCATTTTGGAAAATTAATATTCGTTTGATTAATTTACCAATTAAAATCATTCTGTTAAATATAATATAGAATTATCTTTTGATAAAACTACGTGAAGTTTATGCGCAATATTCGTAATATACAGATTTTATTTGAAAATCGAGTACAAATGAAGATGAGGCAATTAGTTCTAGTATTACGCTTAGTTATTTTCTTACTATAGTGGCCTGTGCGCATGTATGATTACACCATGGTTTAAATTCGTAGTTAAACTCATATTTATATATTGTATATGTCATATAGTATAGATGTGCCGGTAAAGGACATCCTTAAGGATTTTTTTTTAATTTCCTTATTAATAGTTATAATTATTAGATTTCAATAATATTTAAGTATTCTCAGTCTCACTTCCCAATATTAGACAAAATTTTATTGAAAATAATAGAAATACATCAAACATTAAAAATTTCAGCAATGTACATTTCACAATAATGTACATGTAATTGTTTTTATGACTATTTAGAACCAGGATTTAATGAACACATACTAATGAAACAAAATTGTTATTTTCAACACAATTTAACAATTAAGATATTAAAAATCATTAAAATAATGCGATAATTATTCATTTTTTAAAATAAATAATTGTTATTACCACAAAATCAATATCTTAATTATTTTAGATACATGGTTTAAAATAATAAATGTCATGGAATTACAGTTATCAAATTTTTGGGATTATGAGAAATTCAGAAAGGTAATAAAAAAGTTTTACAAAAGTATTTTTGCAATATTAGTGCATAAATTAGTATATTTATCACTATTTTCAACAATTAAACAACCCCAAACTCCTTTATATATTAATTATAACGTTAACTTTTGATTAAGTGTACATTTTTTAATTTATTAAAATGTGATTTTAACCATGTAATTAAAAAAATGTGATTAAAGTGCATTTTAAAAATAATATTATTAACTATTTTCAAATCGTTGACATGCTGTTCCGTATTTCAACAAAATAAATGTTAAATTTATTGAATTTACTAAGGAAAGTGAATTCAAAAAAGTTAAATTAATATGATACTTATTCCTTTTATAACATGTTTTTTACGAAATTAACAGAAATCATTATAAAAAAAGCAGGAAAAATAACATTTTCTTACCTCTTTCTTATCGGCATAATCCTCTAATTCCAGTTTCATAATCCAAATAGGGAAGATAATTTCGAAGTCGGAATGTCCGAATGAAGTACAATGACATTGGCGCGCTCATATTAACGAAACGCCACTGATATTGTATTTTTTCGGACCGACATTTTATATAAAATGTCACCTGATCGCACTTTTGCATAACTTTTTAAAAATTTTCAACTTACGTACTAAATATACACACATAACATCATAACAAAGTTACTAGAGCAGCTGCATAATATTCTAAAGAATAAATACACTAGTGTCAACTATTCTGGTCGTTGCCAAACGATATTTTTTAAGCAGGTGATTTTTTGTTATTATTGGTTGTTTGAGCTTCGAAGATTTATAAGTTGAATGCGCATGCGCATTAGTTTTATGAGGGTATCCCTAATTAATATTTTGAGTTAAAAAAAATTTTCACGCATTTCTATTTTACTTTTAATTAGTTTCGAAATACAGTGGAACTTTCATTTAACGAAGCCCATATTTAATGAAATTATCTACTTTTTTAATTTTCTGTTGAACCTTCATTTAGAACGCAATTAACATTTAAATTAATATTCATATTAAAAAAATTCTACTTAGCAAAATTTGTTGCACTTCCGTGCGTGCACAATATTCAAAAGGATAGATTACTGTTAAGATTGATTGGTAAATATATTTCAGCGGATTGTATGAATTGAAATTATGTATTTATTTTATCTTTTAAATAAAAAGGGAAAAATGCGAAAATCTTTCGATATGCTAAGAAAGGGATTCTTGTTCCAGGAAAATATTATATTCCATTCTCTGAATACTTAAAAAAGATGCGAAAGTTTTTATGAATGTATCTTTCATAAGAGATCGCACACAAAGTAATATTCCAATTTTTTAATTTTTCGATTTGAAATACAAGAGAAAACGAGAAATAGAACGCTGCGATTCAGTTTTTGTTTCCCTTCCTTTATTACGTGTTTTTTTAGATATTATACTAATGATTTTTTTATGTGGCTATATTGCATAACAAAAATTACTATCCAAATTAAAACACAGTTTTATAATATTTCCATTTTTATTTGTAGCTTACTATACAAATTTCATGAATTTCCGTGGGTTTCTATTCAAAGATATTTTTTTCATAACGAAGCATTTAAGTGTAAAGAGAAATTTCCTTAAATGGAAGTTTCACTGATAGGTTCATTGCTGGGTGCTTAGTTTCATATGATGGGAAGTTTATTTCACATATGTGATATTGCGTACACGTTACACGCAGTGCATGTAACGTGTGACATAATAGCGATTGCACAATATTCTTCTGAAATGCCAGAAAACACGTTTTTTGCCAGTAAATAACATGGTTTGAAGAATTTTTGTAATTTTCTAAAGTTTTCTAAGAAAGTCACATCTGAGTCACAATGTGACGTCACTGAGTGGTGGTAATTTGGTCACAGATGTGATGTGACCACAGTGACTCGCAGTGACGTCATTGTGACCATGCATGCTATGAGGGATCTTTTGCAGAATTTTTGTATATATTTTTTAATTTTCTAAGAAGGTCACATTTCAGTCACAATGTGACGTCACTGAGGGGTGGCATTTTGGTCACAGATGTGACGTCACATTTCAGTCACAATGTGACGTCACTGAGCGGTGGCATTTTGGTCACAGTTGTGACGTGACCACAGTGACTCACAGTGACGTTACTGTGACGTCACTGTGAACATGCATGCTATGTGGGTAAGTAGCGCAAACCGAACTGTGGGGGAAGGTTCAAATTTCAAATGACTATAACTAGTGAATCTGCAGATCAGGAGCCTCAACGTCAGCTTTGCACATAATTTTTTTAAACACACTTTGGGCAAAATTCAACTTTCTGGAAACTGTAATTTAAAATTTTCAAATTACGTAACTATTTATAAGAATAAAATAAGAATAAGAAGTTTTCAGCCATCAAATCTGTTAAATTAAAATTTATTTATGTTAGGAAATTCTAAAATTTTCATGATCTATTATTTTTGTTTTTTTTATTAAAACATAGTAGATCTCTTCAGAATGGCGGAGCCCCCTTGAACTCCCCGTAGTCTCATTAAATTTAAATTTTCAACTTTCTATTAAGTGTGCTAATGGTTATCGTATATCTTGCATTTCTTTATACATTTTGATTTATAAGGATAAGTAACAGTTTGGACAAGAATTTTTCATTAACCTCATACTTCTACATGCCTGCCAACCACAAACACCTAAATCTGATGTATAAGGAACTTTTTAAAGTGTAAAATTAGTAATCTAGAGTTTTACAATTTTTTTTCCGAAAACAAAAGTTTGATTGCATTTTGCAGCAGTAATCGCGGAATAGACAGACAGAAGAACAAACTGACAGACGGAATAAACAATAAATTTCGAACAATTTCATGAACAATAAATTTCGAGTCACCAAAGTAAGCCTTCACTGAAGTTTCGGCAATGACGTCATTATTCATGAGTTATTGATATCCATGTTTCTTGTATTTTTAACAACTACTATAAAATACCTGTTTTATTTCAATTATGACGTCATATTTTACCAAGTGAATTGTTTGTTAAAAATATAATTCTTTTTTATTTCTTTTACTTCCAATTATGTCTCCATTTTTGTCAGAAAAATTCTTATTAACGAAACAAATATCCGTGTTATATGTGTCCTGTGTTATCCGTTAATATTTAACAAAAAGTACTATATCTATTTTTATTTTAATTCTGACGTCATATTTATTTATTTTTTCTTAGTTTAATTTCTCGAATGGAAATTGCTCAATTAAAACTTATTGCCGTTGAAAAATAATTATTCCAGATTTTAATTTTTTTGGCAACGATAAAGGAAATAGGTCAAATTGTATCTAAAAAGTCTCTACTTATTGTGTGTGAAAAAGAATGAAATTTTGAATTATTAAGGAAAATATTTGAATAAAATTAATAAAACATAACTTATGTTCTTTTCTGGGCTCTGTATGCGCAAAGATACAAAGACATTAATTAATTCATCAGATTTGATGTTGACTTCATTTAAATTTTCGTACACGCTTTCCAATTATGGTTAAGAATTAGGATGAATGGTTGCTTAACAACCAATATGAGAAAATAAAGAAAATGAAATAAATACATTTAAAATAAGTAAATCTCTAAAATAAAGCAGTCTATATTATTGGAACACACTTATAAAAAATCTCCAAAATTTACAGTAATAATTTAAAAAATCTGACAAATGCGTAGACAAAATTTCAAAACAATACGAATAAATTAACCGGTAAATTTCAGTATCCATTTATCATTGAATTCCATTAACCAAATATGTCATTTTCTCTCAAGAAAAAAAAAATTGAAAATCATTGGATTTGCCTTAGAAAAGCATTATTGCGGAAAATAAAATATTCTATATTTTCAGAACGAATGAATCAAATCTAACAAAAAACTATACAGCTTAATCCCAGTACCTCACTAACATACCCACTTAATTTCAAGTCAATCGAATGCTTTTTACGTCAGTTATCGCGGAACAGACAGACTGACAGACTGACAGACAGACAGAAACAAAAAAATTTCGTGTCTCCAAAGTAAGCCTTCACTGACGTTTCGGCAAAAAACGGAAAAATTGGTCAGTTGATTTGCGATTTTCGCTAAAATTATTCTTTATGTCAGTATTATCATGAAAATAAATTATAAAGATCAAATTCGAAAAATGCCGATAGAGGGAGCTTTAGACTTTGGAGTAGCGTACAACTATTTTTACCGTTATTTTTTGCATCTCATAAAAATTTTTTAGAAGCTTACACATAAACTTCAATTTTGAGATGAAAATCTGAATCGCTGGGAGTGGTTAAGTAGCGCAAACTGAACTGTGTTCAATGGGGGTGGGCATTTACAAATTTCAAATGATTATAAAAAACGGAAAAATTGGTCGATTCGTTTGCCGTTTCCGCTAAAACTGTTCTTTATGTCAATATTTCCTTAAAATAAATTTGAAAGATTAATTTTAAAAAATACCGTTAGAGGGCGCCTTAAAATTTAGCGTAACCAACAACTATTTTTAACCATTATTTTTTGTATCTAATTAAATGCTTGCAAATGCTTAGATTTAAATTTTGAGCTCAAATTCTAAATCGATGGGAGGGGTCAAGAAGCGCAAACTGAAATGTGTTCAGGAGTTGTAATGTTACCCTCCCCACCCCTCGAACACATTTCAATTTTCCGCTGCTTAATTACTCACAACGATGCAGATTTTGAGCTCAAAATTTAAGTTTGAACATTTATAAGCATTTAATTAGATACAAAAAATAACGGTTAAAAATAGTTGTTGGTTACTCTAAAGTTTAAGGTGCCCTCTAACGGTATTTTTTGAAATTAATCTTTAAAATTTATTTTCAAGGAAATATTGACATAAAGAATAGTTTTAGCGAAAACGACAAACGAATCGACCAATTTTTCCGTTTTTTATAATCACTTGAAATTTGAACCTCCCCACCTCCATTGAACACAGTTCAGTTTGCGCTACTTAACCACTCCCAACGATTCAGATTTTCATCTCAAAATTTAAGTTCATGTCTAAGCTTCTAAAAAAGTTTCATGCGATGCAAAAAATAACGCTAAAAAGTTGTTGTTCGTTACTGCAAAGTCTAAAGCGCCCTCTATCGACATTTTTTTAAATTTATCTTTACAATTTATTTTCAAGACAATACTGACATAAAGAATAGTTTTAGTGAAAACTGCAAATGAATCGACCAATTTTTCTGTTTCTTATAATCATTTGAATTTTTGGACCCTAAACTTTAATGACGCCTATCTCCTTCGGAAGAAGTTTGGGATCCTTAGTTTCCTATTTAATATTGTTTGTCTTGATTTGTACTATCATCCCTTAAAGTTTGTACCATGAATTTAGAAACACCCAGTATACACTTAATTAAAGAAGTTTAATTTTTCTAAACGTGATTGTTCCGGTGGAAAGTTTTAAGATTTTAACTCGTAATGCAAAACAGGCTTCGGAATTCCATTGACACCTTAATTTGTGAAAGCACCGTTTGATTGAAATCATCATTTTTCATCTTCATTTGGTGACCTGTTTATTAGCCCATTTCGTCAAGAAAAAATAACAGAGATGTTCCCTTTATCCCTTTCATACAAGTATATTAAGAAATGTTATATTTACTTGTAGTAAATATTTTGTTCCTTTTCTGTTTTTCTGCCTTAATTAATTTACGTTAAAATCGAATTAGAAAGGAGAGTCTAATTTCTGCACCGAGTAAATTGATAAATTAAATTTGTAACAAAATTCAATAGATAAATAGTTTAATGGTGTGTGTTGGAGTCCTAAATCTCAGATTGGGGCATAAAATGGTATAAGCTTTATCTAAAATATTAAAGTTCCAATTAGTCTTAATGGTATGATACTTATTTTTTAATATTTAACAGTTTTTTTTAATAATTTAAGCAATGTTTTTTAATATCAAAATATTACACATAAATAAGATTTACTAAACGAGTTTAAAATTCCATGTTAACATCTGAAACGTTCGCTACCAAGAACAAAATAAATCAATAAAACTTTCAACCAAACGCTTTTGCTTCAATTTCTCGAAACTCAATTTTTGTTTTCGTGAGTTCCTCCAATGAAACTTTTTTCTTCCTAATAAATGATAAAAAAAAACGCATTTGTCATGCATTTAATATATATATAATACATATACAACACTTAATTAAAGAAGTTTAGTTTTTCTTAACGTGATTGTTCCGGTGGAAAGTTTTAAGATTTTAACTCGCAATGCAAAACATACTTCAGAATTCCAATGACACATTAATTTGTGAAAGCACGGTTTGATTGAATTGAAATCATCATAGTTGGTCTTCATTTGGTGACTTGTCTATTAGCCCATTGCTTCAAAGAAAAAAATAACAGAGAAGTTCCCTTTATCCCTTTTATACAAGTATATTAAAACCTATTTTATTTACTTGTAGTAAATATTTTGTTCCTTTTCTATTTTTCTGCCTTAATTACTTTACGTTAAAATCAAATTAGAAAGAAAATTTTAAATTCTGCATCGACTAAATTGACAAATAAAATTTGTAACAATATTCAATAGATTGCTACAAATTACAGTAATACTTCAATATACTTAATGATGTAGGTTGGAGTTCTACATATCAGGCTGCGGTATAAAATGTTAGAGTATATCTAAAACATCAAGGTTCTAATTAGTCTTAATGGTTTGGTAATTATTTATTAATATTTAGTATTGTTATTAACAATTTAAGCATTTTTAATATTTAAAAATTAAACATAAATAATTTTTACTTAGCGAGTTTAATATTCCACGTTAAGATCTGAAACGTGGGCTACCAAGAGTTAAATAAATCAATAAAATTTTCAACCAAAATCTTTCGCTTCAATTTCTCACATTTCAATTTTTTTTCGTGAGTTCTTCCAATGAAACTTTTTTCTTTCTAATAAACGATGAAAAATACATTTGTCATGCATTTAAAATATATAATATATACAACACTTAATTAAAAGAACTTTAATCTTTAACGTGATTGTTCGGTGGAAAGTTTTAAGATTTTAACTCGCAATGCAAAACAAGCTTCGGAATTCCAATGACACCTTAATTTGTGAAAGCACGGTTTGATTGAAATCATCATAGTTGGTCTTCATTTGGTGACCTGTCTATTAGCCTATTGCTTCAAGTTGTTTTTCTCCAATCCGTAGCTTGATTGTTCACATATTTCTATCGTTTTTTTTTTCTTTCTGAACGAGGTTCAGGTTTAGCCCTCTAGAGATCAGTTTTCTCATGCATTTTTCTTTCTCTCTTTTGGCATAAGTCTTAGAGAGGAATTTTAATGATGAACGGATAAGATAAACAATCTCTATTCAACTTATTTTTGTATGGATAGATTTCAATTGTTCACGGATCGGCAGGAAAATCTCTGTAGATAAAAGGCTGCTAACTTTTACGACTTTTTCAAAGCAAATAAACATTTGGGTGGGCCGAAAAAAATTTAAAATTGTTTTTTGATGCCGTAATATGGCGGAAAGAATGCAAATTCGGGAGATCAAAAATTGGGTAAATAATTAGGAATTTTAATGATGAACGGATAAGATAAACTATCTCAGTTCAACTTATTTTTGTATGGATAGATTTCAATTATTCATGGATCGGCAGGAAAATCTCTGCAAATAAAGGGCTGCTAACTTCTACGACTTTTTCAAAACAAATAAACATTTCGGTCAGCCGAAAAAATTCAAAAATTGTTTTTCATGCCGTAATATTGCGGAAAGAATGCAAATTCGCGAGATTAAAAATTGAGTAAATAAAATAATAAAATCGGTTTATATCTTTCGGTCACGAATGTGCTGTCAAGTTTGTCGAAACGTGGAAAAATTTACATGTTTACAAGAATTTGTAATTAAGCCTCTTTACGAATGTAATAGCTTAAATTCTTATGTATTAGAATAACGGAATATGATGTTGAAATGTTATTAATATCCGTCAAAATCGCGTATTTGCTCTAAAGTTTGGCAAGAATCACATTTTCACCAGTAATCTTTTATCTTATCTTGTCAATATTTTGGATTTTACACTGGAAAAAATGGGAATTTTAATCAAGTTATATAAAAATATTATACACCAGAATTTTGATTTTAAATAATTTAACATTTTTATTTAACGTTTTTCTGCTTTGTTTCTTTTGACATACTTTATAATGAAATTTCCGGTTTGAACCGAATTATATTCATATAGTAGAAGACAAAATGATTGCTCACGGCCTTTCTGCTGTTAAATAATATTTCAAGAGTATGTTTTAATACTCTAATACATAAGAATTTCAGGTATTACATATTGTGAAGAGGAAAATAATAAAAAATTGTAGTAATATGAATTCGCCCATATTTCGAGAAACTTTAAAGCACACATGCGATCGAAAAACATAATTCAATTTTCTTTCTTTCTTTCTTTTTTTTTTTTAACCCTATTTTTGTCACCTGAATTTGCAATTTTACCGAAGAATTACGACTTGAACAGGTTTCGTACTCTTCAAGGATCTTTTACCAGAATATTTGTAAAGTAACATTTGCCTTATTTAATGGGGAAAAATCTAGTTTTAGATATAGCAATCCGTACTTAGCGAATTTTCTGGTGCAAAACCACCTAAAATCCCAGTAATCCCTTGATACTTATAAACCTTGTTGAAAAACAATTTCTTGATTTTTTCGGCCTACCTCAATAAACCTATTTGTAAAAGAAAATTTGATTATTAAGATATGCGTAATTTTTTTTCCAAGCACCTTCGTCGTTCCAAGCCCAAGCTAGCACTCTGATTGGTTGTTGCTCTCGGCACTGTTTTCATGTAACTTGGCGATAATCATACTTGGCGTAGCGATAGATGCTTCCGTCGAGGAGTTTGATTTCCTTCCGAACCGAGTACAAAGTAACTTTTCCCGTTTATTAATAAGTAAAGCATTAGCCATTTTATAAAATAACACAAGATAATAATACACAAGAGCACAAAATGAAGGAAGAATAAGAATGAGTAGGTTAGGTTTTAGGTTTTAGGTTTACTCGTTCACTTACGAGCGAAGTATTTTTCGCCAAGTATGGTTATCACCAAGTTACGTGAAAACAGTGCAGAGAGCAACAACCAATTAGAGTGCGAGTTTGGGCTTGGAACGACAAAGGTGCTTGGAAAAAAAATTTCGCTTAAGATATACGCTTTATTTCTTAATGAAAAGTAGCGTTACATATTTAATTTCATTTGTTAAGTGAAATATCAGGTTCTGCCTATGTTTAGTTTGCGTTGAAGGTGGTAATCTTATCATAGTTGACTTTTATAGATTTCGCTTTAATGAATCACAATATGGCAATGACCTGTATCATAGCTGATAGATGAGAGTTTATTTATGAAATTAAGGAACTTTATATGTCTTACTAAAATATAAGTGGAAATTGAGGAAATAATGATATACAAATAACCTGTATTTAATTGTATATTATGTACTGTGTGTAACATTATATACGATACAATATAAAACAACAATACAAATTAAAATATGTTACGCGATATTGCTGAATATTAAATGGAGCAGGAGAGACACCAGAAAGGCAGGAGACAAACATCAACAAAATTTTTTTTTTATGATACACAAGGTATATCATCACATCAGTTACAAACTTTTAGGAGAGATAGTCGATGGGAAATCACGTAGCAATGGATGGTCGGAAATGTTTTCCTTGATACAAACACAAGAAAGGAAAGACACTAGCAGGGTGAAAAAACGATATTATTATTCTTAGTACCTCAAAAATGTTGGCATCAAAACGCTTCTGTCCCCGCCAGGTAAAGTGCTTACAAGCTAATACTAATCCTATTGGATGGATATTTTCATGGAAGGATAATATCTTGTTTATATGTGTGTATATGCCGGGTGTCCCAAAAATGATTTTAAAATTCAATAACTTGCAACCGGTGACAGCTATTTAAAAAAATTTTGCAGGAGGATTATGCATAATGTCAGGAGTTTTTTTACCGTAATCTTTTATTTTAGTTCGAATTTCAAACAATAGGTGGCGCTTACGGCGATTGAAGGCCAGGTGATCAATGCTGAGTGAAGCGTCGATCTGGCCTTCAATCGCCGTCAGCGCCATCTATTGTTTGAAATTCGAACTAAAATACAAAATTACGGTTAAAAAAAAAAACTCCTGACATTATACATAACTCTCATGCAAAAAATTTTTAAATAGCTGTCACCATTTGCAAGTTATTGAATTTTAAAATCCATCAGTCATTTTTGGGACACCCGGTATATATATACATATATATATATATATATATAGTATATATGTATTGGGTGATCCAAAAATATCGATCCATTTCTATGAAAACACTAATCTATTAATTTCTTTCACAGGCGTTTGAAGAAATGCTCTCCTTAGAAGAAAGAATAGCCACCGTTTCCTAAAACTGGGTGATAAAACATTTGCGTCAATTGTACCATTGAAAATACGGCAAATAGCCAACAAGAAGGGACAATATTAGACTTACTTATGAACAAATTTATACGAACTGGTAGCGTGGCAAATGAAAAATGTCCTCGGCAACCACCAACATCTGACGATACCTGCTAGAGCATTCGTGAGGCAGTTGAAAGGATCCCATCTCTTAAGCTGCTATCAAATTCACAAACATTTCGAGTGACTTTTGAGCCAACACTTGATTTCCTCCAACTTTTCACGAAATATCCTCACAACACCCAGTGTGATAGCAAACAACAATATCCCCCAACTTTTCCCATGAGTTCTAAAAAGTTTCCACTACTGCGACTTTTTTTCTCAAACTTTCAACATTTCAACCAATCAGAGATAAGCGATTGATACGAATAGAAGATAAATATTAACGGCTGGTACTAGTAATACTAGTTTTGCTGCTTTTCCTCCAACTTTTTAAAAGACAAATGTAACCTTTTTCTCTCTTTGAACGGAAAAAGTTGAGGCTAAAATCGGCTGAAAAGTTTGTCGCGCGTAAAGTTTGTGAATCTGATAACTGCTTTATAAGCCCTTGTTGGTGGCTTTTTTTCCGTATTTTCGATGGTAAAGCTGACCCACCTCCGCATATGTTTTATCACTCAGTTTCCAGTAAAGGACAGCTATTCTTTCTTTTAACGAGCGCATTTCTCTAAACACCTGTGAAAGAAATTAATAGATTAGCGTTTTCATATAAATGGATTGTTATTTTAGGAACACCCTATATATGTATATTTGCATCGGATAGCTGAAGTGTATCTGTAGATCGCTTCTTTTTTTTCTTCTCGATTTTGACTGCACATAATTTTTATAAAGCTTCATCTTCAAAACCGGTTGTTAAAATGAAAGTGTCACAATAAAAAAATATCTGCAACCAAAATCTAAAAAAGAAGAAAAATGAGCGATCTAGAGATTATTATTCAATGTAATATATATATATATGTATATATACAGCTCATATTCAAAATATTAGAATAATTACCTTTTTTTTAGAAATTGAAAATATCGTTTGGTAATTTAATGTCTTTTAATGAAAATATGCAAACGATATTTTTATTAAGAACTTATTGTTGATTAAACTTACTTGTTATCTTAAATTTAATATCATTTTTGAAAAGATTAATTGCAAAAAAAATTATTTTGAAAAGTCAAACTATTAGAATATTTATTCAAGTGGTTCAAAATATTAGAATATTTCACATTAATTCTCCTTTAATTATTACCAATTCTTAACTGGTGGCATCATTGATTAAATTCAGACTATTTTATTTAAAATCAGTATTCTTTTTTGCAGTTTGTTTCTTTTTCGTCTTAAAATGGGCCGTGTGAGTGATATTCCTGAATCTACTAAACTTCGTATGGTTGATTTGTACCGGCACGGTAAAAATCAATGTTTTATAGCGAATTATTTACATTGTTCGCAATCGAGCGTTAGTAAAATACTAACACAATATTCAAAAATTGGAAAATTTCAAAATAATCGCCGAAATGGTGGCCGAAAACCAAAAACATCTGCTAGAGATGACAGGAAACTGAAGCGTATAGTTAAGAAAAACCGTTTTAAAAGTGTGCGATTCTTGCACCGAAAATGGAAAGAAGAAGGAGTTGAAGTTTCTACATCGACAACATTAAGACGTCTCCATAAATTTAAATTTGAATCTCGTGTACCGAAAACAAAACCTCTCATGACTGCAAGACAAAAGCGTATAAGATTGAATTGGTGTAAATCAAGACGTTTATGGAGCAATGAAGATTGGAAAAATATATTATTTAGTGATGAAAGTATGTTTTGTGTTTCATATGGTAATCAAGGTATTCGAGTTTGGAGAATGAAGCAAGAAGCATTTGATAAAGAATGCCTTAAACGTTCCGTAAAATTTGCTGCTAGTGTCATGGTTTGGGGTTGTATGAGTGCAGAAGGACCTGGAAAGTTATGCATCGTCTACGAAAAGGTTAACTCTCTGATATATCAAGAAATTTTAGAATGTTACATGATTCCATCATCAGAAGATTTATTTGAAGATGATTTCATCTTTCAACAAGATTTAGCGTCCCCGCATACCTCGGTGTCAACTAAGAATTGGTTCCGCCAACGCAACATTAAGGTACTTCCTTGGCCACCAAATTCACCAGGTCTTAATCCCATCGAAAACTTATGGTGTATAATGAAGAAAAAACTTCAAGAAAATACTCCTTCAAGTAAAACTTAGTTAGTGGCACGTATAAAGTCTATTTGGGCTAATATTGATAGAAATGTTTGTAAACACCTTGTATATAGTATGCAAGATCGATTGTACGCTGTTATGAAAGCTAAAGAGGATGCTACAAAATATTAACTACCATTTACTTCATATTCATAAGGTAATATTGTTGCGTAAAATAAAATATTCTAATATTTTGAACCAATCTAAATTTTATTCTAATATTCTTGTGTGTTTAAGGAAGCTGTATACCTAATTTATTGTGCTGTATTTTATATTTTATAAATGTTAAAGTCTTATCTAAACATTCCAGATTTAATTTATAAGAAATTTAATTTTATTTACTTAGTATAAAAAATAAATAAATGACAAATAATTTTTTCTTATTACTTTTTCTCAATTATTCTAATATTTTGAATATGAGCTGTATATATACATAAATGTCGAAATGCAAACGAGATATTAGAAAATAACATCCCCATAGGATTAGCTTTAGCTCGCGATTGCTTCGTCCGACGGGGATAGTAGCCTTAACAATGCTGAGAAACTTGTTGCACGCATCGTGAAAACTGTTGAGGAAATAGGGGACATGCTGCGTATTTTCGAGAATATGAGATCTTCCATCCGCTAGAAATGGATGTGAGACCTGCATTGCGGTTCGGGGATGTAAGTTCGAACCTCTTCCTTGATGATAATCGTTTTCCCTTTTTGTTGTTATTTCTTAGTTTTCTGATGTACTAAAAATTAAGAATAATAAACGTGTTTCTTCATCTTTCCTTTATTCTGTCCTGTGTCGTCACCACCAGGCCAGAAAAACGTTCCCGATCATGTACTGTTATGTGATTTCAATCGCGTAGGTGTACTCTATCTCTCCTAAAAGTTTGTAACTACCGTGATGATACTCACTGTTCATTTATTTGTTATATTGCTGAAAAGGTGAAAACATTTTTTCGATGGTTTGAATTTTTATCTATCATTTCAAATTCAATCTTTCAATATCTCTTCGTGTATTAAAAAATAAATAAGTAACGCGATTTGCCGAAGCACGATATAAGTCACATTAATACTACCTTTGACAATAAAGTTCGGTGAATAGTCCTGTAAAATTAATGTAGATGAAATATTAACAAAAATTACCATACCATCCTTCAAAATAGTCTTCTCCCATAACTATGCGCCGCTTCGATCTGCTATACATGTCCTGAGAAATTTGCAAGAAGTCTTCTTTTGGGATGGAGTTCAAAAGCTTCGTCACGTTTCGTTGGATGTCAGCAATATGGTCAAATCTCAGTTTAAGGTTTGTTTTTAAGCTTTGCAAGACACCAAAAAGAAATTCATGAGGGATGGTGCAAACTGAACATCCACCATACTCGCCAGATCTCAATCCTCCAGATTTCTTACTATTTTCATCATTCAAACTTTCTTTGAAATAGATTTGACCATATTGCTGACATCCAACGAAACGTGACGAAACTTTTGAACTCCATTCCAAAAGAAGACTTCTTGCAAACTTCTCAGGACATGTATAGCAGATCGAAGAGGTGCATAGTTATGGGAGAAGACTATTTTGAAGGATGGTATGGTAATTTTTGTTAATATTTCATCTACATTAATTTTACAGGACTATTCACCGAACTTTATTGTCAAAGGTAATATTTAGAGATTAAGATTTATAAAGTTTAATTAAGATTTATAAAGTTCATATTTTTGTTTTTAGCATAAAAGGCATTTTTTTCTGTTGTCCAAAAAGTAGTGTAGTTTTACCTTAATATTAATATGTTCAGTCATTTTGACCACTATGATTTGAAACAACCTGCAGAATACTAAAAAAAAGGCATTTATTTCTTTTTGAAGATAGAAAGATAAACATTTTGCAAGTATTTTTGACTAACTTTGCCCACCAAGAAAAGATAACAGGAAATGAGTAGTTACTGGTAACTTCAAGCTGTTAGAGTGAATGAACTGCTCAACAAAGGTCAATACGCTTGATTTACTTTAATGTTTATCAATCATTAATTGAATCATTTTGCGGGTGACCAGACTTTACTTTTCTATATACCTGAATCTTGAAGAAAAAAATTGCTTTCGATGCCAGACGAAGATCTTTCGCCCTTCACAGACTGCTAGCCAACTGACACATTTTTATTGAATCCCCGCTGAGATTATCTTGCATATTTTTCATGATTAAATTCTACTTTCGATTTCCAGTGCCGGATTATATACTATCGATAATGGAAAAAGACTTTTAAAAATAGGAAAAGCATCTTTGTTCTGAATATATTTAAGAGAAAAAGAATTATTGCTCTAAAACAATACGATATAAATTTAATGAATCTTAAGCTGAGTAAAAATAAGCATTTTAAAGTTTGTTACGATTTTTTAATAGAAATGTTTTTCCTTCATGGTTTGTCTCTGTAGATTAGGTATAAATTGAAAGTGTTTTAACCTTTAATTGCTATTAGTAGATTCACAAACCGCTGCTTTTTTTTATTTTTATTTTTTAACTTCAAACTTTGTGTTTAGCTATAGATACTAGTGAAAACTTCTTTCCTTTAGACCCCTGGTACTATCGCAAGAGGTCTTTTAATGGGTGTATTTTCATTCCTGTACGTTTAATGCAGAAACGGTGGCCTAGTTGTTAATATAGGGTCAGTTATGACCACGGCCATAATGTAGATAACTGTGTATGGTAAAATTTTGTCTCACGCTTAGATATTAACCTCATAACGCATTTTTCATTTTAAATATTTCTTTATCACTAATCTGAAGCATTTTTGAGATCCAAATAGCAATTTGAACCAATTTTTGATAAACGGATTTATCAGTTTGGTCCTTCCAATGGTCATAATTACCCCCAAACAAATTTGCGTAGGCAAGTATAAAGAAAAAAATAGAGTGGTCATAATTTCCCCCACATTACCCCCAAACTTTTTGGATTGCGAATTTTTGATGGGGTAATTGTAACCATCCTTTTAACTTAATAAAAAAGAGGGTCTATGAGAATTAAAGCTTTTAACTGGTGTTCATAAAGGGTCAAAGTTATTTCCTATGTACTAACAACACCAGTTTTACAAATAGAAAAAAAAGTAAAAAATATAACAATGTTGAAAATACATAACGTGGTCATAATTACCCCCTCCTTACCCTAGCTTTCAAAATAGTGGTCTCAAAGACCGATGACAGTAGCTACACTGTTAAAAAATGTAGAATGTATAATTAAGAACGAAATTTTTCCGACTCATCCTAGATTCCGAAAAGCGTTCCTTTATAGTTAGAATTCTTTATATATTCTTTTGTGAATATATAAAGAATATATATTCTTTATGTATTCACAAAAGAATATATAAAGAATTTTTATATTCTTTTGTGAAAACTTCACAAAAGAAATTATCTTTGAAATTTAAAGAAGAATTTATAAAAATAAATTTTTATTAGCTGCCTGTAGTTTCCGAGTAGCTTTTACAGTGATTTTATTAATTCTCTCTACCCAGAAAACCGGTTTGTCGGATGCTATGATGTCTAAAGTAAACATTTTCCTCTTCGGAAAATATGTTTAAGGGCCTACTTCAGTCAAATGAAAAGTGCTGTTCGCTAATGCTAATCCTATGGAAGAAATTTATAAAGATATCTCGGTTGCATTTCAGTATTTTTAAATGATATTTTTTCGAACTAGATAGCTGAGATTGATCTGAATACAGGCCGTTTTTTACTTTTCGATTTTGGTTGCTGATATTGTTTATGAGGGTGCTTTCGCTTTCTAAACCGATTCAGAAAATGAAAGCGTTCTCATTAAAAATATTTGTAAACAATATAAAATAAATAAAAAACGGCCTGCATACAGGTAGATCTTAGCTATCCAATGCAAAAAAAAAAAAATTTAAAATAGTAAAATGCAACAGAGATATGTTTATAAATTTCTTCCATAGGATTAGTATCAGCGAACGGGTCTTTTTATTGGAATGAAGCAGCCTCTTGAGTCAAACATTTATAGAATAAACAATATTAAGACATAAAAATTAACATTTTCCTGTTCAGTTACATGCACAATTTCAGTTATGAAGTTGAAAATATTTAGTTGAAATCTGGTAGCATATGCAAACCCGAATTTCCATGTAGAGAAAATTGGTTAATGCTGTATTAAAGCTTCTCAAAAACGTTTCTGAACATTACAGGCAGCTATTAAAAACTTATTTTTATAAATTCTTCTTTAAATTTCGAAAATAAATTATTTTTTTATGTTTCTAAAGATAAAGGAACGCTTTTCGCAATATTAGGTGATTTGGAAGCGGTTATTGAATAATTTCGTGCAACATTATTAGCAAATTTTCGTAGTTTAAGAAACATATAACTTTTTTTTACAGTGCATGTAACAATTTTTGTGACAGAAGTTAAGAGTTAAATGTGTCTTGTAGGTCAAGGATGAGTGAGATCATTAGTGTAATAAAGAGGAAGGTCCATAGAGTATAAAATCTGTCTAAAACAATTAAGAACAAAAAATCATGCGCCCAGCATAAATTATGAAACATTTTCCAACATATTTAGAATAGTGTAACAAAACTTCGCAATTCATTAAGATAAAAGATGATGTATAAATAAAGAATTTGAAAACGCATAACGCATTTCAAAACGCAATCACATTCAATAGTCTGAAAAAGATCTAAATTTTTTGTGAAGCTCAGTTCCAGTTTTCCCTCAAATTCAAGGTTTTTTCAAAACCAATATTTGAGCTTTACTCATTTTAGCTCCACTGAAAACAAAAACAATAATTCAAGATTTTTTTTTCATTTTGTATATTGTAATTTACTAAAACGTAAAAAATAGATTTTTTTTTCCTTGAATGTTTCCTCGTTGTATGTAATTTCATCGTTTGCCTCATAATCGTTCTTTTAATTATTATTAGTTAATTGCAATTATATTCGTAATTATAATCGTAATTATGGTTCTTTTGTTTTGTGTTATTCCCAGAAAAATTCCAAAATGTTATATTATAATTATAAAAGTCAATAAATTGAATCAAAAAGGATTTTGAATGTTTAAAAAAATATTATGAATTTTTATGAAAGTTTTCATTATGAATAAACGTGCGATGCATTTACAAGAAAATGCAAAACGCTATTCGATTCTTTGTAATAAGAGGGGGAAGAGATTGTGAGGCAAATCGATCACATATCAATATCATTTTCGCATTTCATTTTGTTTTTAGTTAAATTTTCATATTCGAAATCCTTCACATTTTATTTTTCTCTTGCGCTCGAAAGCAAAAACACTATTATCACCAACTAACCCCACTTGATGGGGTAAGTTTTTGACATCATTAAACATAAATTTCTCAATTGGCATTAAACAATTAGAGTGTCACGCTATCTCGTTATTTGGAAAAGGATTTATAAATGTTAAGTTCAGGGTTACTTATAAAATTCACAGGCTGGAGTTAGAAAACCACAAAAGCTGTTACAAAGTAGGGGAAAGTCGGATAAAACAGGGACCCTAATCTTTTTCTTTTATAATTGTACACTTAGTGAACAAAACAACCAAAATTTGTAGTAAAACGATAAATTGATTCTTTAGGAATAAAAAAAAGTATTTATTCAGTCACGAAAAACAGAAATTGGGATCATAACAACACTCTTTTTAAGTATGCAATGTCCCGGTTTTTTCCGACCAGGGCGGATAAAACCGGGAACTGAAAAAAATAATTAAAAGCACATTGTAATTTTGTAATAATACATTTATTAAAGGGAAATTGACATAGTATGCTTATAGAATGTGAATCTATATCAAATCTACATAAAATAAAATAGAGTTAAGTTATGCTTTAAGAGTTAAAATTATTGGGCACAAAAGTCACAAAGAAAGTTCGACCTTGTTCATTTGCATTGCTGCATGCTTCATGTGCTCACCCTCTGCAATGAAGGCACCGTATCCAACTCTCCTTAGGTTTAGATTGATCATGTAAGCTGTTGCAAAAGATGCATGCTTCACTTTCATTTTCCTCCTCGTTTGATGTCAAGGTTTTTTTAGGACTTTTTTTTTCTAATCAGTTTTTCTACTTTTCTTTTCTGTCATCATGGAAAGTTCTTCTTGTCTTCTTTTTCCATCTTTTCTTTTTCTTCTTGTTCGAGTTCTAATTTTTAGGGGATTAAAATAAGGATGCATGTTGCAATAGAAATGACTAAAAACAATCTTCTATATAACAACTTAATTGAAATAATATTTTTGTATAGTTTTTAAATATTTACAGATCGTCAAACAATGCATAAACAAGTTAATTATATTTCAATTATGCAAAAAATGAGTTGTCAAGAACCGGAAACTTCCCGGTTGTGTCCGATCATCTGCATCCCGGTTTTGTCCAACCACGGCATTTTGATGCAATGGTACTCTAGCGTTGTGCAGATAACTCGTTAGACACCAATACAAAACGTGAAAATAACGAGTAAATAATAGACTATCATGCGTTATATTTACCTAATCCAAATCCTTAGGTATCTAGGACTGGTAACGTAATATTGCAGACGTCGAATTTTTAACATTCTCACGTGAAATCTTTAAAAAATCACCACTGCAAAATGATATTGTTTACACGACTTCTGGTTATTGGGAGCTGGCATGCCGCTCGCCTAAAAGTAATTTTAAAAGTTTCGGCTAGATGCCGCCGCAAATAAAGCCATAAAGCCTAGTTCCCTGTTTTATCCAATTTTCCCCTACAAGTATCTGTTACAAATCTTACGGTATTGCTTATAATGATGGATTTTATTATGAAATTAAATTTCTGTATGGGAAAATGTGAATCAATTGTGCAGAGAACAAGGATCTTTTTTTAAACCACTTGCCCTTGAGGGGCAAGCAAAGAAGTTTCTTTAATATTGAATTCTCCCCGGGAAAATTGAAAATTTTAATTTAAAAATAAGAAAAGGCAATTTTTCAACATTTTGCCTCCAAAATTAAAAATATAAAATTTCGTTAAAAGAGTCTAATAATATATCCCACCGACCCACAAGGATTTAATAAGAGATACATTAAAGAATTTAAACAATGTTAGATAATAATTATCAAAGCAGTAAAGAAGATTTTAATTTAACGTGATTAATATTTGTAGTAAATCGCAAATTTATTAAATTATGCGATATTTTAAAAAAATTTAAATTAAGATTTTTAATAACCATGTTTTAACCATAAAAATAAGAAAAGATAGAGCTCATAGATAAAATGAAGCTTTTCAAAATAAGTGTTTTATATACGGCATACTTTAATCAAGGGCATATGACAAACGAATGGGAATGCACGGGTGATTAGTTTCGGACCCTCCAATCCCGTTACACCATATGGAAAATACAGGGTGTCCAGCAAATAACACCCTGATTTCAAAATTAAATTTCTCATAAACGAAGATCGATAGTAATATGCGGTAAACGGTTTTTTTTTATTAGGTAAGCTGTAAAAATCTTATACACAAATTTCAAACAGTGAATATTTTGAAAAAATTGCGTTCTGATTGCATAGATTGCTTTCATTTCACATTTTTCTTGTTTTAGATTGCCTGCAGAGAAATAATTTTTCAGCTTACAGTACAATATTTTAAAGATTTTTCGAAGTAAATTTTTAGTCGAAATTTCAAAAATTTAATTTAAAAAAACTATGAAATATGGCACTTTAAGCCGAAAAACACACTTTCTGGCAGCAATCTAAAGCAAGAAAAATGTCAAATCAAAGCATTCTTTGCAATCAGAACACAATCTTTTCAAAATATTTACCGTTCGAAACTTTTGTATAAGATTTTTACAGCTTACCTGATAAACAAACCGTTTACTGCATAATTCTATTGATCTTTGTTTTTCAGAAATTTAATTTTGAAATCAGGGTGTTATTTGCTGGACACCCTGCAAATGAAAACTCAGCCAAACGTTTCTGGCGACATTGCTTTTAATCAACATTAACCTACAATTACAAAAGAATTTTTTATATATATTTATGCCGTCAACTTTAAGTTTTATTTTAATAAATGAACTTTTCTAAGAAATTATGTATTTAATCACATCACAAAAATTAAATGAATATAAGCATGAGGCTTTAAGAAAAAGATACATACAATTAGAAGAATAAGGAAAATATTTTCTTTAATGAAAAAAAAATATGGTAAAGTAATGATGAAATGCAAATTGTTACTGAACAATTAGACCGTTTTTTCTATATTTTGTTTAAAAAAATAAGACATTAAAACTATGTTGCATGAGCAAATGGATATAAAAAAATTTATTCATTGCTTTATTTTCTATTTTGTTTTTAAATATTTGCAACAATATCGTTTGCCTTTTAAAAAAGCAAATGTCCCTCTTCCCCATTACTTTACATTAATATCACGCTACATCAACATTATCAATATTAACTTATTGACCTATTGCGATAATAAGTTTTTTATAAAATCCAGCCCTTGTATGTATACCCCGACCGAAACGCAAGATCCACAGCTTTTTTTTATTCTCCCAATTAAGCGCCATTTACCGTAATCTGACAAATGATTTTCAATGACATGTTTCACAATTCACATGTGAAAATATGATCAAATTTTCATATATCTGTGTACTGAGGATAATACATATGAACCGTATAATACCGTTGAACTCGTGTTTTCAATCTACTTTTTTTATTCGATTTTCTTTAATGGAAAGAACATAAAGCATACATAGTTTTTTTCTCGTCGGTGTATTAAGTACTTAAATAAGCCACAATATTGTCTTGCTGAGCTAAAAAAATCATACCTTTAGTAAAACCTCGAATATGATTTAAACATTCCTAAAAAATGGAGCTCTTAATTCTCAGGCCATTACGAACGCGTCTATCTGAGTTAGAGGTCTGCACGGGCCGGAATTTCCAGGCCCGAGCCCGGCCCGGCCCGGCCCGGCCCGTTGTAAAACTCAAGAGTTCGGCCCGGCCCGGCCCGTACAAAAATCAGCGAAAACAGGCCCGGCCCGTTTTGGCCCGTTACAATTTCTACGATTTCTAAAAAATTCAGATTTTTATCATATAACTAAGATTTCTTTAAAGAATACTGCATGCATATCTATGGAATGATTTTACAGTATATTTTACAGCAAATACACATTAACAACATTAATGATTACTTAGATTCTTAGGCTTTCAACATTCGAATAAAGATTCATTAAAAAATTAATATGGCCTAGAATAAAAGAAAAAAGAAAGAAAGCTAAAAACATCGTTAATTTTGAAGCTGTTTAATAAAAGAAGATTTATAAATATATTTCTATATCATTTTATTATAGATTTCAAATCCAAATTCATTCTTAAATTCAAAGAAGCTCCTTTCTGATACATTTCTAAATTCATTTTTTTTCTCAGAAACGCATAAGATTAGCAAATACCTTTATTCAAAAACTATATAATCGAATGGCGTTATCCATTTTTTGATACAAG
Source organism: Maratus speculifer (assembly GCA_964019185.1). NCBI lineage: Eukaryota > Metazoa > Arthropoda > Arachnida > Araneae > Salticidae > Maratus > Maratus speculifer. Next base: position 27,012,095 of record OZ025299.1, on the reverse strand, counting down.
CAATTTAAGAATACTGCAAACAAATAAAATGCTGTCATAATTAGCGTTTAGAATAGAATTTCCGGAAGCAATAGCAAGGGAAGGGAAAAAACCTGCAATCATTTGAGAAACTATTATATCTCAACAAGGTTATACAAGTATTTTATTTACCAAAAATGAAAAACGCTATTCGATTCCAAATCCCTTCAATAGTTAGTCTTATCACTTTTATAATTTTACAATTTAAAATCAATCAGAAAATGTGTCAAACTTTCGCATTATTGAGAAATAAATTTAAAAATCATCAAGAAGTATATATCCGAAGACTAAGCTAACATAAGTTCTTTATCGCTGTTAATAATTTTACAAATCATGTTTTCTGCCAAAAATTAAGTCTAGTACCGGTTCGGCCAGTCTATATGTAGAAAAATAATGCAAGCGTGATCTCGGACCGGCATGAGTCAGCTAAAAAAAATATTAAAACGGGTTACACATAATGTAATTCTACGATGCCCATACACTGTGCAATTTAATATTGATGCTGTCAAAGTAGTATGGCCACATTTATACTTATTCTCGTTAAAACCATTTTCGTTGAAAATAGCTGATATGTTATCGTTTCTGCTTAAATCTCCAGAACGGACCGGCAGGCCCGAAAATTTTTTTTAGCGGCCCGGCCCGTCTGGCCCGTTCAATTTTTTGCCGGCCCGTCTGGCCCGTTCAATTTTTTTGCCGGCCCGTCTGGCTCGTTCAATTTTTTTGCCGGCCCGGCCCGGCCCGGCCCGTTTATGTTGTTTGTCGGCCCGGCCCGTTGAAAAAACTATTCTAAATCTGCCGGCCCAGCCCGGCCCGTTAGAAAATTCGAAACGATTCCGCCGGCCCGGCCGGGTACGGGCCACGGGCCCGTGCAGACCTCTAACCTGAGTCCATCTGAGTCCGTCTCTCAACGTTACACACGAGCTGAACACTACCATATGAATTGTACTGTTTTATGTAATATTATGCAATATGTACTGTTTTGAACATTACAAACACATATATTGCGTTTTAAAGTGATATTTACTTTCATCAACAGAGGAAGCAAATACTAAATGATATTCGAATATAATGTCTTCTAATAAGTAGATATTTAGGTTCACTGAATGCAAACTGAAGTGTCTAAAAGTAAGGTACATAAGTGTCTTATGCGGAGTGTTCGATTACTGACGTTTTAAAATGTCTTAATTTTTTCAGACACTTTATGCGTCTGAATTTCAGCCATTTCAAGCATCTCAATTGCATCTATATTAAATCACTTCTTATTTTTCGGCAATAGCGCCATTTTCTTAACTTTTCTTGTAAGCATGTAAGAATTATACACTATAAAATAAATATCCGTTAAAATATGGAAATTATACTGACTGTATATATACCAGCACTACTTATTTACATTTCAATTGAAAATTTCTGCCGCAAGTCCCAGAAAAATTTCCATGTTTTTCCTTTTAAAAGCTTACGTTTCAAGGATAATTCTACATACCTCCAATTTCCTGAGTTAGGTATTTCATGCAGGATTTTAAAAAAAAAAATCATTCAAATTACTGTAAAACGCAACACTTACCCGTAAGGGCAATCGAACTAGGGACATATCGCTTACAAAACAGCTGTATTGACCACTGAGCCACTTTTCCACTGAATAAATATTTGAATAATACTATTTATTTATGATATAAAAGCAATGTTGTTCCTGTAGTGGTAGATTTGTTTCACAACTATAATTCTGAACGTTTTATAAATTGTCTTTCCAGAATTTGAAATATTTGGATAATTAATTTCAAAAATTTCTTTTTTTTTTTCAAGTAAATTCTCGTATTTTTTTCGAACTGCAGAAATTCGAAAATCAGTTTCAGTCAAGATTCAAAAGTAAAAATTCAATCCTAATATATCTCTATTGTTAGAGGCTATTGATCCGTTGAAAAAAAAATGCTAAAATTCAAACATTTTTTTTTAGAATTAGACTGTAAAAGCAGAATGTTAACGCTATTACAATAAAACGATTACAATATCCCAATACAAATCGTCAGACTTGTTTAGATCAAATTCTTAAAAAATGCAACGAAATTCATTTTAAATATCCACATAATTGTATCGAAGCATGCTTCTCAAGTTTTTTAACGAATAGAGAGAAAAGTACAAAGAGAATTTTGGCAATGAATCATTTACCGGGTGTCCCAAAAATGACTGATGGATTTTAAAATTCAATAACTTGCAAACGGTGACAGCTATTTAAAAAGCTGTCTAAAAAAGCTATTTAAAAAATTTTTGCAGGAGGGTTATGTATAATGTCAGGAGTTTTTTTACCGCATTTTTTATTTTAGTTCGCATCTCAAACAATAGGTGGCGCTGACGGCGATTGAAGGCCAGGTCGACGCTTCACTCAGCACTGATCACCTGGCCTTCAATCGTCGTCAGCGCTACCTATTGTTTGAGATGCGAACTAAAATAAAAAATTACGGTAAAAAAAAAACTCCTGACATTATACATAACCCTCCTGCAAATTTTTTTTCAATAGCTATCACCGTTTGCAATTTATTGAATTTTAAAATCCATCAGTAATTTTCGGGACACCCGGTACAAACACGTAAAAAATGCAAACACTAATTTGGTTGACACTAACTTCAATACGTCACAGAAGAAGTATCTCAATAAGATTATAACTTTATTTTCAATGAAAAAGGCTTAAAGTTACTTTTGTATTTATACTACATTGAATTATTTGAATGGACAATAAAACTTAAATTCTTAATGTTCATCTCATGATTAAATTCTTAATGTTCATCTCATGATTAAATTCTTAATGTTCATCTCTTAAATTCTTAATGTTCATATAATTACTAAAAGAAATTCTAAACTAAAACAAGATTAAAATTCATGGCTCTAAATCCCCTCTCCAAAATATTTTTTTGGCTACGACCTTGATAAATGTGTGATATATTTTGCAGCCTTGTTCCAATGCTTAATGATTTAGATGTGTTTATAAAATGCCTGCCCGCTGGCTAAAGAAAAAAACTGATAAATAAGACCAGACATGGCTATTTTTCATTTGGACAGATGACGCCAGTCTTGTCCTTAAGGAAATAACTTTAGAGTGTATTTTCAAGCCCATGGATCAAATATTGACAATTTCCATTTAATTTTTATTGTAAAAGCATGAAATTGGCAGGTAATAGTCTGGGTTGTAAGTGGAGGGTGTACGGTGATATCGTCGTATACCTTTTGGATTTTTATAATTACATCCTATGCCCTCTGTTTCTGATAAATTTTTAGCATATACTATCTAAGGTATGTGGTCTGTAAGTATTGAATTCAGACATTTTTCCAAGGGCGGTATTTATGTACCTCCGGATAGAAACATTGTAGAGTTCCTAGCTCGAAATTCCACTTCTCGACAATTAAAAGCATAAAGTTTCAAACTTTCAAAAACTGATAAATCTGAACAGATGCCAGTCCGATCCTTAATAAAAATTACTTTAGAGTGTATTTTCAAGCCCAAAGATCAAATTCTGACAATTTTTATTTCATTTTTACTGTAAATGCATGGAAATTCCACTTTTTGAACATTAAAAGCATAAAGTATCAAATTTTAAAAAATGGATATCAGAACAGATGTGACTACTTTTCCCTTTGACATATGGCGCCTTAAAGAAATTACTTTAGATTTTTTTTCAAATCCTAAAATCAAATTCTGACGATTTTATATCATTTTTATGGGAAACACGTAAAATTGGCTGTATGGTCAAGAGTGTAGTGGAAGGTATACGGTGAAAACCCCGTAAGCTTTCTGGATATATACCCTTTGTTTCAGATAAAAGCTATAGCATATACTACCTAGGGTATACGCTCTCTCAATGTTGAATTCAGACATTTTTCTCCGGGAGGGATTTCTGTGGCTCCGTGGGAGGAGGGGGGATCATAGAACTCCGGGGGGGGGGGAGAATTTTGCTTTTTGGACATTAAAAGCATAAAGTTTCACATTTTCCAGAGGGACATTTCAATACTCCGGGGAGGGAGGGATTCCTCCCAGGATACCCCCCCCCCCTAAATTCAACGCTGCTGTTTTGATCTTATACCCTTACCTAGAGCATGTATAACCTCTGATTTTTTTTTCGACTGCACAACTGGTGATGGTAATGTTATTCAAAAACAAGGTATTCGAAATGAGTCTTCCATTTTTTGATAATTAAATTATCTATCGACTTTTTGCCGATAAACGAAATTTTTATGTCTAATATACTTGATTCGGGAATGTGAAGATTGAAAGATGTGTGTTTTTCTTTAAAAAAAATATATTTTATTTTTTAAACAAAATTTTTAAATAGAGAAATATGCAAAAAAATGAAAGTGAAAAGAAAAGAAATAAAAAGAAATAAAAAAGAAAAAAAAATGGAATTATTTTAGGAATTTACGGAGGAAAATTATCATTAAATTATGTAACTAGCACTAGCGTCTAAATTGAGAGTACAATTTCCAGAACACACATAAACACAAACACACACACTAACATACATATATACATATAATACAGTGTACAATGCTAAAGAAAAAAGGCGGAAAAATGTCTGCCTATAGTCGACAAATGAGAAATAGATCAAGCATGGATGCGATTCAGAGGTTTGAAATGACTTACATCAGACGCATATAGGTGCTTTACAAATTAAGGGAGACCCGTAAGAAAAAACCCAAAATTTTTATTATTGATTTTATAGTAATGAATTTTGGTGTACTATTTAAGAATCTTTTTGTAAGGAATAGTTAGCAAAAATATTCACTTTTTATTAAAAAGTATATTTTTTATGTCGATTTTTATGATTTTTTTTTTTTTTTGTGAAAAAATACACTTTTTTAAATTACTACTCCTCATACAAGTTTCAATATTTTGGTATTACTAAAATTTCTTAAATAGTGTTATAGTATATAAAAACTACCTAGGGAGAGATATTTTTAATTTTCTATTTTAATCAGCTAAATAAAAAAAAAAAAAAAAAAAAAAAAAAAAAAAAAAATTACGCATGGTAAATTTCCTTAAATTCGTTATAATTTTCATGTTTACCAATTTATGTAAAATTTTCAGAAATAGTTAAAAAAATATCTCTCCTTACTTTTGTTGCAATTTTTTTTTAAGATTCTAAAAACATAAACACTTTGCTTCTAAACCATTTTACCACTGAGCCTTAGTACTTTGAACTTAGGCAAAATATGGAAAAAGTCATTTTCAGGAAAACACATTTTAAATGGCCGCTAGTCCTTTAAACTCTTGTGAGTACAATTTAAAAAAGCTCATTTCCTACCTGTTCCAAGTGTCCCCGAGTTCTGAAATTTTGCATGGATATTCGCAAATATGTATTTTATCGTTTTCTGAGCTAAAAAATTTTTTGAACTCTTGATGATTTTTGGCCGAAAATGGGGTTCGGGTCTCCCTTAAGACACTTTAAAACGTCGGAAAATTGAACTCTCCATTTTAGGACACTTATGTGTTAAAATTTCAGACATTTCATTTTACATTATTTATACCTCAATCATGGTAAGACACTTAACGTTCTTATTTTCAGACATCTATGGGGTTTGAAATTTCATATTCAGACACTTAAGGGGGCTCAGGGGTTGAAAACTTTTCAAAAAATCGATTTTTTTTATGATCTAATTTGATTATTCATTTAATTCTTAACTCAATGCAAAAACCGCATAAAAATATTTGCATTTTTAACGGAGTTATAAGCATTTATGTATCAACACTTTCATAGCCGCATCCATATAATTTCAACTTTAACTCGCGTTTTCTCAAAACTTGATTTTTGACGACTAACACCAAGATTTAAAAAAAAACTATTTGATGGAATGGCTTAATTTTTTTTTTTTTTTTTTTTTTTTTTTTTTTTTTTTTTTTTTTGCATGCATATAACATCATTATCTAGATTATGAATTAATATATTTTAGATAGTTTAATATTTTGAGTATTTTTAAGGGAAAAAAAGTTGTATTTTTTAGGGGGGTTTTAAATTTTCAACTTTGAGAAATTTTTTAATACTGTTTTTATTAAGTGATCGTTATATCCTTAATTCATAATCTAGATTATGATGTTATATGCATGCAAAAAAAATTTAAGCCATTCCATCAAATAGTTTTTTTAAAATATTGGTGTTAGTCGTCAAAAATCAAGTTTTGAGAAAACACGACTTAAAGTTGAAATTATATGGATGCGGCTATGTAAGTATTGATACATAAATGCTTATAACTCCGTTAAAAATGCTAATATTTTTATGCGGTTTTTTGCATTGAGTTAAGAATTAATTGAATAATCAAACTAGATAATAAAAAAAATCGATTTTTTGAAAAGTTTTCAACCCCTGAGCCCCCTTAAGTGTCCGAATTTCGCTTCCAGTCACATGGGTATCCCAATTTAAGATGCCTCTTTTTGAGGTGTGATTGTTTTAAGAATATTGAGTAGAGTCTGAAAGTAGAAAATCACGTCAGTTTCAGGTCGTCAAAATCTTAAGGCTATTCGAATTTACTAGTTTTAATTTATATATATATTTACTATTTTTAATTTATATACAGGGTGTATCTAAACTACTGGGCAAAACTTTAAGGGGTGATAGTACACATCAAAACAATTATTATTAAATGGGAAACTAAGGGTCCCAAACGTCTTCCGAAGGAGATAGGCGCCATCAAAGTTTAGGGTTCAAAATTTGAAATGATTATAAAAAACGGAAAAATTGGTCGATTCGTTAGCGGTTTTCACGAAAATTATTCTTTATGTCAGTATTGTCTTCAAAATAAATTATAAAGACAAAATTTCAAAAAATGCCGATAGCGGGCGCTTTAGACTTTGGAATAACGAACAACTATTTTTTACCGTTATTTTTTGCATATCATTAAATTTTTTTAGAAGTTTACACATAAACTTAAATTTTGAGTTCAAAATCTGTGGTTAAGTAGCGCAAACAGAACTGTGTTCAATGGGAGAAAGTAGGTTCAAATTTCAAATGATTATAAAAAACAGAATAATTGGTCAATTGATTTGCGGTTTTCACTAAAACTATTCTTTATGTCAGAGTTGTCGTGAAAATAAATTATATAGATAAATTTCAAAAAATGTCGATAGAGGGCGCTTTAGACTTTAGAGTAAAGAAAAACTATTTTTACCGTTATTTTCTGCATCTCATTAAATTTTTTTAAAGCTTAGACATAAACTTCAATTTTGTGCTGAAAATCTGAATCGTTGAGAGTAGTTAAGTAGCGCTAACTGAAGTGTGTTGAATGGGGGTGGGAAAGTTCAAATTTCATATGATTATACAAAACGTAAAAAATGGTCGATTCGTTTGCGGTTTTATCTAAAACCATTCTTTATGTCAGTATTTCCTTGAAAATAAATTTTAAAGCTAAATTTCAAAAAATTCCGTTAGAGGGCGCCTTAAACTTTAGAGTAACCAACAACAATTTTTAACTGTTATTTTAAGCTATTGCATAGCTTTTATCACGGGCTTTGAGCGCGGCGACCGAATCCAAAAATTCCGTAACGCGAAAAATCCTAACACATCCGTAACGAAAAAACCTAACACTCGGCGAACGTCGTTTTAGCTCGGCAGACTTCGGCACCTTGCCGAAGTCTGCCGAGCTGAAACGACGTTAGCCGGAGTGTTTTTCTATCTTCTTTAGACACAATATTTTAGTTCAACAATGAATGGCAGTTGCTGTTGAATAGCTGTACCCGTAAAATTTGTGTATAAATTTTTTAAATATGAATAAACAAAGTGCATTTATTAATGAAGAAAGTGGTGAAAAAATAGTGAAAGAAAATGAGTGAGTACTCTATATGCATACATTTTATTATTATCACAAATGCGGTATTTATATATATATATATATATAAAGTGTTTTGCTGTAATAACGCCAGCAGGGGTAAAAACGCCAAGTGCTGATATTATGAATAATTATGAAATAATCCGATAAATGAAACCTATGTGCTCTGCGGAGAAGGGTTTTGAATCATATAAAGCGCAAAAAACAGCTTGACGTTAATTTGTTCCATTTGTAGGTCTTATTGCTTTTGCAAGCAACTAAAATTAACGCTTGATCCAAAATTTTTGAGATAAGTTTTGTGATGTGAAGACTATATTTTTTATTCGGAAATTTTTTGTTTATTACATAAATTTGTAGTGCATTTCATGTACTTTCAAAATGTTGTAGAAGGTTTTGGATACCTTCTCGAGATAATTTATAGTTTAAAATGTACTGCGCAATAATCATACTGGGCTAATAACCTCAATCCTTGGCGTTATTACCCCGGTTGATTCTTAACAGTAGCCGGTACATCCGAAGAGGTTTATTTATTAATATAGGACAGCATTATCATCATTGTTGAAATGTTAAGATTAATGGGGGGAAGGGGGAGGTCTTGTACCCAAAACTGATCTATTTTTCTTATTTTTTTTAATACTAATGTAAAAAAATAATTTTAAACTCTTATAAATAAAACTATACCAAAATGTTTTCGATATTCTAATTCGAACATCCTCAAAATCTTGTTTCTATTAAATTTCCACTGGATTGTTCAACTGATTTCTGAATTTTAACTTTTCGCTTTCTCAGCGTTCGGCTTTTTAAAAATTTTACAAATTTAACCTTTAACCTATGTGACAGAAATTGTAACTTTTCAGTTGTAGCTATAGTTAAATTGGGAAATGCTAATTAAACTCTAATTCTTTTTTTTTGGGGGGGGGGGGGCAGCGTTCAGTGAGATTGCTTACAGCAGTTAAAGGTTAATTTTGTTCCTAATATAGAGATAATGATATCTAACCACATGAATCATGTATAAAATTTAATAAGAGATCTCATTGGGATAATATTTTCTATCAAAAATCTTATTTAATTAATTAAAAATATATTAAAGCATGTTTTATATAACGCCGACAGTTTAACTTTAGGTTTGGAGAATCCGCATTAGTGTGGAATTATACGTTAAAAACTATTTACAAGAGAAATATAATAGTATTAACAAAAATATTTATTACATATAACTCTAGGTATTATACAATTTCCAATGATTAAAATATTACATTATGAATGGTTAAAACCATGCAATGTTTCTTACAATTATATTTCAGCGGGGCTTTTAATCAAAGAGAGGCACAGGGTATTATATTCTGTTGAAGCTCCCCCTCACTCCTTTTTCTTTCACTTTCACACAAAATTTAATATTTTCTATCGCATAGAATGCATTCATAGGAATATAAATACTGATTCAAATAAACACATTTAAAACCATGTAATGTTTCTAATAATTCTGTTTAAACGATTCTTTTTAAGCATAAAGTAGATTAGAATCTGATATTCTTTTGACCCCCCCCCCCCTCACCACACTTTTTTTAAAAAATACTAATGTAAAAAATAATTTTAAGCTCTTATAAATAAAACTATACCAAAATATTTTCGTTATTCTAATTCGAAGATCTTCAAAATCTTGTTTCTATTAAATTTCCACTGGATTGTTCAATTGATTTCTAAATTTTAACTGTTCGGCTTTTAAAAATTTTACAAATTTAACCTTTAACCTATGTGACAGAAATTGTAACTTTTCAGTTGTAGATATAGTTAAATTGGGAAATGCTAATTAAACTCTAATTTTTTTAGGGGGGGGGGGAACAGCGTTCAGTGAGATTGCTTACAGTAGTTAAAGGTTAATTTTGTTCCTAATATAGAGATAATGATATATAACCACATGAATCATGTATAAAATTTAATAAAAGATCTCATTGGGATAATATTTTTTATCAAAAATCTTATTTAATTAATTAAAAATATATTAAAGCATGTTTTATATAACGCCGATAGTTTAACTTTAGGTTTGGAGAATCCGCATTAGTGTGGAGTTATACGTTAAAAATTATTTACAAGACAAATATAATAGTATTAACAAAAATATTTATTACATATAATTCTAGTTATTATACAATTTCCAATGGTTAAAATATTACATTATAAATGGTTAAAACCATGCAATGTTTCTTACAATTATATTTCAGTGGGGCTTTCTAATCAAAGAGAGGCACAGGGTATTATATTCTGTTGAAGCTTCCCCCTCACTCCTTTTTCTTTCACTTTCACACAAAATTTAATATTTTCTATTGCATAGAATGCATACATAGGAATACTGATTCAAATAGACACAGTTAAAACCATGTAATGTTTCTAATAATTCTATTTAAACGATCCTTTTTAAGCAAAAGGTAGATTAGAATCTGATATTCTTTTTGACACCCCCCCCCCCTCACCACACTTTTTTTAAAATACTAATGTAAAAAATAATTTTAAACTCATTTAAATAAAACATTACCAAAATGTTTTCGATATTCTAATTCGAACATCTTCAAAATTTTGTTTCTATTAAATTTCCACTAGATTGTTCAATTGAATTCTTAATTTTAACTATTCGCTTTCTCAGCGTTCGGCTTTTAAAAATTTTACAAATTTAACCTTTAACCGATGTGACAGAAATTGTAACTTAACTAATGTGATGCGGTTTGTGAGACCGTAAGATTGAAAGATGAATAAAAGGCGGGAATAACTCATAGGATTGTGTTTTTGTACTAAACTTTTTATACAAGACAAGATATAAACAAGATATTTAATATTCACTTATTTAAAAGTCTCTGGTGATAATACTAAAGTTCCAAATTAAACAAAATTTCGGTAGTGTTCGTAGTTAAACTAAAAGTTAGAAGTTAAACTATAAAAATTAAAAGAAAAACAGTGGTCTGTGAGATCAGTAACATTAATTAAAGGTCAAGAGGCGATCAATGATTAAAAATCATAGACTATTGTTCTTGCACTAAACTTTTTGTACAGAATTAATTCAAACTAAATTTAATCTATTCAAATATTTTTAACAGTAGTAGGAGGATTCCAAACGAAAGAGAATTTAAGTTGTAGCTATAGTTTAATTGGGAAATGCCAATTAAACTGTAAAATTTTTTTGAGGGGAAGGGGGGGGGACTGCGTTCAGTGAGCTTGCTTACAGCAGTTAAAGGTTAATTTTGTTCCTAATATAGAGATAATGATATATAACCACATGAATCACGTATAAAATTTAATAAAAGATCTCATTGGGATAATATTCTTTTTTATCAAAAATCTTATTTAATTAATCAAAAGTATATTTAAGCATGTTTTATAAAATGCCGACAGGTTTAGAGAATTAGGTTTAGAGAATCCGCATTAGTGTGGAGTTATGCGTTAAAAATTATTTACAAGACAACTATAACAGTATTAAAAAATATTTATTACATATAACTCTAGTTATTATATACCTAGCTATTTTCGTTTTATAGAGAAGAAAAAGAGCTAAAAAGAAAAAGAAATTGTGAACGTCAACGGGCATATTATCAGCGTCAGAAAGATTTGAAGAAAAATGGAAAAAAAGATACAGTACCAATATCAAATGCTGAACGTCAAAGGAAATTTCGTCAACGTAACGCAGAAATATCTTGCGTGGATATGTAATTTGATTCAATAATATTTAAAAACAAATTGTAATATATGCCTCAATATTATTTAACTTAACGATTTCCTCATTTTTTTATAGAGAAGAAAAAGAGCTAAAAAGAAAAAGAAATTGTGAACGTCAACGGGCATATAATCAGCTTCAGAAAGATGTGAAGGAAAATGGAAAAAAAGAAAGAAAAAAATGATACAGTACCAATATCAAATGCTGAACGTCAAAGGAAATTTCGTCAACGTAATGCAGAAAAATCTTACGTGGATATGTAATTTGATTCAATAATATTTAAAAACAAATTGCAATATATGCCTCAATATTATTTAACTTAACAATTTCCTCAATTTTTTTTTTTTTTTTTTTTTTTTTTTTTACAGGGAAAGACAAAAATTGGACAGTAATGAAGAGAATGTCGTGCAATGTGGGGCTGTTGAAAATATAGAAAATGTAACGCTACAAGAAAATCAATTTCACAGCCAACAACTTCAAATTTATGAACAGCATAATGAATGCATTACTCCAGAAGTTATTCTACACAGGAACACACGAATTCCTGGCGATGGTAATTGCCTATTCCACTCGCTCATAAGTGTTTTACAACTTCAAATTGAGACTTGTGACTTGAGAAATCAGTTACGCAATTCACCCTATTTAAACTCCTGCCACAATCCGCTAGAAGCATATAAAATTCTATCAAGCACTAATGATTACGGAGATTTGGATTGTTTGTACTTATTTACAAAATTGTACAATCAAAATGTTTGTGTACATTATTGTTTTTACAACATAACTACAAAGAATCAAGACACTATCTTTTATCATTTTAAAGCGAATGATACACAAAACTGGATTCATTTTTATCTTCGTGAACAACATTTCACACCTTTTTATGAAGTATCAGATTTATTGGAGACAATACAAGACGCTACCCAAGATGAAGCCCATGTTGTTGCCAATATTCAACTATTGCGTGACAATTATGATGAAGATTCTACCGAAGATAACCATAACAACCATGAAAATGAAATTGACATTGATAGAGAAGATCGAATTGGTGAAAATATTATGGATTTTATTGTTGAAGGTACTATTCCAGTTTACACAAATTATTGTAAACACAGTACAAGTCATATTGATTTTTATAAAGACTTTACGAGTAATTCATTTGGTCATTCTTGTATTATTTGCGACAGACTATGGTGGAAAAGAGATTTGAAAATGTCGACAAGTAAACATGAGAGTATTTTGAAAACAATACTGCAGATAATCTTAATTATATAGTTTTTTTAATTATTCACTTTATATTTTTCTTTCTATATCTTGATAATACGAATTTGATTTTTTTAGAATTACACACCTGGTGAAATTATTCAAGTCTGCTCTACGTGTTATACATCTTTGGAAAAAGAAAAAATTCCTCTCATGTCAACCTACAATGGTTTTGCATATTCGAAAATTCCATCACATTTACCAACGTTAAATCTTATCGAGCACCGATTTATTTCACCGAGAATACCTTTCATGCAAATTCGTAGACTGAGACACGTTAATGGTCCGTACGGTATTTATGGCCAGATAATTAATGTTCCTGTCGAAGTTAATACAATGGTGAACCAATTGCCAAGAAACATTCAAGATGACCATTGCTTTTATGTGCATTTGAAAAAGAAGTTGATTCACAAAACTAGTTATGTCCACGGGCTTATTAATTTCAACCATATTAAAGAGTGGTTGTCTTATTTAGTATCTACGCCTCTAATGACATTAAAATCGATGAATCTTTTTTTACTGGCAATGAACGTACTTCGCAATTGAATATGGATGAAATAAGTGAACACGTGCCAATTGAAGACAATTTAGTTCCGCAGCAACAAACTCTTTTGTGGAATGATGATTATTTTTTGAGTCTAGCACCCGGTGAATATAACAGACCAGTCAGTATTTTAATGGATGAACATGCAGAAGAACTATCTTTTCCGACAATCTACGGCGGTCAGTTTCGAAAATACAGAGATGGTGTTACTGTTACTACATTCATGCAAGCTACCAGCGAACTTCGGTGTACTGATAGGCGTGCTACTGACTCACAACACCTTCTATACATCGCTGTTAAAATCATGAGATTGCGAGTTAGTGGATGTGTCAACGTTGCGTTTAAGCATATTGGACAGGGTACTTCAATTACATGAGACTATTCAATCTGAAGAATATATAAATAATTTAGAAACAAATCTCGCATTTCTTCGCTGCATACCAAATTCTGCTTGGTTTTGGTCAGATCGCAAAAAAAATATTTTTGCAATGATCAGGCAGTTAGGGCCACCAACTGCTTTTATGACTCTTAGCGCCAATGAAACTGGCTGGGAAAATTTGTTGAAATTATTGTACAAATTGAAAAACGAGGGAGCGGACATTTCAGATGTGCTTTTCGCAGAAATGAGTTATGTGCATAAAGCTCAACTTGTGAATGAAGATGCCGTAACTTGTGCTATTTATTTTAATAAAATGATAAATTGTCTGTTAAAAGTTTTGCAATCAAAGAAAAGAAGTCCATTCGGAAAATATAGAGTAGTACATTATTTCAAAAGAATAGAATTTCAGCATCGTGGTAGCCCACATGCTCATATTATTCTTTGGTTGGAGAATGTTCCTGAAGATTTACTAAGCAATGATCCTGAAGTAATTAAATTAATCGACGAATTAGTTTCTGTGTCAGCGTCAGAGGCGTCTGGAAATATAAAACTAGTAACACACAAACACACATTCACTTGTTATAAAAAAAATAAATCCTAATAAAAAGTAAGAATGTAGATTTGGTGCACTCTTTATGCCAACAAAAAAAAACTATTAATTTGATACCTATGAAAGATACTGATCCAGATTACTCAGAAGCACTTTTCAAAGAATATAAGAAACGATTTAAATTTATAAGAAATAATCTCGAAAATTTTGATTACACGAATTTTGATGAATTTTACTCGCATAATGATATTATTTCTGATGATCATTACTACAATATTATTCGTGCTGGTATCAATAGACCAAAATTATTCTATAAAAGGAGAACAGCAGAAAAAGGGCACAACACTTTCAATCCATTCGTATCAAATCATTTGATTTCGAACATGGATTTTCAGATTATACTAGATGAATATGCTTGTGCAACATATGTTGTTGAATATGTTAATAAGCATAATAGAGGGATTAGTAATTTGCAAAGACAAATAATTGACATAATGGACGAGCATCCAGAATTCGACATTGTCGATATCACGAAAAAAATGAGTATTGACATACTTCAGTCTGTTGAAATGCCGGCACAAGAAGCTGCTTGGTATTTATTAAGAGAACCTGTGGCTAAATCATCGGTGGTGACAGTCTACATTGCAACGGTATTTCCTACTGAACGCGCAAGAATTAGAAAATCTATGAAGGAACTTGAAGCTTTAGATGATGATTGTACGAACGTTTGGAAAGAGAATTGGTTCGATAAGTACGAGAAAAGACCTGAAGATCTCCGCGATGTTACGTTAGCACAATTTGTTGCAAAATATTACCTAAATAAAAAGGGGACATACACTACAAGAAATACTACAAGAATAATAAGATACAGGAACTACGATATGGCTGACAATTACAACGATTATAGGCGTGAGATGGTTCTGTTGCATGTTCTTTTTCAAAATGAAGAAAATGATATTATTGCTGAAAATAGGTTCATTCAAATATACGAGGACAACAAAGATACGATATTAGAACGTAAGAAAGAATTTGAATCAAATTTGGACATAGAGAAAACTTTAGAAATTTGTAGACAGTTGTGCCGAGAAAACGATGAAGGACAAGAAGACGAAGAATTATTAAGGGCGGTTGATATATTGCATGAAAGAGATCCTTATGACTTACTGCTACGTGATCCAAACTCAACTGCTAACGCTGATTTACAAAATGCATTTCTCCATAAACTTGGCGCTATAGCTAAAAGAGAAAATTTAATGGATTATCAACAATTCTATGATTTAATGCGAATGGCCATTGATCAACAAAGAGATATTCTTATGACTATAATTCATCATTTACAAACTTCAATTCAAGAACCATTTCAAAATTTTTTTTACGGGACCAGCTGGTACGGGAAAATCATTCGTTATCAAACTGATTATGGAAATTTACAACAGGTTCGCTGATAATGATGGTTACTGCAATGCCTATATTACATGTGCTTGAACAGGCAAAGGCTTCACGTGGCTATTGGTGGTACAACTGTTCACACAGCTCTCAAAATTTCTCTTTCAAAACTTTTGCCTCTGTCATCAGAAACGCTGCAATTGTATAGATCTCTCTTCAGATATGTCAGAGTACTGATAATTGATGAACTTAGCATGGTTAGTGCAGAACTTCTACATAAAATTGATAATCGTCTAAATCTAAAACAAATAACAGGAAAAAACACAAATTTCGGAAGTATAGATGTTATTTTGATCGGAGATTTACGGCAATTGCCACCAGTAAGATCGACGCCAATTTACAAGGCAATCAGAAAGAGCATGATTGGACCGCATTTATGGAGAAAATTAAAATTTTATCAACTTACCACAGTAATGAGACAAGCTAATGTTGCATTTTCACAAGTTTTGACAAAAATAGGTAATGGAGATGTACTAGATCAGCATGAGTTTCAACTTATTGAATCGAGATTTTTCAAAAAAGAGGATGTTGCCACGTTATGTCCTGATGGAGTTCGTTTATTTTTCAAAAATGAAGATTTTGCTGCCTATAACAATTTGATTTTGAGCCAATGTGAAAACAAAGTTCTTTCAACGTCCGTAGACGTCATTATTGGCGCTAAAAGTACTGAGCAAGAAGCTAATTTTAGACTTAAATTACATAAAAAATCTGTTATTGACACTGGAGGACTGCCTTATCACATTATTTTTGTTATTGGAAAGCATTATCTTATTACAACCAACATCGACGTTACTGATGGTTTATGCAATGATGCTGTTGGAAAATTGGTACATCTAGAATTTGATGAAAGCAACATATTGATTAGAGTTTGGCTGGAATTTTGTGGTTCAGATAAAGTGGGTAGAAAAAAAAAAGGCAAAAAGCAGCCGCTCTAGCAGTGCAAAATAGAGTCAGCAATCTCGCTGTTCCCATTGAATTACGAACAGCAAATATTTCATTAACATCGGATAGAAAGTGTATAGCCAAACGCAAACATTTTCCATTAACTTCAGCTCTTGCTATAACTATACATAAGTCGCAAGGTGGAACTTTTGACGAAATAGTATATGAGTATAGTAAAGCACATTCTCAGGAACTCGTTTATGTTGCGCTCTCTCGGGTGACTAATATTGAAAAATTGTATATCACGACAAAAAACAATAATTCTACATTCAAATTTTATCATAATCGAAGGCAAGCTGCATCGACTGCATCTTTGTTGCAAGAATTCAAAAGACTGTCTTTAAATAGTGTTCAGACGACAGCTCAAAGTGTCTTAGATTTCATTAGTAATAGAAATGGCATTTCAATAATTACTTTCAACTGCCAAAGTCTAAATAGTCACAAATACGATTTACAAGATACAGTTACGAGACAAACAAATGTGTTACTTCTTACCGAAACTTGCATGGCGCATGATAATCCGATTGAAATACCTAATTTCAATTGCATTGTTCACTTCAAACGAGATAATGTTCCAAAAGGTGGGGTAGCTATTTACCAAAATAATAATAATGTTACGAATATTATGACTCCGAATGTTGAAATAAATATTGCACACGTTAGCGATGTTAATGTTAGGCGCTCATTTGTTGGAGATATTTGTGCGTGCTTATGTAAACTTAGAAACGGCCTACACATAGCCATGGTAGCAATTTACATTTCTCCAAATCCAAAGTTGGACGAGGTAGAGCATTTTATTCATCGCACTTTACTGGAGTACACTGAAGAAGGGTCTAAAATACTTGGTACAAATAGTAATAAACTTCCACTTATCTTGGCTGGCGATTTCAACATCAACTTCACGGATAAAAAATCTGAGCAGTTGACAACTTTTCTTTCGGAAAAATTGAATTTAAAAATGAATAATGATCCACAGGAATCCACAACAAAATATGGGACCACCATTGACGCGGTATTTTTCAGATATTTAGAGGATATCAAGTCTCAAACTTATGTTTCTTACTTCAGTTACCATAAACCCATAGTTTCAATAATAAAAATTCCTGATTAACCTACATATATTGCAAGATAATAAAAATATTTTAAACGATGTTAACTTCTCATTTATTCAATAAAAGAAAAAAAATTCTTATCGGTCATCACGCTCAAAACGTGTGACTTGAATTAATATCAAAGAAAAAGAAAAAACTTTAATTAATATCAAAGAAAAAAATGCATAAATAAAAAATAAATATATAATTATAATTGCATAAGTTGGTAAAAATGCTATGCAATAGCTTTACCGCGGCAGTCCCCGAGTGCCACACGTATTTTTTTTTTATCTAATTAAATGCTTGCAAAAGCTTAGACTTAAATTTTGAGCTCAAATTCTGAATCGTTGGGAGGGGTTAAGAAGCGCAAACTGAACTGCGTTCAGGAGTTGAAATGTTATCCTACCCACCCTACGAACAAAGCTCAATTTTTCGCTACTTAATTACTCACAACGATTCAGATTTTAAGCTCAAAATATAAGTCTAAGCTTTTAAAACATTTATTTAGATTTAAAAAAAATAGCAGTTAAAAATAGTTGTTGGTTACTCTAAAGTTTAAAGCGCCCTCTAACGGAATTTTTTGAAAATTATCTTTAAAATTTATTTTCAAGTAAATACTGACATAAAGAATGGTTTTAGAGAAAACCGCAAACGAATCGACCAATTTTTCCGTTTTTTATAATCATTTGAAATTTGAACCTCCCCACCCCCATTGAGCACAGTTCAGTTTGTGCTACTTAACCACTCTCAACGATTCAGATTTTCAGCTCAAAATTTAAGTTTGTGTCTAAGCTTCTAAAAAAATTTAACGAGATGCAAAAAATAACGGTAAAAAATAGTTGTACGTTACTCCAAAGTCTAAAGCGCCCCCTATCGACATTTTTTGAAATTTATCTGTATAATTTATTTTCAAGACAATAGTGACATAAAGAATAATTTTAGCGAAAACCGCAAATCAACTGACCAATTGTTTTGTTTTTTATAATCGTTTGAAATTTGAACCTAGTCACTCCCATTGAACACAGTTCAATTTGCGCTACTTAACCACAGATTTTGAGCTCAAAATTTAAGTTTATGTCTAAACTTCTAAAAAAATTTAATGAGATGCAAAAAATAACGGTAAAAAAGAGTTGTTCGTTTCTCCAAAGTCTAAAGCTCCCTCTATCGGCATTCTTTGAAATTTATCTTTATAATTTATTTTCAAGACAATACTGACATAAAGAATAGTTTTCGTAAAAACCTCAAATGAATCGACCAATTTTTCCGTTTTTTATAATCATTTCAAATTTTGGACACTAAGCTTTGATGGCGCCTATCTCCTTCGGAAGACGTTTGGGACCCTTAGTTTCCCATTTAATATTATTTGTCTTGATGTGTACTATCACCCCTTAAAGTTTTGCCCAGTAGTTTAGATACACCCTGTATATATTATATATGCCGGGTATCCCAAACATGACTGATGGATTTTAAAATTCAATAACTTGCAAACGGTGACAGCTATTTAAAAAATTTGTGCAGGAGGGTTATGTAATATATCAAGAGTTTTTTTTTTACCGTAATTTTATATTTTAGTTCGCATCTCAAACAATAGGTGGCTCTGACGGTGATTGAAGGCAGGTAGACACTTCACTCAGCACTGATCACCTGGCCTTCAATCGCTGTCAGCGCCACCTATTGTTTGAGATGCGAACTAAAATAAAAAATTACGATTAAAAAAAAACTCCTGACATTATACATAACCCTCCTGCAAAAATTTTTTAAATAGCTGTCACCGTTTGCAAGTTATTGAATTTTAAAATCCATCAGTCATTTTTTGGATACCCGGTATATATATATACATATATGTATATATATATATATATATACACATATGCGATACCCGCTAAAATTACTCAACTTCCTGTATACAGGATGCCCATAAATACTTTGGTGTTATAAGAAGCCCTAGCAAAACGGAATGCTATTCGGGTGTTTTAAGGAAAGAGCTAAAATATTATAAAAATAATTTTTAAAAAATGAAGTAGCTTTACAAGTTATGGTTATAGTGACAAAATTTCGAACTTCAGTCTCCAATTTTTTATAGCAAGTGATTTTTACACTTAAAAATCTGTAGCTGACATTCCGATGATACCTGAGGATTGTAGAAGTAGAAGTGATCTCTTAAATCAAACACAAAGAAAGGCCTCACAGTAGTCCTATTGTTTCCGTATGACTGAATTTAATTAATGGACTCGTAATAATTTTGTATTCGTGCATGTTTGGAGTACAACATTTATGGCACCAAGGTTTAACTATTTATAAAACTAGTTATAATACAAACGCAACTCATTTATCATGTACAATTTCACGCTTGTTTTAAAATACAAATGTATCACGATGTGCAAGTTTCGCTTAATTCAGAATGTAGCATGTTTTGGCAACTTGCATCAGTATGATGTCAAAATTGTATTATAAGAATAAATTAATGATGCATAAATTCTTTGAAAAAAATATTTAATAAATCCATCCAAAGTTTAAAAATGCAAAAATATACCAAATCTTAAAATAATTTATCATTAAAAATAAACTAAATTTTTGAGTGATTTTAACTTCTTGAAAGGAGTTTGGATATTTTTCATACCATTTGATTGTAGTCAAGTAGCACTAAGTTAAACAAATTACACAGCCCTGTGAAACTGAAGTTTGCGAAAAGTACAAGAGAAGTTTTAGTTGGTTTTTATGTTCTTTGGCGTGCTGATTTTGATAATGACCTCCATTTTTTTCGCATCACGTCAGGATTTTTTTGTAAAATCAATATCAATATTTTTGCTAATATCTTATTTGAAAACGTATTGTGTCGAACAATTTTACATATTCTATCTGCAGCAGTGTTTTTTATCTATTTAAATCTATCTAAAATAATTGTTTCTTAGTGAGGCAAATTGATTTTTCAGTAATCAATTATTTTTATAGGTTTAAATGGATTTTCATCCATCACTATTGCCAAATCTCATTCTTTTTTTATTCAATCTTGAGTCTTATCATGGCTGTTCCACTCCCCGATGAAACATAAGCATTTTGTGTATTCGCCTTCTTGACCAAGAAGCTTGACGATAACTTACAAATCACCGCAAATGGTACAACCGAGGTCCGGCGTATTTTATTTTGTTGAGAATGAGAATCAAGTTTTCTTAGCGTTCTTTTAAATGTTCCAATTTCTCAACTGGTACAGACGCATACTAGTCTCAGTGATCAAGGACACCTTTAAGGCTCCTTTTCGATGAATCTATAAACAGCCTCCATTTATTTTTACCATAGGTGATATGAAAATTGCTCACCAGTCTGGGAACAGCAGAACAATAGACATGGTTCTCCTCTTTCTCAAAGTACTTAGGAAATACCTTTTCTCGATTCCAGTACTAATAAAAATAGGTGTCTTTATTCAATTAAATATTTTTCAATCTAAAGCCCGACTCCTTCTTTCGAAAGGCCCAAATTAAGCTCAAAAGGAGAAAGGGACTGAGGTGAATCGCTTCCAGAAGACTAATATTCGGTATCGGATCCTTGAACTTTTGAATATTCCTAGTCTGAAGACTCTGAAAAGATGACTTGCAATTCAATTTAAGGTACTGCCACTTCAGGTCTGCCAGGAATGGCCGATGGAATGTACATAAAAATCTAAGTAAAATTTTTATTTTCAGTAAAACGTGACGTGATAGGACTTTTTCATTATATATTTTTTAATCAGCACCCCAAAAATACAGTAAGTTCAGCTATCAGTTTCCTTGTATTTCTTTCATCGCAGGCCTGTGTTATTTTTTCTATAACTTAGGTGAAAAAACACTGAAAATTTGCATTTCGTTATTTTCATATAAAATGTTTCAGAAATTTCTCATTAAATCACCATTACAGAAACCAAATTATTTGTCCCTGAAAACGTTAATTCAGTCTAAATGTAACAAAATTACGCGGGAGAAATTTTAGGATTTTTTTCTGAATAGATATTTTTAAAATTTGTTTTCATTATTCTTGCATTTATTGGAGTTATTTAGATGATTCACCGTTCTTTTTTTACTTCATTATTCCCCGTTAATTTTAATTTCCCACTAAATCAACATTACAGAAACACAATTATATCCCCCCGAACGCGTTAATTCAACCTACAAATAATAAAACTGCATGCACACAGGAGAAATTTTAGGGCTATTTTCTGAAAAGATATTTTAAAAACGTTATTTTCATTATTCTTACTGGAGTTATTAGATGAGTCACCCCTTTCTCTTTACTTTATTACTCGTCTGGGATCATCAATAAAATGCACTAACACATTCAATGATAATTATATTACGTAAACAATATAATAGTTATTTTTCCTTAGAAAACGGAACTTACGCGACTAAGGCAGTTTTTTTTTATTTAATTATAGTAGAAATGGATTATTGAACAGTATCTCGGGGCCTCTAATTATAAAAAAATTGCACCTTTCGCATGTAATACCTGAGTCAAAAATAACAACAAAACAACACGCTGCAAAATATTTGTCCACATTCGGCTCCAGTTGGCGTCTGTGATGGCATTCCATGTATTTTTATGTCTTGCCCGTGAGGTTCAAAAGAGGTGAAAGATTACTTTCAATGGGGTCGTAAATTCTCAGGACGAAACAAACGACGAAGATTTTGTGTGCGTGGAACGAATACTAGAATAGAAGAACCCCTTTGCTTTGAAAAAAAAATTGGAATTTAATAATAGACTCAAACAGATAACCAAACGCAGGAACCGGTAATAATTTGAAAAGAAACGATAACGCTAGACAGATTTTGAAAAGAAACACACGAGATTGTTTAATGAAGAATAAATAGAAGAAATTTTCGACCTGTTGGATTAGGTGGGAAAAAGATAATGGGTGTTACCCGCTGCTTAACCTTTAAAGGATTATACTTCCAGAGAAAGTGAAAGGGAATATGTCACTATGGTAAAAGTTCTTTGGGTACGCTGCGTTCTAATTTCAAGTGCATCGTATAAGAGAAGGATAAAAAAGAACTAAGTAAAAATACAAACCATTAAAAATACAATGCTGAAGATATTCTGATACAATGTATCTTTTATCGAAACCAACTTAACATGATATTGATTTGGTTATCCCTGGTAACTGTTATAGAAGCCTTGGCGATATAGAGATATTATCCTTGGTCAGAGAAGAAACAGTTTTACAATTACTTTCTGGAAATTTATTACTGTTTAATACATTTAATCGATTTTTTTAATAGGTGCAGAGTGTGCATTGTGTATATTGTGCAACTATTAAGAAAATCGCTCATGTGTACTGTAATAGGTCATGTCAACAGTAATAGGTTTCCAGAAAATACTTCTGAAAGTGCTTCTCTCTTATCAAGGTAACTATCTCTGTCTCGCCAAGGCTTCTATAATAAGGAAGTTCCAAAATCAGTATCATCTTCTTTTTGATTTATAATTCAAAATCAACTTGATAAAGTGACCAACTTGAAAATTTTATTCTGATTTATTAATATTAAATATGTCGATTTTGATTTATTAAGTGTAAAAGACATGTTGTATCAGAATATTTTCAGAATAGTATTTTTATAGCTCCTATTTTCACTTAGATCCCTTTTCATCATTCTCTTATCCAATGCACTTGAATGGAGAACACTCTGTACCCAAAGGAGTTTTAACATTATGACATATTCTCTTTCACTTTCTTTGGAGGTATAATCCTTCAAAGGTGAAGAAGTATAAGGCATTTATGTCTTATTATCTGCAAATCAAGCATAGTGAAAGTGACGTCATGCAAGTCGCGGTGGTCACGTCACATTTGTGATCAAAATACCAATACTAAGACTTCACAATGTTACTTAAACATCAGCTGATAAAAAAAAAAATAGAAACAACACTAAAAAACATGCAGTTTATTGTGAAAAATATGTTTTTGGTATTATTTTTTTTTTTTAGTTTTTCTGAAATTACTGTAAGTTATCCAAAAGACTGTCTACCCTGTCGCAGGCCCGTAACCAGACGGGGGCAGGGGGGCTGAGCACCCCCTTTCGTCCTCTACAGCCCCCTCTAACGATTTCCTTACTTTCTATATCGTCAACAAATTGCATGTTTTAACTTACCTGAAAGAAAAAAAAAATCTAACAAGATTTTATTGAAATTTTTTAACTGCTTTGGATGTAATGGAAATACGCAAAAAATTTTGTATTGAGAAACCTATTAGGTTAGTTGCTTTGTGTCATGTTGCTAGCGGTATAATGCAATTCTCGAAACGCACTCTAAAGAAACATTTCTTTCTCCTGAAAAATATTAAGTCCAGATGGCCTACTAGCCACCACATGTGTTAGTACATCGTTATACACTGCTCAAAACAATTAAAGGATATTGCAGTTTTAGGTGGATTTTGTATCTGGGAAACTTTTTAGCTGATTGATACATGGTCGACAGACATAGTAGGTTATATGAGAATAAATTACACATGTTTGGCAGAAAAAAATGCATTTTATTGCGCATTTGTGTACAAAAGGAAAAAACACAATTTGTGCATATGAGAAAAAAAGAATAAGAAAAGGTGTTTTCTTCAAAGAAAATCATTTTCAGTAGGATGTATGGTTTCCACGAGCGGCCAGCAACGTTGAACACCTTTGAGGCATGGACTCAATGAGGCTATTAATGACGAGTTAGGGTATTCTGCCTCACTCTTCCAGAAGAGCTCTTTCCAGTTCTTGGAGAGTTTGTAGGAGTTGTTGGAGGCCAGAAACTCGTCTTCCTAGAGCGTCCCAAACGTGCTCGATTGGATTCATGTCTGGAGAAACGCTGGCCATTCCATTCGAACGATTCCTTCCTCGAAAAGGAAATCCTCCACCAGGTTTGCACGATGTGGCTTGCAGTTATCGTCCATTAAAATGAAGTTATCTCCGATTGCTGCAGCGTAAGGGACTACAATAGGTCTGAGGATCTCATCCCTATATCGGCGACCAGTCAGAGCTCCATCTCGAATGATGTAGAGGTCAGTGCGCCCGTCAATGGCGATGTCACCATACACCAACACTCCTCCAACGCCAAATGTGACACTTTCGTGCACGAACGCAGGATTATTCCTACTGCCACGGTCCCTCCAGATGAAAATACGCCTATTATCCATATGCACAGAAAAACGGGACTTGTCAGAAAACAGAATATTGCTCCATTCATTTCTCTTCCAGTTGACATGCTCGGTTGCCCACTCCCTGCGGTCGCGACGATGCCTTGATGTTAATCTAACACATACCATCGGTCGGTGAGCATACACACCTACAGCATGGAGCCGGTTTCGGACAGTCTGAGTTGAAATCATGGTGCCTGTAGCCGAGCGAAGGTGTTGTTGGAGAAGAGTAGCGTTCATGTTTCGGTGTCTCCGAGCTGTTAACTCTAAATACCGATCTTCATTGGGCGTTGTTGCCCTTCTACGACCTTGCCCTGGTCTTCGGCCTGCACATCCACTCTCCAAAAAACGGTTCCAGATCCTGGAAATGACACTTTGTGACACTCCAATGGCTTGCGCTACTTCGGCTTGAGTTTGGCCCCCTTCTAACCTACCAACAATTCTCCAAGCTTCTGAATCTGTCAAATGACTTCGCTGAGACATCGTACTCATCGAAACAAAGCAATCACTGAATGCCGATCATCCTTGTCTTCATTCTCTTTTATCCAGTTGAAAGTCAAATTTTATTCGCTGCCGCTGAAGCGACGTTTTTGACGTCGAACTCAAAATTTGCATACTCCGCAGTTTGAAAACCAGAAAAATTTGCATTTGTGATTCTCTTCTTCTATATTCGGCAAAAAAAAAATTCGTTTATATCTTTATTTTATATAAAACTTCAAATATTCTTTAATTGTTTTGAGCAGTGTATTTTCAAAGCAATGCATGTTGCTTTAGTTGATCGATAATTAGTCAAGCTATGGTCAAAGTCACTAAAAATTACATAGTCATTAAAAACCTATCTTTCTAAATTTCAATGATTTGCCTGTTGACTGTACGTACTTTTCAGTAGATTTGGTTAATGATGAAATATCACTTGGAAACTAGGATGTTTGAAAATTATAAAGATAAAAAAGTAAATTTATGCACGTGGAATAAAAAAAATAATTGCTTGAAAGCCAATAATTGTTTCATGTTATGGATGTTTTCAGGGGCATATTAGAAAAGTAGGAGAAGAATATTTTTTTGTTTAGTTTTTAAGTTTTCATCTAATTTTTCTCTTCAATGTTTTTTGTTCAATGAAAACATTTTTTTTTATATTTGTCATCTAACAATAAAAAAAATAAACAAAAATGCATGATTAAGGTTAAGTTTATTATAAGATTACGACAAAAAGTATCTTTAATTATTTGGTGTATGGTGTATTATATTTACTTTTAAGTGTTAATCCGCTACATTCTAAGACATTATCAGAATAGTTTTTTATTAAAAAAGGCATCAAATTAGCAAATTTGGTTATTCAGTTTCAAAAAATAAAATTGTGTAATTGTTTTTATAAGGCTGTTTTCCAACCTAAAATTGCAACTTTTTGACAGATTTGCGAAATAATTTTGTTTATAAAGATACTTGCAGGGATTCAGATTATTAGAAATAAAACAGCATTTTACGTTTTTCTATAACAAAAAAATAATCCGTCAAAAAATGTTTGCAGATTTGAAGATGTCGGTTGATTTTCATGGCATTTAAGGACAAAATAATAGTCTTCGAGTAGCAAATGAGTATAACATATGATGTATGACATTTATAAGAAAACTGGAAACATTATTCAATTCTTAGATTCCTGAATGTGAAAAGATGAAGTTTTTCGGAAAGAAAATCACATATTGAATTCATCATGAAAATTCTCGCTATTGAATGAAAGAAAAGTATTTTTAAAGATCAATTGAATTGGAAAAACACGTAATAATAAACAGTCACCTTACATTTAATGAAATTGTTCAGTTTCGAAAATAGATGATCCTGTCCTTGTGCTTTTTTAAAATAACATTGGACCGATTTTAGGAAACCCGTGTAGAAAGTATGCGAAAAAAGTATTGAAGAATATAAAATTAAAATTAGAATTTTTAACAAAACCATCATTTATCCCTTGAGGACGAACGAGCCATGTACATGCCGTAAAAAGTGCTCTGAACCTTATCCGCACTAGTAAAATTTTACTGTAAAATTTGCCTTACTAAATCGAAACATTTTCTCGATTTAATAAGGCATAAATTTCATTTATAATATCTTATGACAAAACATTAAAAATTTCGTACAAGGCTTCCGTCTCGAAGGGGTTAAGTCCAGATATGTTTTAAAAATATGAAATTCATATACATTTGAAAAAAATATTCAAGTTTGAAATAACATAATTATATGCAGAATTTTAAATTTAATTATTATTGTGAATTGTTAAATAGATGGATTTATAAATCTTATTTTTAATAACATAAGGTCAGGCAAAATTAGTTTTAAAGAGAAACTATATCATCACTAAATTAAATCGTAGTTAGAACAGCTGTGATTTTAAAGTGATCTAATAATTCAGTAGAAAACAAAATGTTAATAAAATTAAATAAAATACGACTTGCTGATGGTAAAAAATGTTAAACGTATAAAATTAAAATAAGAATATGAAATTAAGTTTCTTTAAGTCTGTAATTTCAATCAAAACAATCATGCAAAAACCGTTAACTTTTAACTAAAACTCAAAAATAAAACCGACTTCAAAAACCAATGCAAAATACATATTTTTTTCTTTTACATAATAATTAATAATAAGAAATTAAATTAAGAACATTATATTTACCATATGTATTATTAATATTTGTGTACATTAATCTGATTTTTTTAGAGTCGGCGCCAACCAAGCCAAAATCAAAAATAATTATCCATTACATATTGAAACAAAATTCAATGAAAGAAACAAAAAGTTAAATTAAGATTTATTATCAATCAATCAAATCTGACACAATCCTATATGCTTTTTTTCCATAATGGCCAGTATAAAAGCACTAATTTTATATTAACCATAATTTAGTTGGTAATCTTACTTGAAAACACACATTGATAACATGACATAAAATGTTACAAAAATGATAAGATTATTTTTTTTAAACTAAATATCAAATCGTAAAAAATCTCATAGATAATTGGATGTGTATCTATTGGATAAATATATCTACCCAGTATCTGACAGGTCTAAACTGATAGACCCAGATGCTGGGCTCGAACCCAATCCCGGCAGTCGGCCTAATCGTTCGGACTTTTCTGTAGTTTCCTTCGAACTTTGGATTTTCTTGTGTAAATGCGAGTAAGGTTCCCTTAGAAAGACCCCCCATGAAGGCACCATGCCCTTAGAGCCAATAACCCTTGTGCTAATAATTGGCCATTACAAATACAGCCAACCAATTATTGGATACTTATATTGAACTTGGCTTGATTTTCATAGACACCATAAAGTCAAATTAATGTACATAAAAATAAATATAATAATAGACATAGTAAATACGCATGCATTTAATTTAATTTCTTATTAATTTTTATGTAAAAAAATATCTTTTACTTTGCAATTTTTTTGAAGAAGGTTTTATTTTTAATAAAAAAGAAAAGAAAATATTTTATATTTATTTTCCGATGATCATGAAGTATTTAGCATGTAATAATTTCCTTACAGAAAAGTTCCGTTACAGAAAGGTTAATTTTAATAGGATTCCTCTATAGGTAGGTCCAATTTATCAGTTTTTGCTATGTTTAGTTTGCCTAAGATATGGCTTGTTTAAAGATGTTAGCCCCCCAGAAAATTTTCAGAGTCTTCCCTGGCATGACTTGCTGGTTACGACCCTACCCTGTCGCATTTTGACCAAATATGAATTACAAAATTATTTTTAAATGAGCGCAAACATTTTAATTAAGAGTGCTTTATCTTCCTAATTCCCCAAAAAATATAAATGCTTTATGTTTTGCTTAACTACATTATTTTCATCAAAAAGGTAAAAAAAATATTTTGAAAGATTTTTTTTTTTTTGTATTTGTTAAATTTGTTAAAGACCAAATCCATTTTAATGAATATTGGTTCTTAAGTATGATGAAATGTAAACACAGCACAATTCAACTTTTCATTGGTAATGTAATATTGAAAAGCACTAAATTAACAATCAGCTGAACCATATGGATATTCTATTAATTAAATGAACAGCACTGAATTACTTTAAGTATATTTAACCTAAGTGAAAATCTTTTATTGAAATCTTTTAATAAAAAATTTTCTCTTACTGGCAATTCACTGAAATATATTGCAACTTGTGACATGGAAAAAAACATCTATTTTAATGGATGTTGATTCTTAAGGTCCCACAATAGTCACTGAAAAAGACTCGGATGATAATGTAAAATCTATGGGTGCGATCTTTTCAAATATCTCGCTCAAATTTTAGTATTTTCATGTGTTTTTTTCTTCTTCTTCTTTTTTTGCATTGGATAAATGAGGACGATCCACAACCGGCCTAGTTTTTACTTATTTGATTTTGGTGCCAGATTAAAAAGAAAATACTTTAATGTTCAGAACCGGTTTGAATCGGTCATGAAACTGAAACTATCCTAATATAAAAAAATATAACCAAAATGAAAAAAGTAAAAACTAGGCAGGTTGGGGATCGTCCTCAGCTATCCCATGGGGGAAAATATCGCGTAAAAACATTAAAATTTGTGCGAGATATTTGAAAAGAACGCCCCCATACCTTTCATTATCATCTGGTCTTTTTCAAACAGTAGTTTTGACTCTTAAGTGTGTGTGGCCGTTTGGCATAATCGACTAGCACGTTCAGGTGTTAACCGAATGGATCGGACTCTTAAGTTTGATGAAAGGTAAACACAGCACAATTCAACTTTTAATTGGTAAAGCATTCATTAAATTAACAATCAACTGAAACATATATAGAGTTTTTTATTAATTTAATGAACAACACTGAATTGTTCAAAAAATAATAATAATAACCTAAGTGAAAATCTTTGAAACAATTTCTTCTACTGGCAATTGACAGAAATATATTGCAACTTGTGACATGGAAAGAAACTGTAACATGGAAATAAAAAAGTAAACATCCCTGCTAACTCTGAAACAAATCATCATACAATAAAGTTACCGATAGCAAACGATTGGAAATAAAGCCTACTTTTAAATGGTGTATATAAAACTGGCTTAGTGGGCCATCTACATATAAAAAATAAACCAAAACTAACAAAAGTCAATTTTGACACCATAAATAAATTCTACACCCAAAATTTTAGGCCCTATTAGCCTAAATACAAATTTGCATGAAACGCATGCGAGGGATTAATTATTTTAAAACAGAATTTTTTGTAGAGGTTGTATCCATATTGAAGTTTTATACTTCAAGGTTGTTGAAAAGCTATAGAAAGTCACATCTATTAATGTATTAGTTTTGGCAAATATGAATATTTCATTCACTTAGTATGCTTCAGCTACTGTTATGTACCATAAAATTCTCTTCAACACTTATTTTACAGTATTACTTACCTTATTGTGTATTATACTTACCTCTAGTTAAAACTGGGCTATTTTTTTTTACGTTAATGTCAGATACATAGCATGCAAAATAAATAAATAAATAAATAAATAAATAAATAAAAATAAAAAATAAAAATAAAAATAAAATATACAATAGCGCAGGTAATTCCACTTTCGAATAATGATTTAAATTGGTTGTTTTCAGTTGGTTTCTGGCGGTGGATGCTTTTAGTTTGTTTTTGTCGCTTCCAAGAAAACGCCCACTTCTTTAATAGTGTAAAATATCTCATTACTACTATTGAAGAACTACAAGCCAAGAACTGAAAACAGAATCTTTTTCTTTTCCATTGTTTACCCCGGGATGTTTTAAATTGGTTAGAATTGCGTTCTATTCTCAATATCTGTAGTATGGGAACTTTTTGATATTGCAGTTCTCATCCATATAATAAACGCACAATATATAATAACTGAACTGGTGATTTTTTTGGAAATGTAGAAACAAACAAAAGCTATAGACAACTAACGAAGCCTTTTTAAGAAGTTCAGAAATTTCCAATTATGTGGCTCAAAAATTCAGTTTAAAATTACTTATTTCCCCCATTATGTTCAATATGCAGGGTTCGAAGACCTCCTGGAATTTTTCGACCATTAAATCCTTCGGTACCAGTATTACCTTAAAGAAAATTCCCAATTAAATAAAGCGAAATTTCGCGCGTTTAAGTTAGATTTTTTTTAAGTACTGATATTCTTCATTGAAAATTGCCTGAAGCGTACGAGCCCTGGATATGGTATGAAAATAAACTTATGTTCAAATTATATATGTATATACCGGGTGTCCCAAAAATGACTGATGGATTTCATATCGTATCATATCTTTCATTCATGCATTTTTGCATTAGAGTTTAACAGAAGTTGCAAGAAAATCGGAATGTGTATTTCAATAATAGGTATTGTACGAACGCACCTCATTTGTCACGTTTGACGTGCAATTTCCAACTTGTCTTAATGAATTACATTATATAAGAGTCTAAAGTTAGGTAATCTTCTTTTTAAAACACAGATTCATTTCAATTATAAAATGTATCCTAAATTTCAAAAACACAGTTTCGAGATGGCTAAAGAAAAGCATTTCATCGGAAAATCATAAGATTTGCGGAATGTAGTTCGGAGATAAATGAATTTTTTATAGAGCAAAACAGTTTGTCTAAAAATGCGCCAATAAATTACGTATAATATCTTTATTGAGAATGCTTAACATTAATTACACAATTTTTCTGATATGTGTCTTTATTTCTCTATTGAGAGCAAAACACCCCACATAAAACGATACTAATAATTTGAAATTTTTATAAGCTTTATGAGAATGTTTAGGATGTGATTTTGTTTGCAAATTTTATGGCTAACAGTCACAAAAGAAAAAATCTGACTCAATTAATATATTTTTTACATGTCTCCTAAAAATGTTAAAGTAACACTGTTTCTTGAATTGCACGCATTTCAATTTGCATCTTATCCTTTAAAAGCGGATGAATTATTTAAACGACTGTAACAGTACGAATTTTGCAGATATGAAGATACAATTTTTATTTAATTCAAGACTCGATAAGGAAAGTTTTCCTTATTGGAATTTATACCCGTAGGAGACCCTATAATAAATTAATTTTCGTATTTTTTCAATTATTCTGGGTCCCTCATGGAGTTGCAACTTATGTAATCATAGTTTGCTCCATCTTTTATGAAACTTTGCAATTGGGAGTATATGCTTAGGGGCAGTATTTAAGAAGATAGCCAATTGTTTCGATAATTATGACTCTCCTTGTATATATACAGGGTGTCAAACAAATAAGACAACCGATTGAAAAATTAAATTTCTCTAAAACAAAGATGGATAGAATTATGTGGCAAACGGGTTTTTTATTAGATAATGTGTAAAAGTCTTACACAAAAGTGTCGATCGTTGAATATTTTGAAAAGATTGTGTTCTGATTGTAATAAATGCTTGATTTGACATTTTTCTTGTTTTAGATTGCTAGAAGAGAACGAGTGTTTCGGATTACAATGCCATATTTTAACGATTTTTGAAACCAACCGTTATTTTTTTTAATCTTTTTAAATTCTTAAAAAATCTTAGACTTAGATTTTGAACACAAAATCTGAATCGTTGGGAGTAATTAAGTAGCGCAAAATTGAACTGTGTTTGATGGGGAGGAGGGGTTAAATTTTACTCCTGAACACAGTTCAATTTCCGGTTCTTAACCCCTCCCAAGAATTCAGAATTTGAGCTCAACATTTAAATGTAAGCTTTTACAGCTCATATTCAAAATAGAATAATTGAGAAAAAGTAATAAGAAAAAATTATTTGTCATTTATGTATTTTTTATACTAAGTAAATGCAATTAAATTTCTTATAAATTAAATCTGGAATGTTTAGATAAGATTTTAACATTTATAAAATATAAAATACAGCACAATAAATTAGGTATACAGCTTCCTTAAACACACCAGAATATTAGAATAAAATTTAGATTGGTTCAAAATATTAGAATATTTTATTTTACGCAACAATATTACCTTATGAATATGAAGTAAATGGTAGTTAATATTTTGTAGCATCCCCTTTAGCTTTCATAACAGCGTACAATGGATGTTGCATAGTATATACAAGGTGTTTACAAACATTTCTATAAATATTAGCCCAAATAGACTTTATACGTGCCACTAACTCAGTTTTACTTGAAGGAGGATTTTCTTGAAGTTTTTTCTTCATTATACACCATAAGTTTTCGATGGAATTAAGATCTGGTGAATTTGGTGGCCAAGGAAGTACCTTAATGTTGCGTTGGCGGAACCAATTCTCAGTTGACACCGAGGTATGCGGGGACGCTAAATCTTGTTGAAAGATGAAATCATCTTCAAATAAATCTTCTGATCATGGAATCATGTAATATTCTAAAATTTCTTGATATATCAGAGAGTTAACCTTTTCGTAGACGATGCATAACTTTCCAGGTCCTTCTGCACTCATACAACCCCAAACCATGACACTAGCAGCAAATTTTACGGAACGTTTAAGGCATTCTTTATCAAATGCTTCTTGCTTCATTCTCCAAACTCGAATACCTTGATTACCATATGAAACACAAAACATACTTTCATCACTAAATAAAATATTTTTCCAATCTTCATTGCTCCATAAACGTCTTGATTTACACCAATTCAATCTTATACGCTTTTGTCTTGCAGTCATGAGAGGTTTTGTTTTCGGTACACGAGATTCAAATTTAAATTTATGGAGACGTCTTAATGTTGTCGATGTAGAAACTTCAACTCCTTCTTCTTTCCATTTTCGGTGCAAGAATCGCACACTTTTAAAACGGTTTTTCTTAACTATACGCTTCACTTTCCTGTCATCTCTAGCAGATGTTTTTGGTTTTCGGCCACCATTTCGGCGATTATTTTGAAATTTTCCAATTTTTGAATATTGTGTTAGTATTTTACTAACGCTCGATTGCGAACAATGTAAATAATTCGCTATAAAACATTGATTTTTACCGTGCCGATACAAATCAACCATACGAAGTTTAGTAGATTCAGGAATATCACTCACACGTCCCATTTTAAGACGAAAAAGAAACAAACTGCAAAAAAGAATACTGATTTTAAATAAAATAGTCTGAATTTAATCAATGATGAAACCAGTTAAGAATTGGTAATAATTAAAGGAGAATTAATGTGAAATATTCTAATATTTTGAACCACTTGAATAAATATTCTAATAATTTGACTTTTCAAAATAATTTTTTTTGCAATTAATCTTTTCAAAAATAATATTAAATTTAAGATAACAAGTAAGTTTAATCAACAATAAGTTCTTAATAAAAATATCGTTTGCATATTTTCATTAAAAGACATTAAATTACCAAACGATATTTTCAATTTCTAAAAAAAGGTAATTATTCTAATATTTTGAATATGAGCTGTACAAGCATCTTATTAGATTTTAAAAAAAACGGTTAAAAATAGTTGTTGGTTACTCTTAAGTTTAAAGCTCCCTCTAACGTAATTATTTGAAATTTATTTTTAAAATTTATTTTCAAGGAAATGCTGACATAAAGAATAATCTTAGCAAAAACCGCAAACGAATCGACCAATTTTTTCCGTTTTTTATAATCATTTGAAATTTGAACCTTCTCCTCCCCCCCCCCCCCTTCAACACAGTTCAGTTTGCTCCACTCCCAACGATACAGATTTTGAGCTCAAAATTTAACTCTAAGCTTCTAAAAAATTTAATGAGGTGCAAAAAATAACCATAAAAAATAGTTGTTCTTTACTCCAAAATCTAAAGCTCCCTCTATCGGCATTTTTTGAAATTTATCTTTTAAATTTATTTTCAAGAAAATACTGATTTAAAGAATAGTTTTAGCGAAAACCGCAAACAAATGAACCAATTTTTCCGGTTTTTATAATCATTTGAAATTTGAACCTCTGAACGTAGTTCAGTTTGCGCCCCTTAACCACTCCCAACTATTCAGATTTTGAGCTCAAAATTTAAGTTTAACTCTAAACTTCTGTAAACATTCAATGAGGTGAAAAAGATAACGAAAAAAAATAAATAAATGCTCGTTAATCCAAAGTCTAAAGCGCCCTCTATCGGCATTTTTTTAATCTATCTTTATAATTCATTGTTAAGAAAATACTGACATAAAGAATAGTTTTAGTGAAAACCGCAAATCAATCGACCAATTTTTCCGTTTTTTATGTGTATTTGAAATTTTGTACCCTAAATATTAATGGCGCATATTGCCTTCGGAAGACGTTCGGGACCCTTAGTTTCCTATATGGACCCTTAGTTTCCTATCGGGACCCTTAGTTTCCTATTAGTTTCCTATTTTTCCTATTATCCTGATGTGTATTATCAACAATTAAAGTTTTGCCCAATAGTTTAGATACACCCTGTATATATATATATATATATATTTTACAAATTTTAAATTTTTTTTCGCCAAAACTAACCTTTATACTATCTTAATTTTCTTATAATAATATTCCGTACTTACTTCAACTTATTAAATTAAAATCTTGTTTCTAGATCTAATCTGTTAATCTTTATGGAAACGATATAAATTCTTAATTCGCCTTAAAAAACATTATTTCCAGTATGCGTAAATTTAAAAGATGGCTCTAAATTAAAAATATTCTTAATTAAACTTTATTTCTTAATATTCCAAATAAAACTCATTTTTTCTATGTTTTTTATCAACCCTTTTTAAGAAAGTCTTGTTAAATTTATTCCAAAACCATACCTTTTAAAAAATATCATTATTTTATTTTATCTATTTAAGCTATTGCATAGCTTTTATCGCGGGCTTTGAGCGCGGTGACCGAATCCAAAAATACCGTAACGCGAAAAATCCTAACACATCGGTAACGAAAAAACCTAACACTCAGCTAACGTCGTTTCCGTTCGGAAAACTTCGGGACGGTATTCTTCGGTAGAATCCGGCAGACATTGACGCGGTATCTTTCAGATATTAGGCTATCAAGTCTCAAACTTATGCTTCTTATGATCTAATTTTCATAGCGCGGCCAAATTTTGTTTGGTAATTTATTATGAGACAGTGTTTATTTTGGTGGTCTTATTTATTTTGGTGTCAGGAGACCCCCCACCGTGAGGGTCGAAAAATTTAAAATGCTTATAACTCGCGATCTAACTTTCGTAGCGCGGCCAAACTTTGTTTGGTAATTTATTATGAGACATAGTTAATTTCTGGTGA
Source organism: Maratus speculifer (assembly GCA_964019185.1). Taxonomy (NCBI): domain Eukaryota; kingdom Metazoa; phylum Arthropoda; class Arachnida; order Araneae; family Salticidae; genus Maratus; species Maratus speculifer. Next base: position 26,976,067 of record OZ025299.1, on the reverse strand, counting down.
CAGGAGACACCCCACGGTGAGGGTAGAAAATTTTAAAATGCTTATAACTCGCATACTAATTTTCGTAGCGGGGCCAAACTTGTTTGGTAATTTATTAAGAGACAGTGTTACTTTTTGGTGACAGGAGACCCCACACGGTGAGGATCGAAAAATTTAAAATGCTTATAACTCAGGATCTAATTTTCGCAGCGCGGCCAAATTTTGTTTGGTAATTTAATATGAGGCTGTTCATTTTTGGTGACAGGAGACCCTCTACGGTGAGGGTCGAAAAATTTAAAATGCTTATAACTCGCGATCTAATTTTCGTAGCGCGGCAAAATTTGTTAAGTAATTTATTATGAGACAGAGTTAATTTTTGGGGACATTAGACCCCCCCACGGTGAGGGTCGAAAATTTTAAAATGCTTATAACTCACGATCTAATTTTCGTAGCGCGGCCAAATTTTGTCTGGTAATTTAATATGAGATTGTTAATTTTTGGTGACAGGAGCCCCCCGGGGTGAGGGTCGAAAAATTTAAAATGCTTATAACTCGCGATCTAATTTTCGTAGTGCGGCCAAATTTTGTTTGGTAATTTATTATGAGACAGTGTTAATTTTTGGTGACAGGAGACCCCCCACGGTGAGGGTAGAAAAAATTAAATGCTTATAACTCGCGATCTAATTTTCATAGAGTGGCCAAATTTTGTTTGGTAATTTATTATGAGTCAGTGTTAATTTTTGGTGACAGGAGACCCCCCCCCCCACGGTGAGGGTCGAAGAATTTAAAATGCTTATAACTCGCGATCTAATTTTCGTACCGCGGCCAAATTTTGTTTAGTTATTTATTATGAGACAGAGTTAATTTTTGGGGACATTAGACCCCCCACGGTGAGGGTCGAAAAATTTAAAATGCTTATAACTCACGATCTAATTTTCATAGAGTGGCCAAATTTTGTTTGGTAATTTATTAAGAGTCAGTGTTAATTTTTGGTGACAGGAGACCCCCCCCCCCACGGTGAGGGTCGAAGAATTTAAAATGCTTATAACTCGCGATCTAATTTTCGTAGTGCGGCCAAATTTTGTTTGGTAATTTATTATGAGACAGTGTTAATTTTTGGTGACAGGAGACCCCACACGGTGAGGATCGAAAAATTTAAAATGCTCATAACTTGCGATCTAATTTTGGTAGCTTGGCAAAATATTGTTTGGTAATTTATTATAAGACAGTGTTAATTTTTGGTGACAGGAGACGCCCCCATGGTGAGGGTCGAAAAATTTAAAATGCTTATAACTCGTGATCTAATTTTCGTAGTGCGGCCAAATTTTGTTTGGTAATTTATTATGAGGCAGTGTTAATTTTTGGGGACATTAGACCCCCACGGTGAGGGTCGAAAAATTTAAAATGCTTATAAGTCACGATCTAATTTTCGTAGGGCGGCCAAATTTTGTTTGGTAATTTAATATGAGACTGTTAATTTTTGGTGACAGGAGACCCCACACGGTGAGGGTCGAAAAATTTAAAATGCTTATAACTCACGATCTAATTTTCGTAGCGCGGGCAAATTTTGTTTGGTAATTTAATATGAGACAGTGTTAATTTTTGGGGCCATTAGACCCCCTACGGTGAGGGTCGAAAAATTTAAAATGCTTATAACTCGCGATCTAATTTTCGTACCGCGGCCAAATTTTGTTTAGTTATTTATTATGAGACAGAGTTAATTTTTGGGGACAGGAGCCCCCCGGGGTGAGGGTCGAAAAATTTAAAATGCTTATAACTCGCGATCTAATTTTCGTAGCGCGGCCAAATTTTGTTTGGTAATTTATAATGAGACAGTGTTAATTTTTGGTGACAGGAGACAACCCACGGTGAGGGTAGAAAAATTAAATGCTTATAACTCGCGATCTAATTTTCGTAGCGTGGCCAAATTTTGTTTGGTAATTTATTATGAGTCAGTGTTAATTTTTGGTGACAGGAGACCCCCCCCCCCCCACGGTGAGGGTCGAAAAATTTAAAATGCTTATAACTCGCGATCTAATTTTCGTAGCGCGGCCAAATTTTGTTTGGTAATTTAATATGAGACTGTTAATTTTTGGGGACATTAAACCCCCCCACGGTGAGGGTCGAAAAATTTAAAATGCTTAAAACTCGCGATCTAATTTTCGTAGCGCGGCCAAATTTTGTTTGGTAATTTATTATGAGACAGTGTTAATTGTTGGTGACAGAAGACATCCCACGGTGAGGGTCGAAAAATTAAAAATGTTTATAACTCGCGATCTAATTTTCGTACCGCGGCCAAATTTTGTTTAGTTATTTATTATGAGACAGAGTTAATTTTTGGGGACATTAGACCCCCCACGGTGAGGGTCGAAAAATTTAAAATGCTTATAACTCACGATCTAATTTTCGTAGCGCGGCCAAATTTTGTCTGGTAATTTAATATGAGACTGTTAATTTTTGGTGACAGGAGCCCCCCGGGGTAAGGGTCGAAAAATTTAAAATGCTTATAACTCGCGATCTAATTTTCGTAGCGCGGCCAAATTTTGTTTGGTAATTTATAATGAGACAGTGTTAATTTTTGGTGACAGGAGACAACCCACGGTGAGGGTAGAAAAAATTAAATGCTTATAACTCGCGATCTAATTTTCGTAGCGTGGCCAAATTTTGTTTGGTAATTTATTATGCGTCAGTGTTAATTTCTGGTGACAGGAGACCCCCCCCCCCACGGTGAGGGTCGAAAAATTTAAAATGCTCATAACACGCGATTTAATTTTGTTAGCTTGGCAAAATATTGTTTGGTAATTTATTATAAAACAGTGTTAATTTTTGATGACAGGAGATGCCCCCATGGTGAGGGTCGAAAAATTTAAAATGCTTATAACTCGCCATCTAATTTTCGTAGCGCGGCCAAATTTTGTTTGGTAATTTATTATGAGGCAGTGTTAATTTTTGGGGACATTAGACCCCCCCACGGTGACGGTCGAAAAATTTAAAATGCTTAAAACTCGCGATCTAATTTTCGTAGCGCGGCCAAATTTTGTTTGGTAATTTATTATGAGACAGTGTTAATTGTTGGTGACATAAGACACCCCACGGTGAAGGTCGAAAAATTAAAAATGTTTATAACTCACGATCTAATTTTCGTAGCGCGGCCAAATTTTGTTTGGTAATTTAATATGAGACAGTGTTAATTTTTGGGGCCATTAGACCCCCTACGGTGAGGGTCGAAAAATTTAAAATGCTTATAACTCGCGATCTAATTTTCGTACAGCGGCCAAATTTTGTTTAGTTATTTATTATGAGACAGAGTTAATTTTTGGGGACATTAGACCCCCCACGGTGAGGGTCGAAAAATTTAAAATGCTTATAACTCACGATCTAATTTTCGTAGCGCGGCCAAATTTTGTCTGGTAATTTAATATGAGACTGTTAATTTTTGGTGAAAGGAGACAACCCACGGTGATGGTAGAAAAATTAAATGCTTATAACTCGCGATCTAATTTTCGTAGCGTGGCCAAATTTTGTTTGGTAATTTATTATGAGACTGTTAATTTTTGGGGACATTAAACCCCCCCCCCCCACGGTGAGGGTCGAAAAATTTAAAATGCTTAAAACTCGCGATCTAATTTTCGTAGCGCGGCCAAATTTTGTTTGGTAATTTATTATGAGACAGTGTTAATTGTTGGTAACAGAAGACACCCCACGGTGAGGGTCGAAAAATTAAAAATGTTTATAACTCGCGATCTAATTTTCGTACCGCGGCCAAATTTTGTTTAGTTATTTATTATGAGACAGAGTTAATTTTTGGGGACATTAGACCCCCCACGGTGAGGGTCGAAAAATTTAAAATGCTTATAACTCACGATCTAATTTTCGTAGCGCGGCCAAATTTTGTCTGGTAATTTAATATGAGACTGTTAATTTTTGGTGACAGGAGCCCCCCGGGGTAAGGGTCGAAAAATTTAAAATGCTTATAACTCGCGGTCTAATTTTCGTAGCGCGGCCAAATTTTGTTTGGTAATTTATAATGAGACAGTGTTAATTTTTGGTGACAGGAGACAACCCACGGTGAGGGTAGAAAAAATTAAATGCTTATAACTCGCGATCTAATTTTCGTAGCGTGGCCAAATTTTGTTTGGTAATTTATTATGAGTCAGTGTTAATTTTTTGTGACAGGAGACCCCCCCCCCCCACGGTGAGGGTCGAAAAATTTAAAATGCTCATAACACGCGATTTAATTTTGTTAGCTTGGCAAAATATTGTTTGGTAATTTATTATAAGACAGTGTTAATTTTTGATGACAGGAGATGCCCCCATGGTGAGGGTCGAAAAATTTAAAATGCTTATAACTCGCCATCTAATTTTCGTAGCGCGGCCAAATTTTGTTTGGTAATTTATTATGAGGCAGTGTTAATTTTTGGGGACATTAGACCCCCCCACGGTGACGGTCGAAAAATTTAAAATGCTTAAAACTCGCGATCTAATTTTCGTAGCGCGGCCAAATTTTGTTTGGTAATTTATTATGAGACAGTGTTAATTGTTGGTGACATAAGACACCCCACGGTGAAGGTCGAAAAATTAAAAATGTTTATAACTCACGATCTAATTTTCGTAGCGCGGCCAAATTTTGTTTGGTAATTTATTATGAGGCAGTGTTAATTTTTGGGGACATTAGATCCCCACGGTGAGGGTCGAAAAATTTAAAATGCTTATAAGTCACGATCTAATTTTCGTAGCGTGGCCAAATTTTGTTTGGAAATTTAATATGAGACTGTTAATTTTTGGTGACAGGAGACCCCACACGGTGAGAGTCGAAAAATTTAAAATGCTTATAACTCACGATCTAATTTTCGTAGCGCGGGAAAATTTTGTTTGGTAATTTAATCTGAGACAGTGTTAATTTTTGGGGCCATTAGACCCCCCACGGTGAGGGTCGAAAAATTTAAAATGCTTATAACTCACGATCTAATTTTCGTAGCGCGGCCAAATTTTGATTGGTAATTTAATATGAGACTGTTAATTTTTGGTGACAGGAGACCCCCCACGGTGAGGGTCGGAAAATTTAAAAGGCTTATAACTCGCGGTCTAATTTTCGTACCCCGGCCAAATTTTGTTTGGTAATTTATTATGAGACAGTGTTAAGGGCTTTGAGCGCGGCGACCGAATCTAGGAATTCCGTGACGAGAAAAAATCCTAACAGTCCGGCTAACGACGTTTCAGTTTGGCAGACTTCGGCACGGTATCCTTCGATAGACTTTTTCGATAGACTTTCTTAACCTTCCATTGACGCGGTATTTTTGCATAAGTTGATGAAAAATGCTATGCAATAGCTTTACCGCGGCAGTCCCCGAGTGCCACACATATTTTTTATTTATTTTCCCTCAGTCAACATTTGATAGTGTGCATATCAATAAATTCATTTCTTTTCTTTTTCTCTTAAAATTAATCGTCTATAAAAATCGTCTGCCTAAGATATTTAAAATTCTGAGTCGATTATAAATTGGTTAAATAATATTTTTCTTAAAATAAAATTGTTGTCTGTCAAGTGTTAATCTCGACTCAGGGTATGAGTTATGTTTACATAAAAGAATGATGGTTTGAGGCTAGAGAATGTTCTAGAATTTTCTTTTTAGATTTAAAAGAGGAAGCCTCGAGAGGTGGTAAGAAGAAGAAGAAGAAGGATTCTTGGGTGCTCTCTTGCATGAGTACGGCTGGATGTAGTAAATGATGGAATATTTTTTGGATGTTTCGGTAAAATATCGTCTGCAACAGGAGCTTTTCTCTCTATTATAACTACAGTTTAATAAAATGAACTTACAGCAGCCAAGGAGTAAGTATTTGGACCTTCTATATTTATTATTTTTGTTTTTTTTTCTAGCTGGCCATGACTTCTGTGCGGAGAAAGGGAAACCTGGCGATGATGTTTCTGCCCCCCTAACTTTAAATAGTCACACACACACACACATATATATATATTGTTTTACTGATGGTACTATTGGGGTCTAGAGGTCATGATCGGCGTAGATCTGGAAAAAAAATTTCAGAAATTCCAACATAGGAGCTACCGCACTAGGTAGTATTTCATACGAAATCTACCTAAAAACATGTATTCATTTTCCCACCTATTTGTAGCTCTTTTCTATTGCACTTATAAGGGAACCGCTGTTACTGTTGCTCACACTTAGCATCGAGACCTGGTGAATTTTCTAACCCTATACTTAAAAGTTAGATAGCCGATTATATTATCTGTTAAAATCAATCATATTTTATATAGTTAAAATTTTTAATTATTGGATTTTTATTTGTTTATTTTACGCCAAAAGAGAATTAAGTGCCAATTATTGCACAAAAATTTTCGCTTGCCATATTTTGGGCTATGACATTCGGCTAGGATTGCCGGAAAACCGTACTTTTGAAAATGCGCCAACTTTTTTCCCTCAAAAAATGTGAATGTAATGTCGTAATTTTTCAACACCAAATTCTTCGTTTTTTGAAGGAATTCTTAAACATTTTGTAATATTTTATATTTATTAATAAAAAAGTATATTTTTAAATGTTTTTCTTAAAAAAAACCATGTGAATAGTCCGATAAGTGTCCCCTAAAATGACATTTTCAGAAAGTTACGCAGCTGCAAAATCAAAAAGTATGTCTTTAACAGAAAAAAAAAAATGATTCTGAAACTTACTAATATAGGCCTTTAAAATGCACCAAGTCTGAATGCTGGGTACAAACAACACCAAAAGAGGTTCCGTTGTTAGTTTTTGTTTCCGGCGTAAAATTTTATTGCTAGATTTGTTTCACACGTACAGTGCTTGTCAAAAGTTTAAGCACAACAGAAAATTTCAAAATAAAATTTTATTAATGAGTGAAAGTGAATTTCCTTTTCACATAATCTACAAATTGTAGTTTAAAAAAAGATAGTTAACAGATTTATGTTATAAAATTTATCTTAAATAATAAAATTTATCAAAACAACAAAAATGAGTGTGTCAAAAGTTTAAGCACAGTAGTTTTTAGTCTTTAGCAGAACAAGAATAAAAAAAATTTAATGCTTGATTATTGCTCCTTTCTGCTGAATCACTTTAAATATACGGTCTTCCATCGATAAAATGAGATTCTGTATTGTTTCTGGTTCAATTTTAAACCAAGCGTTCCCAAAGGCATCTTTCAAATCTCTAACTAGAGAATACTGTTCTCCATTTGGATAAAGTGCATGAGTGAGAGTACCCAACATATTTTCTATAGAGTTTAAATCAGGACTAATTGCCGGCCATTTCAAAACCGACACTTTTTTCGACTTAAGCCACGTTGAAGTTGTGTTTGAGGTATGGACCGAAACATTGTCATGTTGAAATAACCATTTTTTCCCCAAAAAAACCTCGGTAATAGGAAGCAAATAATTGGCAAGTGTCTCTTGATAGTTTTCAGAGTTTTCACGACCACTGATGAATGCTAGAAATGTGTGACCATTGAAAGAAATAGCCCCCCCCCCCCACCATTACAGAACCACCATTATGTTGTCGGTTAAATACACTCCTAGGTTCTTTTCACAGATCATGCCACTAGTACTTAAACCCATCAGGGCCATCGAGGTTCCACTTTTTTTCATCACTGAATATGACATTCAGCCACTTTTCTCCAAATGACACATGCACTTTGGCCAATTGTAATCTAGCTTCTTTATGGTGTTGTTTAAGACACTGTAATCGAGCCATTTTACGGTATTTGATGTATTTGAATTCCAAAACTGTTCTATGAACAGTTTTTTCGATATTTGTCCTCCAACTGTATGTTTTATTTGCGAAAGGGAGTAATTACCAGTTGAAGCCAAATTTCTGGTACGGCTATCTTCGCGCAAACTAGTCACTCGCGGCCTTCCTGGACGAAATTTTCGTTTGAAATTATTACCATGAGTGAAAATTTGATGAATGCCTCGTTTTGATCTTTTTAAATTACTTGCAATTTCAGAAACAGACTTAGATTTTGCTCTCATACTCCATATTTTTATCACCTCCTCCTCTGAAAATTCTTTCGACCGAGGCATTTTGTACTAACTCATAAACAATAACTAACTGCTTCTTATACCCCCAGAAATTGTTTGCGTGGCAACCGCTTACGTCGGATTGTAAAATTTGTATAAAAACGATTTTGTGCTTAAACTTTTCGTATAATAATATTTAATTTCGTATAATATATAAATCCATATTCGTAGGTTTTTGAAGAAATTTAAAATTTATTTTTAATATTTTATATTTGTTATTAACTAATTTGCATTTTTAAAAGCTTTTCTTTAAAAAAAATATGTTAATAGAGTGGCCTCGATAATAGCATTTTCAGAAAATGATGCTGCTGCAAAATCAAAAAATATGACTTTAACAGAAAACATTTTTCGATTCTGGTATTTCCTAAAATAGGACTTTAAAATGCACCAAGTCTCAATTACGTAGGATACGAACAACACAAAAAGAGGTTCCTTGTTAGTCTTTGTTTCCTGCATAAATTTTTATTCCTAGGTTTGTTTCACACGAACTATCATTTCATTTGATTATGTTGTTGAAACTGGCAGTTTTCCTGTGTGATAAAAAAAGACAAATAATTAAATAATGAATGTTAAATAAAGTTTCAGGTATTAATAAGGTATAGGAAAGAAAATGTTTATAATGTACAGAATCTCAAGAAGTAATTTTTGCAGCAAATGTTTCATTTTTTCTGATAAACAATTTAAAAGTAAACTTTTATTCAATAGTTTCTGACACTGAATGCATCAAATAACATGAAGAATTCAAGATGATTATTATGTAATAGACTTTTCAAGAGGATGTTATTTTTGTAAACATCAAAAAACAAATTTCAGGAATACATAACTACTTAATTATTTTTTCGTTATATCCGGCATTGCTTTGTCTTACCAAAACTAGTTTAATTTTTTTTTTTTTTTTTTTTTTTTTTTTTTTTTTTTTAAGAGAATTACGTAAAATATTTGCATTTTTTCGGTCACTTGCATTGCTTTATCTTGAGTCGGCAACAATATCACTTCAATCATGAAATTATCGAAATAGACTTCTCCCTTTTTTAGGTGCGTTCGTAATTATGTAAATACGTAGCACCTATAGTTGTCGTTCAGTCCGTCCAACCGTCTGTTCGTCCGTCCGTCTGTCCATCCGTCCTTCCGTCGGTCTGTCCGTCTGTCCTCATATAACAACGCAAAAACTACCCAACCGAATCGTTTGAAATTTAAAATATATAATTATTAAATAATTTTGTCGAGACATTTCAAATTTTATGAAAAGCGGGTGCATAGATCAATTACAAGGACAATAAAAAGTATTCCATTCCATTACGTTCATGGGAGAAAAAAAGCTTCAAAAGCATTTTAATCGTTTGAAATTTAAAATACATAATTATTACTTAATTTTGTCAAGTTATTTCAATTTTTTCGAAAATCGGATGCATAGATCAATTACAGGGGCAATCAAAAATATTCCATTACATTACGGTCAATGGTGAAAAAACTTTCAAATGCATTTTAATGGTGTTACACTCATTCGAACATAATAAAATTGATATGTATCTATAAAGTACATAGTATAATATACATTTTGCATAATCTGTGGTGCAAAGAACATTTGTTATTGATTTAGAAGGCCACACAAAAGTATTCCATTACATAATCGTAAAGGGGGAAGATTGTTTGGTGAGAATTTTAATTGTAATTAATTATTTACAATTTCATGAGATTGATATATGAGAGTGTTTCGATTTATTTACGATTTAAAATTTTCCCATTTAAAACAAAACTACAGTCGAGTCTCCCTACAACGAAACTCCATCCAGCGATTTACTCTATTTAACGATTTTTTTTTTGTAGGAACGGTCAATTTTTTCATAATTACATTAAAAAATATCTCCATATAGTGAAATATATATCTCTGTTTAACGAATTTTTTGAAAAATGTCCTTTCATACGTTCAGAAAACGCTTCAAATTATTTGTGGAATAAGTTTTTTTAGTGAATTTCTGGTTTATATTTCATAGATGCACTCTTCTACCTTATGTCCAAGAAAAGGCATTCGTCCCCACCACACACAAGAAAAAGATCCTTTTTTGCATGGTTACACTTGACTTTGTTCTAACCAAGATGAGCACGCGTTCCTGGAAAAGATTGAAACTTATCACAAGCCATCCTAAAAGATAAAACTATTTCATTATCGTATTGAAAATGTTGTTTGTTTCTTCCTTTGGATAGTAAGACAGGGATAAAAGAGCAATTTCAGAAAAGGCCGTCTTTTTCAGCAGGTTTTCATTTCCTAAACTAACTGTCATTACTTTTAGAGTTTAGAGAGCATGTTTTTTGTTTGTGGTGACTCGGAACATTTTTTGTTGTGAGAGATCATTTGAATGAAGAATTGTTTCTAAATGTCATCTATGCTAGTATGATTTTCTACTGTACCTGCATAAAATCGTTCCTAGGATAAGCATAACTCTCTCTGATAAAGTAATAATTTTGAAAAAAATCAATAAGACACTGGAAAAAAAAAAGGAAGTGGCAAAAATATTTGAAATTCCAACAAAATTCCGTTAAACATTTCAAAAACTCAATAAAACAGCTCAAAAACAATACTGTTTCAAAATTAAAAAATTAAATGAAAATTTTTTTGCCATTCTTTATTTACCGAATTTTTCTATATAACGAATTTTTTGACTGAACAATGAATTTCGTTATATAGAGATTCGACTCTATAAATCTGAAATTTTTATAAATTTTATGTGAAATTTTAGGATGCGGTTTTCTTAGCAAATTATATGGCACAAAAAAAAAAAAATTAATAATAAAATTCTAATTCAAAAGTAACATTTTTTACATTTTTCCTTGAACTGTTAAAGTAACATTGCTTCTTGAACTGCGAGCATTTCAATTTGTGTCTAATCCCTTAAAACCTGATGAATTATTTAAACCGCTATAACTTTGCGAGTTTCGCAGATATGAAGATGCAATTTTTTGTGCCTAATTCAGGACTGGATAAGGAAAGCTGTTCAAATTAGAATTTTTATCCTACGGGGGCCGTATTAAAATTTAATTTTCGTATTTTTTCAAAAATACCGGCATTGGAGTTGTAACTTATCTTATCAAATTGTTCAGCTTTTTACGAAACTTTGCAATTGGAAGTACGTAGATAGGGGAATATTTAAGGAAATAAACTGTTGATTCGATAATTAGGACTCACCCTGTGTATCAATGCTTATGATACGCACGCATTTATTAAAAATATCTAGCAGTAAATTTAACATTTCTAGAAGCATTTAAGTTCATTTAAAGAGTGTTCTTTCGTGTCTCCTCTAGGCGACAGCAGGGATGAGGAAGATAGAGAGAAATACAATTTTAATAATGATTGTTTGAAGTTAAATTAGAATATAGAAAGTTAAATTCAATTCCTATAAATATATTCTTTTGAATACGTCACAATACAATACATATCGAAATACATTATCGTGTCTTTTCAATTTTTGCAATTTTAAGGATAATTAGTACAGTATTTGAAACTTACCGTATGCTGTTAATGTCCCCACGAAAAAAGCAAACATAGTTTACTATTTTTTTCCATACGTATACAATTTGAGTTACTAAAAATGTAATGAACTACAATCTAAGTGATAAAATAGACATCCAAGGATAAACTCGTTCAACTTATCATTTGGGTGATTTTTCATATACTTTAGAATCCCGCTAATCGAAACTCATATGATCGGTCCTGTTTGAATTGCAAAAATTCGGATTATCCAAAATTCTTATAAAAATGGATAAGGAAAAACTAAAAAAATTGTTAATTATAAGCACTCACTAGTAAAGTAAATATCCTCTAATTCAACATCTTAAGGTTCGGGATGCAGGATAATCTGGCATGTCTTTCGGAAAAAAATAGTATTCCTTGTTTAAAATCTCCTGATGTTTATAATAATCCAATGAAACTTCACAATGTGGAACTGTGTAAAAACCCATTGCGAAATACTTGAATATATAAAGAGTTCATTCATCACGTTGAAAAGGGGGAGAAAAACATTTGAGTAAGTAATTTTTGAAGTCAATTTGTTAAAAGGGAAAATAAATGTTTACCATCTGAATTAAATCCTTTTTGCATTTTAGAACAAAAGTCTATAGTGACAAGTAAACAAACTGATATTCGAGATTTTTTTAAGATGACTTCTACGAATAGGCCTACAGTGCATGTTTCATTTTATATTCACGTACATATGGTGTGCTTTTAAATTAAAAAAATTATTTTAATTCGATTAAATCTGTTTAAAGAGCAAAAAATCCCTGTAGGCTTGGTCTAGAGGTGGAGATAGATGTCGAAGTTAAGTGCTCCTTTAAATCACAAAAAAAAAAAAAAAAAAAAAATGATTAGAAACAAACTGAGTTTTTTATTTGGCCGCTTTTGAAGAATTTTTAATTTCTTTTTTTCAGTAAAAGCTGGTTCTATCAAAATCGTCTTCGGCTCAAATGCTCACTTTGACAGCATCTTTTTTAACTATATTCTAACTTTATGAAAAAATCGACAAATACGGCACATAATATAGTTCCTAAGTAAGGGAAAGCGCCTATTGAATGCATTTGAGAACAAAATTGAATTTACAAAATTTCCATAAAATAAGCAATTTGTTATTTGAATACATCCTCAATTCCTCAATCACGATCGCCTCGAAATTTTTTTTTTTCAAAATACTCACTTCGACAGTATTTTTTGAAATATATTCTGCCTTTACCAAAAAAAAAACTGGCCACTACGTCACATTATACAGTTCCTAAATCCGAGAACCTGCCTATCGGATGCCTTTGAGAGTAAAATAAATTTAATAAAAAAGAATATTGCCCAGTTATACTGATGGAATGAGCTCACAGGCTACGCATACTGATTGTACATTACAGCATTATATTTTCAAGGGTTAATTCCGTTGGAAAAAAATTATGAAAGGGAAACAGCTCTCTCCTTTCCTCTTTTTTATACTTAATCATTAAACCTCCTAAACTATCAAGAACATGCTTTCTCATATACAGTGGCGTAGCTAGAGCATGTTGTTTGGGGGGGGGGGGGGGGTGTGGAGATCGAATTTACCGAATATTAATTGAAAATCACCGAATGATTCTGATTTAACTTTTTAATTTTCTATTCTTATATATTAAAGCCTTATTAGGTTTTGTAATGAGCATTGTGAAAATAATTGTATCTACGGTAAGGATCAGAACCTTTTCAAGAGAAGGTCCACTTAACAAATATGTCAAGGGGATCGATGGCCACATCAATAACACGAAGAGAATTCTATTTTAAAGAGGTATCTGTGGCCTATAATGAGATCAAAATTTAGTCTCAGAGGGAAGGGGGGGAGTACTCCTCTAGATTCACTTACAAGTCAAAATGTCCAATTTAATTGGTAAAGGATGTATCAAAAGTTTTAACAATTGTAATATAACAGATATCGCAAGGATTATTTTAAAATGTAATGATAATCTTTGACTTTTCGGGAGACGAAATTTTGTTTCGTCAAAAGTGCTCAAAAAAACAAACATAAGTAAAAAATGTAAACTTTATGAACGAAAGCAAAAAAGGAGCTGATCAACGAAATTCGCATTTTTTCCGCTCCCGACCAATGAAATTTGCTACTTTTCCACGCCTAATCGAAAGAATTTGCGCTTTTTTTCGAAACCGATCGAGAAAATTCGCGATTTTTGCGAAACTGATCAACAAAATTTGCAATTTTTCTACGTCTAATGGACGAAATCTACGATCTTTTTAGCCTAATCGACGAAATTCACGATTTTTCTGGGTCTGATCGACGAAATTCGATATTTTTCCGCAAATGATCGGCAAAAATTTGCGATTTTATTTCCCGTGATTGACAAAATTCGCGATATTTTCTGTGCCCAATCGACGAAATTAGCGCCATTTTCCGTTCTCAATGAAATGCGCATTTTCCCGCTTACGAATCGTAAAATTCGCGATTCTTAACTGACTGATGAAATCTGCATTTTTTTTTTGGCCGTCGCAAACTGATGAACTCCGCGATTTTTTCTCACGATAAATTGACGAAACTCACGATAGTTCAGCAGCCGCTCAAAGAAATTTTCAATTTATTAGCGTCTCCTGTGCAAAATCTGCGATTGTTCCGTGTAGCAATTTTTTCGTTCCAAGTCAACAAAATTCGCAAATTTTTCATACCCGGTCACCCGAATTCAAGCTTTTTACAAAGCTAATTGACAATATTCGCGATCATCAAAATTAGTAATTTTTTGCGTGCCATATCAACGAAATTTGCGATTTTTTTGTTCCCGATTGACTAAATTCGCACTTTTATGAAGGCGATCGAACATATTCGTGATTTTTCTGTGCTCAATATTAGTGCCTTTTTTCGTATTTAATCGATAAAAGACATATTAACTGACTGGCGAAACCTGCATTTTTTTTCCACCGTAAATTGATGGAATTCGTGATTTTTTCTCGCGATAAATTGACGAAACTCGTGATTGTTCTGCAACCGCTCAAAGAAATTTCTAATTTCTCCGCGCATCATCGACAAAGTCTGCAGTTTTTCTGTGCCCTATCTACGTTATTAGTGATTTTTTTTCATTGCGAATCGACAAAATTCGCAATTTTTCCGTTCCCAGTAGAATAAATTCACGATTTTTACGAAGCCGATCGTCCATATTTGCGATTATTCGTTTCCGATCGACAAAATTCACGATTTTTCCAAGCCTGATCGTCGAAATTCGCAATTTTTCCATGCCCTCTCAATAAAATTCACGATATTTTCGTCCTAGATCGACAAAGTTTGCAATTTTTTTTTCGTGCTCAATCGCAATTTTTCGGAGACCTGTAGACAAAATTCCAGAGTTTTTGGAGGCCGATAAACAAAATTCGCGATTTCTTCATGTCCAATAGACAATTTCGAATTTTCTGCGCTCGGTCAACGAAATATGCGTTTTTTTTTTTTTTTTTTGAGCGGTAATCAGACGAAACAGGCGACTTTATCGCAACCTATGAACAAAATAATTTGCAATTTTTTTCACGCCTCATCAAAAAATTTTGTTTTTCTCTTGGCCGGTCGGCAAAATCTGAGAGTTTTCGAGTCCGATCGACAAAATTTGTGATTTTTTCGAGCCTGATTGACAAAATTCGCGATTTTTTCGTGCCCGAACGGCAAAATTTGTTTTTTTACTCGCCTCATCGGTAAAATTCGATACGTTTTTGCACTTGATCAACAAAATTCGCGATTTTTTCGTTCCCGATCGACTAAATTTGCGCCGTATTACTACAATCGACACTATTCGCAATTTTTCTGTGCCCAATCGACGAAATTCGAGTCTTTTTCCGTCCTTAATCGATGAAAGACGCATTTTTCCGCGTACGAACAATGAAATTCTCGATGCTTAACTGACTGACGAAATCCGCATTTCTTCCGCCGTAAATTGATGAAATTCGTGATTTTTTATCACGATAAATTGACAAAACTCACAATTGTTCTGCAGCAGCTCAAAATTGACGATTTTTTTACTGCCTGATCGGCAAAATTGGCAATTTTTCCATGTCCCGTCAACGAAATCCGCGTTTTATTCGCGCGGTAAACAGAAGAAACGAGCCACTTTTCCGCAACCTATGAACAAAATTTGCAATTTTTTCACGCATCATAAAAAATTTAGAATTTTTTTCCTGCCCGATGAACGAAATCTGAAGTTTTTCGCGTCCGATCGTGAAAAATTCGTGATTTTTCTGAGCCTGATCGACAAAATTTGTGCCCGAACGGCGAAATTTACTATTTTTTTCCGAATTCAATTCGGAATTCGTTTAATTCGATACATTTTCTCACTTGATGAACAAAATTCTCAATTTTTCCGTGCCTGATCAACGAAATTTGCGATTCTTAAGTGACTGACGAAATTTTCAATTTTCATATTGCAAATTGACGAAATTTACGATTTTTTACTTCCAAACATGTAAGTAAACAAACATGTAACTTACATACATGAATTTTTTTTTTTAATTTTTACAAACTTCAGTTAAAAGATCGGAAAGGAAGATTACGGGAGCGTGGGGGTGATCGTTACTGCTCTGAAAACAAGACAAAGATTTGTCTCTATCTTGTTGCATTTTTACAAGAGAATGACGGAAAAGGGTATTAAACTCAGAATGAATAATAATAATAATAACAATGTAAATAGTAGAGCGTTAATAATTAAGAAAATATTTAGTAGTCTTAAATATGTTTTGACACTGTTTTATGTTTTGTAACAAATTTTTAAATATATTTTTAAAATTCTTAGAAGAGAAAAAAATACAACATAAAAATGATGCATTTTTTGAATGAAATAAATTACCGAATGTAATGAGTATTCCGAATGTGGGGTATGAGTGTTTTAAAAATATTTAATAGTTTAAAAAATTTTTGATATTGTTTTATTTTTTTAATAATTTTTTAATGTATTTTCAAAAATTCTTAGAATTAAAAAATACAGGCGAAATGATGCAATTTTTGAACAAAATTGAAATTACCGTATGTAATCTGTATTCCGAATTTGGGGTATGAATATTCCTAATATGTGTAATAGTTTTAAATATTAACAATTACTGTCCTTACATTGTTTTATGTTTCGTAATATTTTTAAAAATATATTTTTAATTTTTTTTAAAAAGAAAAAATATACCACGAAATGAGGCAATTTTTGAACAAAATTGAAATTACCGAATGTAATGAGAATACCGAATGTTGGTTATGTGTATTCCGAAAATATTTAATAGTCTTAAATATGTTTAGATATTGCTTTATGTTTTGTAATAATTTTTTTTTAATTTTCTAAAAAAATATTCTTAGAAGGGAAAAATACAACGCAAAATGACGCAATTTTTGAATGAAGTGAAATCCTCGAATGTAATGAACATTCCGAATGTGAGGTATGAGTATTCTAAAACTATTTAATAGTTTTGAATATGTTTTAACATTGTTTTATGTTTTGTAATGATTCTTTTTGAAAATCCTTACTTGTTTTTGTTTTGCGTTTACGACGGCCAATTATCAGCATGTGGGATATAGGCCTCAATGGGGATAGATGCCCTCCGCGGGGTTCTTTTTAAGTAAATCTAGTACGCATTTACGCAAAGAAATCCAAGGTTCGAAGAAAACTACCGAAAACTCCGAACGATTAGGCCGTCGACTTAGACGTTCCCAGCACCTGGTGAATCGAACCCAGCACCTGCTGTCTACCAGTTTCAGGGGCATAATGTCTCGGCCACTATGGTGAGGCAATTCTTATAAGGAAAAAATATTGCACGAAATAATGCAATTTTTGAACGAAAATGAAATTGCCGAATGTAATGGGTATTGCGAATGTGGAGTATGAGTATTTTGAGAATATTTTAAATAGATTTTGACATTGTTTTATGTTTTGTAATAATTTTTAATTAAAAAAAAATCTTAAAAGGAAAAAATGCAGTGAGAAATGCTAGTTTTTTGACGAAAGTTAATTTACTGAATGAAATAATCTCTCGGCCACTAATGGGGCAATTCTTATAAGGGGAAAACATCGCACGAAATAATGCAATTTTTGAACGAAAGTGAAATTGCCGAATGTAATGGGTATTGCGAATGTGGAGTATGAATATTTTGAGAATATTTTAAATAGATTTTGACATTGTTTTACGTTTTGTAATAATTTTTAATTAAAAAAAAATCTTAAAAGGAAAAAATGCAGTGAGAAATGCTAGTTTTTTGACGAAAGTGAATTTACTGAATGAAATAATCTCTCGGCCACTAATGGGGCAATTCTTATAAGGGGAAAACATCGCACGAAATAATGCAATTTTTGAACGAAAGTGAAATTGCCGAATGTAATGGGTATTGCGAATGTGGAGTATGGATATTTTGAGAATATTTTAAATAGATTTTGACATTGTTTTATGTTTTGTAATAATTTTTAATTTTAAAATAGAAATCTTAAAAGGAAAAAATGCAGTGAGAAATGCTAGTTTTTGGACGAAAGTGAATCTACTGAATGAAAAAATCTCTCGGCCACTAATGGGGCAATTCTTATAAGGGGAAAACATCGCACGAAATAATGCAATTTTTGAACGAAAGTGAAATTGCCGAATGTAATGGGTATTGCGAATGTGGAGTATGAATATTTTGAGATTATTTTAAATAGATTTTGACATTGTTTTATGTTTTGTAATAATTTTTAATTAAAAAAAAATCTTAAAAGGAAAAAGTGCAGTAAGAAATGCTAGTTTTTGGACGAAAGTGAATTTACTGAATGAAATAATCTCTCGGCCACTAATGGGGCAATTTTTATAAGGGGAAAACATCGCACGAAATAATGCATTTTTTGAACGAAAGTGAAATTGCCGAATGTGGAATATGTGTATTCTGAAAACATTTTAAATATATTTTGACATTGTTTTATATTTTGTAACATTATTTTTTTTTTTTTTTAATTTCTTAGAAGGAAAAGTACAGCGAGAAATGCTACAGTTTTTGGATGAAAGTGAATTTACCGAATGAAATGAGTATACCGAATGTGGGGGGGGGGGGTGTCGCACCCCCCCACACACCCCCTGTAGCTACGCCCCTGCTCATATAAAAAATCTATATCCAAAATTCAGAGCAAATCGGATAATTCTTAATAAAAACCCATTTAACATTTATATAATTTAAGAGGAGATATTCCCCTCTTTTATACTTAAGAGCCCACAATAGTCACAGGAAAAGTACAGAAAAAGACCCGGATGACCATGTAAAGTCTATGGGAGCGTTCTTTTCTAATATCTCGTTCAAATTTTAATATTTTGACATGATTTTTTTTGCATAAAATAGTTCAGGACGATCCACAACCGGGCTAGTTTTTACTTTTTCGATTTTGGTTATATATTTTTTATATTATGATAGTTTCAGTTTCAGAACCGGTTTAAACCGGTTTTGAAAATTAAAGTAATTTTTTCAAAAAAATCTAAAACCAAAATCGAAAAAGTAAAAACTAGCCCGGTTGTGGATCGTCTTGAACTATTTTATGCAAAAAAAATCATGTCAAAATATTAAAATTTGAGCGAGATATTAGAAAAGAACGCTCCCATAGACTTTACATGGTCATCCGGGTCTTTTTGTGTACTTTTCCTGTGACTATTGTGGGCTCTTAACCATTAAACTTCCAAAAAATTTCAGAGATTTGAACGAAATCTGACAATTTTGCTTGAAAAACTTTTTTATATCAATTAAGGGGAGGGGCATTAGAACCCCCGTTCCCCCTGTTGATACTTATTCAATGAACACCTAATAATAGTCACGAAATTGCCTCATCAAAATGATCCTATATCTAAATTTTTGAACGAAAACTGTTAATTCTGCATGAAAAACCCATTTTAATCAATTAAGGGGAGGGGCACGAGCCCCCCGTTCCCCCTCTTATACAATTCAAATGAATACCAAAAACTAATCAGGGAAGCGCCTTATCAGGATATACCTATATACAAAATTTCAAGTGGATCCGATATTTTTATCATGAGTTATCGCGTTACGCACGAACGTACGAACGTACATACAGAACGGGCGGGTACATAAGCTCTCAGGCTATGATAGCCTGTGAGCTAAAAATGGGTCAGACTACTATAAGCAGTTTAAATTTGAGTACACCCTTAATACAATTCTTCCTTCAACTCCAACGTTTGTTAAATTTGTTTTTCCTATAAGTATTGGCCCAACAAAACTTGTCACTATAAAAGTTGTGGATATTATTGAGAAGATGTATAATACATTTAATTGGATTTGATATCTTAAGAATTGGCAAAGTTATGGATTTTTTTCTTCTTCCAGCTCCCTTTCTGTTTTCGTTTTTATTTTTATTTTTTTAAATAAAAGTTGCTCCTTTCAAAAATTGTAAATACAAAAGTTTTAGATAATATAAAAAAAATTATAATAAATTTAATTGGATTTTGTGAATAATCCAATTAAATTTATTATCTTGAGAATTGACGAGGTTATGATTTTTTTTCTCTCAAAAACCCTATTTTTTTCGCCCTTTGAGCCAATTTTTAACTTTATTCAAAATCGGTCATGCATAATCTTTTGGCCTATTTTTTAGAAGTAATATAAACTTTAAACTGATTAGTTATCTTTTTTTTAATTAAGACGTTAAGGGTTTTTTCGGTCCTCCCCCCCCCTTATTTCCACCCCTTTGATCCGATTTTGCTCATTAACGAATTTGACCGAGATTTTATGCGCCTTGATTTTATGTATCAGTTTGAAAGAGATTTGAACAGAATTATAGAAGCTATCGTGTCTATATAAAAAGTGATATGTATATATATATAGATAGATAAGCTTTTTTACTGTTGGTAGTTTTGGGGTCTAGGAGTCATAATCGGTGTAGATATGAAAAAAATTTAAAAATTCCAACATAGGAGTGGCAGCAATAGGTAGTATTTCATACGAAATCTACCTAATTAATACAATTAAATAACAAAATACAACTTACATAATAATACTGATAAGTTGTAAAAAAGAATAAAAGAGTAGATAAAACGGAATAAAAGAGTTCCTTTTAGATAGATTTCATACAAAAACT
Source organism: Maratus speculifer (assembly GCA_964019185.1). Classification (NCBI taxonomy): domain Eukaryota; kingdom Metazoa; phylum Arthropoda; class Arachnida; order Araneae; family Salticidae; genus Maratus; species Maratus speculifer. The sequence goes on along the minus strand of OZ025299.1, from coordinate 26,955,489 downwards.
ACCAAAAACTATACTTTACTGCCACTTGTTTAATATAATTCTAATTTCTACACGTTTTTCCCGACATTCATACTAATATCCGGAAAATTTCACAAGTTGGGCTTTTCAGTTAAATAAAATTACACTGTTCAAGTATAGTTTTCGAAAATAAAATCGGTTCGAATAAACCGGAATTTCGGATTAGCAAAGTTCAAATTAATGGGGTTTAGCTTTATTTTCTGTATGCTAAATTAAAAAAAATAAATCAGGAAATACCCAGGTGTTTAATGAGATTGCGTTACGCACACAATGTAATATAAATAGTGGCCTTACAAAAATATAACCATAACTTTTGGAACTGGGAAACTGTTTTGGTAACGGATTTTTTGTACAAATGTTTTTTTCAAGGGGACTCGGTGCCCTTCGATTTTTTTTTTATTTAAGTATTTTAAAGTACTTCTTTTCCATAATAAACAAGTGAGAAAAATCATGCGTTAAGCATAGATTATAAAGTACTTTCCAACACTTCATGAAATCTTTAACAAAACTTTGTCATTTATTGAAATAAGGTTACTGTATATAGCCAAATATACATTCCAATATTTTTTAATATCCTTGTATTTGATCTGTCGGTTGATATATATACTATATAATGAGAAAATTTAGTTTAGCAAAAAAATGTCTAGCAGATTGAAATTTCTCTTTCAGCAATTTATACTAATGGATAGAAATATACTTGAATACTTTTGTTCCGCCCTGTAATTTACCTTGTACCTTTATTACACGTCAGTATTAAGGTAAAATTTATTTTAGACAAAAATACTCTTATAATTACTAAAATCACATTCTCAGAAAATATCATTCATACGCGTCCATGTATTCAATTCTTTTCGTGGACCTGTATATCATTTTATTTATATTCTGCAAACATTTCTTAGTAAATTGAATGCAATTCAGCGTAAAAATGCATAGCTTATTTAAAAATCACCTTTAAGTAATTTAAGCTCATATTCAGTATCGTTTGCGACCTCTTTTGAATAGCCCTGAATATCAACTATTGCATTTATATACACAGCATATAATGTGCATAGATTTAGTGAAACTTCAACATATCATAATTAAAATGTATTTCATTCATCTATCAGCCATCATCGGATACATGTACAGTACTTTGGAAAGAATATACTATTTGAAATCTTTTGTGTGTCTCTGTAAGTGCTATGTACTTCATATTATGCATGATTGTATCGCATAATTTATATTAAGCATCAGCTACATACATTAATTTTATTATATATGAAATAGTTTAATATATTTAAAATATGTAGCACACAATTTCCCCTTTTACCAGGAATTCTTTTGTGTGGTCCTGTAAATGAATAATAGCTACTTTTTCACCGCATTTTTTACACAATACATATTTTAGTGCATCTTGTGAATGCATATGAATTTTTGTATGTTTGACAGGATGTAACACCTTTAAAATCATTTGAAACGATTTTTTCCCATAGGGCGTAATGTAACGGTAAACTTTTGACTACCCCTGTAAATAAACTAATCTTGGTAGAAACTTCATTTTCAATAGGGTTCGTGCTAGGGTAAATGTCAATAACATCCATAAATTTCATGGGTATTCGAGTATATTTACGATAGTTAGAAGGTGGACATATGGACAGACGGCCAGATGACCAGACGGAGAGACGGACTGACGGTCAGACAAACCGAATGCATAAGCACTTTCCAACTTTGTTGGAAAGTGCTAAAAAAAACTCAATGAAAAAAACGATTCTGTCAAAAAAATTGTTCGATTTCCCTTACAAAATTCGAACAATTTAAATTTTTTTTAATTTTTTGGATAATTTTAAGGTATATCCCCTTGTACACTTTTCAACATTTTGAGCGATTTTTTAACTTTTCGTAGAAGTGATTCATCCTAAGTTATCTTATTACTAAGTTATCCTAAGTTAAGTGATCTTTCTAAAATGTTTCTATTCATCCAATAACTATTCGCAGAAAAATCCTAAGTTAATTAGTTTGGGAGTAAAAGAGATGTGCAAATACGTGTAAAATTACAAGAAGAAACTAAATTTATTTTACACCTTCATGTGCAAAAGAAAAAAAAACCTTTTACTTTTTTGTAAATCCGATAGTTAGTTTTATCAAATTTTTATCAAACTTAAAAAAATCGAGTCAATTGAACAATATGTTTAAAAGTTTTATCGTGTATTCGTCGAAAAACACAAACCGAGAAAAATCACAATGTTAAGAGAAGTGGATTGTGGTGATTAAGGGAACAGCAATGTAATAAAATTGCTTTAAATTGTATTGATAATATTCGAATCTTTACAAAACTTCAGGAGAATGTACTACACTGTAAAAAAAAAAAAATTCTGTAAAGGTACTAAACATTTTCTAGGAAACTGGGATTCCAAGAACATTTCATGTAACGGTAACAAGAAAAATCCGAAAAATCCATGAAACCGATTCTGAAACTTGAATTTTTGCTGTTACCGTTACAGGAAAAGTTCTTGGAATCCCAGTTTCCTATAAAAAGTTTAGTACCTTTACAGAATTTTTTTTACCGTGTAAGGGTAATAAAGTACAATTTAAGCAAAAAAATATATAAGTCGATATATTTGTCATTTTTTGCCGAATCAAGGGTACCAAGTATCGTTAAGAAAGGTATTTAAAGCTTTTATTTCTGAAAGTCATCTAAAAATACTCACTCCAAAACTGAAGATTTACATATTTTAGTTCCTTTAACTTCACTGTTATAGAAGATTTTCTTTTTTAAAATAAATTAAACATACATTTTTTATTTCTTAAATATAGATTTCCGACTTGAGACCTGAAACAAAAACAATTTCTCAACGATCTTTGAAAAAAAGATAGCTTTTTATAGCTAGGTGTATTGTCATTTAAAAACAATAATAAAAAATTTTATTTATGCCCGAAATTTGATAGTGCGATACTTTAAATGATTTCAGCTAAACTAATAATTCATTTGATTCTTTGAAACTTGAAGCTTCCTATGAAACTTTTTCTTTTTTATAGTTAATAAAATATACATTTCCTGTTTATTAACTCTTTCGGGTCTGGCGTACTATTAATAGTACTTTTAATGGTGCATTATTTTGTTTTAAGAAATACTTTTGCAACTATTTACACGTGCAATGTTAGTATACAGGGTGAGTCATAAATATCGAAACAATAGGCTATCTCCTTAAATATTGACCCTAGACCCATACTTCTAATTGCAAAGTTTCATAAAAAAAGGTGAATTTTTTTATAAGATAAATCGCAACTCCATGGGGGATCTATTTTAAAAATTACGAAAATTAATTTTTTATACGGCCTCCAGAGGATAAATCTTCCAATTAGAAAAATTTTCCTTATCCGTTCCTGAATTGAACAAAAAAAAATCATCTCGATATCTGCAAATCCCCAAAAGATATTTGAATCCAAAATTTTCCAAAATTCGTGACTTACACCACTTTAGCATACCTCTGAGCGCAGCGATATCAGCTCATTTGAAATCGATTTAGAGATCGACCATAAATTTACGCATTATTAAATGTCGATCAGAGACAATACTTTAACTTTTAGATATAAAATAAAAGGGTATAGGTTTTTGCTTTAAACTTCCTTCAAATATGCTAGATGTCTGCAATATCTCGAGCTTGGCGCCAGCCTCGTAACTAGCACGACCCATTGGCCGGACCGTCTTAAACAGTTATTAAAAGTGTTATTAAATTAAGTGATATTAATTAAACTCTCATTAAAAGTGTATTAAAAACCTATTGCCGCAGGCAATAAGTTTAGTAAAAATAGTAATAGCGATAATGATACTTTTATTAACGGAATCATTGGAAATATATTTTAATAAATTACACAGAAATATTTTCAAAAATCTACTTTTTACGATTCAGCTTCAAAATTTATGATGCTTTCAAACCTATTTTTACTTTATTCTATCTTTACAAGAAGAAAGTATTGGATTCATGAAAATTTTGAATTCCGGTTTTGGACGGATTCACACGTTTAAAGGCTCAGAGATACCGAAAAATATGTTTTTACAAAATGTCTGTCTGTGAGTCACTGCTCCTGTATCTCTGTATATGACATAAATTTTATGAACGCTCTATTTTAAGAACTAATCCACAGAATTTAATAAAAAATTATATTTACTTAGTCCTTGATATCAATTGATGCTGATTAGCTTTTGGTGTAAATCGCTAAACAGGTGGCCCTACTGTACAGGCTTTTGTGCGATTCCCCGCAAGAGCTGTATATCTTAGAATTATACGCCTAGTGTCAACCGTAATTAGAGGCACCTTTTACGCATCGTGAAATAGCGATTTTCACAAGAAAAATATGACGTTGACAGATCCAAAACAATGAAAAAAATTGAAATCGACGTGATAAAAGAATGAGGTTTAAATCAACTGACGCATTTAAACAGCAATTAAAGAAGGTGCGAATGGCAAAACTTAAACAAAATCTGAAATCGAAACTACACAGGACGGAGTTAATCACCTAGAAACTTTTAAAAAGCATTTAAACATTGGGAGTCAATCTTTGTTTAAAACTAAATGCACTTTTCTGCATCAAATGTTTTTGTTTCAGTATTTTTCTTTTTTAAACTGACATAAGTAAATAACTGTTGGTTACAGTAACAGTCCAGCGAGTTCAATAATTTTTCAACATTTCAAAAAAAAAAAATGCCCAACGCGACGAAAGAAGATTTCTCCTCAGAAAATTTACTTTAAAAATATGATTTGTATACTAAAAATTCCATCTTTTTTATATTGCTATTTTAAATACTTTTGTTTGAAAAAATAAATAAATATTATTTAAAATGCTGAATGAAAATTGAAACTTGGACATTTTTATTTAATCAAAAGAAAAAAATTCAACGCGACAAATAATATTTTGAGTTATAACAATTTTAATTTAGTCTAAATTTTTTGAAAAAAAATATTAAGAAGGTTTATGATGTTATAATGCTTACAAATTATATGGTCAACCATCACAAAACATTCAAAATTCTTACTTTATAAATAAATAAATAAAATAAATGTTTCCCGGACACATTACAGCAACACTGATTACACGCATTTCAATTTGTGTCTGATCCCTTGAAATCTCGCGATTTATTAAAATTGTCATACCTCTCTGATTTTTTAAGATATCGAGATGAATTTTTTTTTTGTTCAATTCAGGAATGGATAAGGAAAATGTTTCTAGTTGGAAGTTTTATCCTCTGGGGGCCGTATAAAAATTTAATTTCCGAAACTTTTAAAATGGACCCCCCATGGAGTTGCAACTCATCTTATAAAAAAATTCACCTTTTTTTATGAAACTTTGCAATTGGAAGTATGGGTCTAGGGGCTATATTTAAGGAGATAACCTATTGTTTCGATATTTATGGCTCACCCTGTATGTCGATGCATTTACTATATGACTTCATTTATGTTTATAATTTGGAAATAATAATAATAATTATTATATGATTAATTCTTTTTGCACTGTTTGCGATTCTTTTATTTTAAACACATATTTCATTCCTTAAATTTATAATAAAAGTTACTTTCCTGAAAGAGTCATGTGTAATAAAGCGAGAAAAGTATTAGAAAGTTGTAGTATAAGTTAAATCTTATTATAATACAGTATTTTCTAAACACCTCCAAAAAGTCTTCCTTAGCCTATTATCATATGAATATTAATTGAATAGTATGCAAAACAACAACATTCGTTTTCTTTCAGACAATGGAATAATCGTTAAACAGTAATTAATCTTTTTGGATAGATAATGTTAATGATATTAATGTAAAAGTAATTTTTTTCTAAAAATTGAAAGAAATGTCGGACCGAAAGGGTTAAACCCACTCTCCTGGTTTAAGAATTTTAAAAATGTAATTTTTGTCCAAAATTATCTAAAGAAGTGCAGTGAAAGAATTTAAATAAATATCTAATAAACTAAAATTTTGTCTAAAATTTTATAATTTGAATTTAATTATTATTTTTTAAATATAATAAGTTTTCAATTGCATTAAATTATTATATATACGTTCGATATATATACGTTTCACATCATTAACAATATCAACATCATTAATAGTATTTCAGACTCTAAAACCAATATTTTCGCTGAGGGTCAAGAAACAATTTTAAATATTAAGAATTAAATAAAAAAAAAGAGAGTGAAATATCAGGTGCGAACAATTGCAATAATTATTCTACATAGATCATATATAAAACTATCAAATGTAAAAAATATATATATATTTGGGATTTATAGGAAACGGAAAATAAAATAAAATGTGACGTGATTCTAAATTGCACCTTCAATGAGAATGTAACACTCCAGAGATTTCTTAAAATTAGATGGAAACTGTCTAACCCATAAAAATATTAGTAAAGAGGTAAAAATATTAAAAATATTAGTTTACTATTATTACTATTATTTCTATTAGCATACCATTTTAAAATATTAGTAAAGAGGTCTCTTTTATTCAGCCACTAAGGATGGAAATACAGCTGTCAAACATTGATAAAATATAATAGATCTCAAACGTATACTCTAAGGCTGCGAGCAAACAGCACTACTTTTTATTACACTAAAAGAGCAATAAATCTATCTTTGTTTCCAAACGGAACAAAGGTGAAACCTCTTTAAATGATTTTTGAGGGACTGACCCTACCAAATTGACAGAGGAAGGGAAAGTGTTATCTACCCCATCTTTAGTCGTAAAGCTGCCAACTGATTTCGAGTCCGATTTCTCTCTTGAGGTTCAAAAAAGTACACTGAAAAAGCAATTTATACATCAAAGCGCCGACACGAAAGATAAGAAATAGCGACGCCTGACCGCAAGAAGTTAGTGCTATGTGTCTGGTCCTTAAGAGTTGCCAGCACAAATTCTAAGGTATCGAGTACAAGGGAAAAACCTTTATTTTATGAAAGAGTAGTAAAATAGAGGAATCTAATTATTCATGTTTGCCGGAAGTAGAGTGGTGCGTAAGCTAAAAATCAATACCTCTAGTAGTTTAATCATAAATTTAACAGGATGCTTTCCGTACAATCAAAGGTATGAAATGATTGTACGGAAAACACAATCATAAACATACGAATAAACCATTAGTGGTATTTCGACTTATGCACCACTTCACTTCCAGGAGACATGGATCATTCGATTTCCTTATTAATACTCTTCCATAAAATAAAGTTTTTTTCTTATGCTCGACACCTTAGGTTTTTGTGCTGTCGGCTCTTGGACTAGTACCAGTTCTGATCATTCAGGCAGGATGGAGGCTTTGAACAATATCATAATGGCGTCATCTTGTATTTTAAAATATTCTGATGGTGCTTCTAAATCACTATGTCGAACGGTGAAATGTATTCATCGACAGTGTGATTTAATATTCGAAATTAGCTCATATCTCATATATTATACATATTCAAGCTTCTAAAAGATGTAGTTAAAAATTTCTATTAAAAAACTGTATTCGAATATTCTCAATGGCGAATCGTAAATGGTTATGTGATTAAGGGTAGCGTTGCGAGTTAAGAAAAGAAAACTTAAATTCAACTTACCTTTAATTTGTACCAAAAGCCCTTTTTTTATTGACAAGAATCCCTAACTCAAATTTTTATTCTCCTACTGTGTCATTTCAACGAAACCAGTGAAAGAAACCCTTCATTTTCGTGTACAATAAACAAAAGTTGTCATAAAAACATGAAAACACTATAAAAAGAAATTCTCGAACTGTTAAATACTGATGCATTGTCAAGCTCTAGTGCCTTTATCTTAAGTATGTTACATATTCCAATGTGTAGAACACAAAGATAATATAAACACTGTATTTTTCTTAATTCTAACTTAACCCTGAATTCCTTCGAGACCTTTTTCAATTAACAAATTTCGTTCTGTTTATACAATACAAGAAAACTTTTATTATTATTATTCATGCAATATACTTGTATAGCGATTTTTAAAAACACGAAAAAGTAAGTTATAAAACTATAACGCTATTTCTTTTTGCTGTTGTTTCTTTTTAACACGCTTTTATTACTTTCACTTATATGTGAGTTTGTGGGTTTGTAACTCTCCTTATTATCTAAAGATTTTCCTTATTATCTAAAGATTTTCTCAAGCAATTTTGACTAAAAATTGCATTCTATGGTTTTCGGGCACGAGAAAAATATTGGGCTAGGTTACATGTTCGAGAAAAAATTTTAATGGGTCATATTGGGTCATTAAGGGTCTGGGTCAAGCTATTTTTATTTAAAGAACGGCGTGATCGATTATAACGAACATTTTGTATGTAGCAGTTTTTTAGCACGAGAAAACTATCGGGCTGGGTCACATGTTCGAAAAATTTCGATTAGTGGGTCATTTTTGGGTCATTATGGGTCAAGCCATTTTTATCTAAAAAACGGCTCTAACGATTTTGACCAAATTTTATATTTTATCGTTTTGGATTACAAGAAGACCATTGGGTTAGGTAACATGTTCAAGAAAATTCGGTTAGTGGGTCATTTTTGGGGTCATTGTGGGTCATGCTATTTTTATCTAAAGATTTTCTCACGCAGTTTTGACTAAAAATTGCATTCTATGGTTTTCGGGCACGAGAAAAATATTGGGCTAGGTTACATGTTCGAGAAAAAATTTTAATGGGTCATATTGGGTCATTAAGGGTCTGGGTCAAGCTATTTATATTTAAAGAACAGTGTGATCGATTATAACGAAATTTTGTATGAACAGTTTTTTGACACGAGGAAACTAATTCGCTAAATCACATGCTTGAGAGATTTCGACTATAATGATCATTTGTGGGTCATGATGGGCCATAATGGATCATGTCAAGCTACATCTAAAGAACAGGTGGATCGATTTTAACGAAATTTTGTATATAACATTTTTTTGGCACAAGAAAATTATTGGGCTAGGTCACACTTTCGAGAAATTTCGATTAATGGGTCATAAAGGGTCTGGGTCAAGCTATTTATATTTAAAGAACGGCTGGATCGTTTTTAACGAAATTTTGTATGTAACAATTTTTAGACACGAAGAAACTAATGGGCTAAATCACATGTTCGAGAGATTTTAATTATAAGGGTCATTTGTGGGTCATTGATGGGTCATGCTAATTTTATGTAGAAAATGTCTCTCACCATTTTGACTATATTTTGTATTATGATATTCTCGGGTAAGAGAAAACCATTGGACCAGGACACATGCTCGCGAAAATTCGATTAATGGGTCATTTTGGGTCATAATGGGTTAGGGTTATTCTAATTATATATAACAACGATTCAATCAATTTTACCTAAATTTTGTAACGAAACGTCTTTTGTCACGAGAAGACTATTGGGCAGAGTCGCAAATTAAACAAAATTATATTAGTGGGCCATTTCGCTTTATTGATGAATGCTGTCAAGCTAATTTTATCTAAGAAACGGCTTAAACGATTTTGATTCAACTTTATATTCTACTGTTTTTGATTACCTGGAGACCTTTGAGCTAAGTCACATGTTTGATCAAATTTGATTAGTGGGTCATTTTGTTTAATACGGGTCAGGGTCATGAGAAAATGGCAGCAACCAATAAGTTGGCAATATTTCACAAAATATTGGCGACATTTGGCCGAAAAATTGACTATTAAGATTACGAAAGCCACAACACGTATTTGGTGCCAAATGAAAGAATGTCTCCAAATTTGGCTATATCTGGCAAAAAACGTTGTCTTTCATAATGTGAAGAATTTTTTTTATACATTCTTAATAGGATTCGAGATGCATGGTTAAATTAACCAGAGTCGACCAAAAAAAGTGATTTGGATCGATGTCCTTTCGTTGTAAATTTTAAAATAAATATAGTTTAAATAAATATAGATTAAAAAAACTAAAAAACACGCTTTTTAAGTATATCAAACTAAAAAGTGAAAAATAATTCGTACTATAAGCTGAAAACAAAAATAGATGAAATAAATATAGTTTAAAAAACTAAAAACCACGCTTTTAAAGTAATCAAACTAAAAAGTGAAAAATAAATATAGTTTAAAAAAACCAAAAAACACGCTTTTTAAGTATATCAAACTAAAAAGTGAAAAATAATTCGTACTATAAGCTGAAAACGAAAATAGATGAAAAATACTATTTTACTATAAAATCATTGTTATTATAGATATCAATTTATAAGCAATAAATAAAATTATCGTGGAAAAAAGCGTGGGGTGCTCCATCTACCATGCTCCATCTACCATGCTCCATCTATCAGTTCTCAAGAAGCACCCCACGCTTTTTTTCCACGATATTTTTATTTATTGCTTATTAATTGATATCTATAATAACAATGATTTTATAGTAAAATAGTATTTTTCATCTATTTTCGTTTTCAGCTTATAGTACGAATTATTTTTCACTTTTTACTTTGATATACTTAAAAAGCGTGTTTTTTGGTTTTTTTAAACTATATTTATTTTTCACTTTTTAGTTTGATTACTTTAAAAGCGTGGTTTTTAGTTTTTTAAACTATATTTATTTCATCTATTTTTGTTTTCAGCTTATAGTACGAATTATTTTTCACTTTTTAGTTTGATATACTTAAAAAGCGTGTTTTTTAGTTTTTTTTTTTTTTTTTTTTTTTTTTTTGGAAATTGAAACGTTGTCTGTATGTCTCGATCAAATCTTTCACTGAGTTTTCAACCCACTTCCTTGAACGATTTTCCTCAAATTATAAAAATTCAAGGTCGATTACAGTGACATATTCGTCTATTTTAACAGTCGTACCACTTCAGAATAAGGGAACAGTAAAAAACATTTTTGCGTTTTTAATTTAAATCACTATTCTAAAGAAACACTTCTGCTCAAACATTGAATATGTCTTTTTTCGATTTTGTTTAAAATTGTATGAAGACCTTTTTGGTTGGCGTCGTATGTCATTCAATCATTTTTTTCTACCTGTATGGTCGGCACCGCATGCCATGCGATGACAAGAAAAATTGAATTTTTGAAAAAAAAAATTATTTAAAACAAAAATCTTTTTCAATTTAAAATTCAAGAACATATTAATTTTCAGCAGTATATTTCTTTTTAGATCGGGAAAACCACTTCCATCCCCCTCCCCCCCTTCTGCCGCCAGAAAAAAAATAAAAAGAAGAGGTTAAAACTTGGATAAAAGTGTCTTGTTAATAAACGGTGTTTACGCTCTAACAGGGTTCGTAAGTTTCAAGTACTTTCAAAGACCTTTCACCAGAATTTTCGAAATGTATTATTTACCTTATTTAGTGAAAATAAAATCTATCCTCATGTATACCGACCAGAGCTTTACTAAGTTTCTGGTGCGAAAACGCCTAAAATCTCCTGTATCCCTTTATGTGTACGAACCCTGTCTAGAATCATAAAAGGAGTGAAAAGTTTACTCTTTAAAAGAATAATAAGCTTTTTCACTCTTTTTGGTGCGCATTTTATGAAAATAACCTCCTTAAAAAATGAAATTTTTCACTCTCCAAAAAGGAGAGTAAGATTTCTCTCTATTGTCAAGAGTGAAATATCCCACTCCACTGATGCGAGTGAAAGCCTGGCATTATGCACGCACACACACATACACACACATATATATGTTTATATATATATATATATATATACATATGTTACTAGGCTGAATAGTTACTGCCTGGATAATTTTGTCAAGCACAGCAATTTTCTAGCAATGACTCTTACGAAATTGTTACATAGGAAACCATAAGTCTCGGTTTTCTTTACTCATTAACACCAAGTGGCATATTTTTAGATCTCAACACTGTCAGAAATATTCGTCTTTATACACTACATTTTGCCTCATTCTCGAACAAATAATTTCTGTACTCCTTAAAGAGGTTATTTTTCTGTGAATCGTTCCTGCAAGTTTGAAGAAGAAGAAGAAATTCCGTTTATTCCCCGCACGCATGCGCATTTGTCTTTTTCTTCTCTGTGTCGGCACATGCGCCACAAGTTTGACGAAATATTAAAAGATTATCATAATATATCATCAAAAATGGGTAAGTACTTATTTCAGAATTTGATTTTAATCATTTCTATGTTTTCATTGTATAACTGTTAAATTATTAGGCATGTCTTTGGCACATGTCATAGATATTTTTTATTATCTACACTGTGAAAAAAAAGGAGCATTATTGCATTTAAATTGAAGTTATGAAATGCTAAATATACTTTAAATCCACACTATTTTCTGTAATAGCTCCGTTAAAAGTGTAAAAATAATCTCGGCATGATGGTATTTTTTTCTTTAGTCGCAATTATTCCAATAAAACATCAAATTTTGCGTTAGAATAAACTCGGAATGGTGATATTCTATTCTACAATCGAAATTATTGATATGTAACGCCAAATTCAGTGCAAAGAAATCAATTTTCTGTTTTGATTAGAATCGTATGTTTGCAGACGACAGACGCCATTTTACTTCCGCGTTTAATCATCGTTCCAAACTTTCCAATGGCAGGTGAAAAAGCAAACATAATGTAAGCAATATTATTATTATTCTTTGTAGATTTTTGACGTAAGACTAAATAATGTTTGCATGTGTTTTTTCATAGCTCTCTTACTATGGCCCGGATGCGAAAGTCATGTCACCAACAGCGTCGAACGATTTTAGTGATTCCCGCGAAGTCAGGAATACTTTGATACGCATAACTGTAGTTCTCGCGTTTTATTTAATTATTGTGATTAAAAAATACATATAACTGTGTTTTACAAGGCGGATAACATTTAAAGAAGGTATTTATATTATTTATATAATAATATTGTGAAATTTTTGTTATTATTGGTCTAAGAACTCTTATTTATTGTTAACTAGAATTGGGTTTGACTTTATCAGATACCTGTGATTATCAAATGATGTTACAAACTAGATTATGAAATATTCTTTCGATTTCATGTAAAATCATGTTAAATAACTCTATTAAACATAAAAATGATCTGATAAATGTAAATAACAGTCCTAAGAATCTTAAAAACTTTTGTATTAGTTTTCTATTTTATTTAGTGGTAAAATATGCAAATATTTATTTCAGGGTAGATGTGCCAGTAATCAATCTCTTTCCAGTAATGAGCCGCCTCACAGTTTTTGGTTTATAAAAAAATAATAATAAATAGTTACGTTTTTATTGTTTTTTTCTTAACTCCTCCTTGCATGTTTTATAATCTAGATTACTTTTTTAAACATTTCATTAAAGCAATTAGGAAACAGAAAATAACTGTTCACTGTTTTTCTATTGAAAATCTTAATGAACATGCTGAGAGCTGAATTTATTTATTTAATATTTTTATTTACTTGTAAAAATTGAATGTTTTTGTTTGGATTTGAATCTTTGATTTTCATACACCAATGGTAATTTACAAAATTTTATTTACTAGTTTTAATATTTTAGGAGGGGTGTGTAATACTGCGTTTTTGGGTGTTTAGACATATTTCTATTATTTAAAATTAAATTTTTATTTCTGTTGGGAAATGTAACTATGGGGATTTATTATTAATTAATATTGATAAATTAAATATTATTGAAAGATTAATATAATATGAAAAAAGTGGAATATCATAATTATAACTATTAATAAAAAATATTTTTAAAAGAAATTCCTTAAGGGGGTTCATTACTGGCACATCTACCTTATAACCAAGATGGAAATAGTGAACTAGGCCTGTCAATGTAATTTTATTTAAATGAGACGGGGACACCACATTAAAAAAAACGAGCTGGTCGCTTACCTCTTTGGGTGGCATGGAAACAGCGACAAATTTTATTTCAATATTAAAAAAAAATAAAGTAAATATGCCAATAATAGGCACTCTTGACACTTTCCAAATATTTTTTATTTATAAAAGAATAACAATTAAAAATTCTGTTTTTATTATTTTTAATTTTTTATTGCATGTTTTATAATCTGGTTTATTGTTGAAAATCTTAATCTAATTATCTGTCCAGTTTTTTTTTTTTTTTTTTTTTTTTTTTAAGAATCCTGTTTTTGTAAAATTGTGAAAAATATAATTATAATTTTGTAAATTTGAAATGATCCATCCATTCAGGTTTTTGTTTACATTTTTCAAAGGAAATATATGTGTGTAAAATGAATATATTTTCTTTTTATGTGTAAAAGTAAAGATTAGATTTTAGTTTTTAACTATCAAATTTGAGAAAGGTTCAGTTTAGAGATTGAAAATTTTTGTCAAAAGCCTATTTTCAGGACAAAGAATTTTATAAAGGGTGCGGTTTTGAAATTAAAAAAGTTTTGTGAAAGGTCTTTTAAAGGACCCAATTTCTCCCTAAACAAATCACTTAGAAAGCAAATAGTAAAGTTCATTTCTCAAAAGCATAGGAAAAGAAGATGCTCATGGGGTGTAAGCCCTTCTTTTTCAAATAAAAACAATTTTTTAATTCACAGGAGTTCTTAAAAATCTATTACTGTCAATTTTCAATATTTTATTCATCATCTATGACAAAACAACTCTGTATGCAACAAATTACTATTAACTTTATTAATTACATTGATTGTAGCTTTGAAACTATTAAATATTAAAAATTATTATGCTCTATTAATGTTATCATAAAGGGAAATATTTATGATCTATATCTACATATTATTCATATTTTTATTAGTTAAATAAGTTAAAGGAGAATTAGCCTATGTTGTATATTAATATAAGTGAAAATGCTTTCAGTGTTTTTAGAAAATGTGTATTCTTTGTTTGATGAATATTCATCTTATAAATTGAATAATATTTGACGAATATTGATCTATTTTTATCGTATTTTTATATAAAAATTTTTAATGATTAAAAAACAGTAATAATCTTTGGAGGATTTGGAAAATTGTTTTCTTTCTTTTCATTCGAACACACATTTCTCCGTCTATCCTGATCACGTAACTCGCAGCTTCATTTTCGCTTCCAGGCCTTAGTAAGAGAGCTATGCATTTGCTCAAAAAACAGAAACCCCCCCCCCCCCTAAAACGAAGCAAAAAAAAACGGACTTCCATCAAAAAAAAAATTTTCTCTTACAACGAAGGAAAACATGACGGACATTCCTTCAAAAGACGGAAAATCCCCCCCCCCTTAAACAGAGAAAAACATAACGGACGTTCCTTCAAAAAACAGAAAAATTTCTTCCCTAAAACGGACAAAATAATAACGGACTTCCATCAAAAGACGGAAACTTTCTCTCTTTTAAAGAAGAAAAACATGACGGACGCTCCTTCAAAAAACAGAAAAATTTCTTCCTGCGACGGAAAATAAAAAGACGGATATCCGTCTTTTTACAGAAATTTGCTGGCAGCACTGCTGCCAGTACTTTTTCTGTGAATTGACGGAAGTTTTTTTGAGAGTGAAGGCTTAGTGGCAGGAAAGCGCTTTTCACACAGGTAAAAATGAAGATAAATATTTACTTTCTTTCGCGGAACAAAATTCTTGATAAAAGAACATAAAAATTACTCTTCTTTTAGAAGTGATGGAAAAACCAAAATTTAAATTTTAACGAAGAAAATAATTCGGGTGCTAAAGGGTTAATGTGAAAATACTTTTTTTTTATTTTCACCTAACCATGCTACTTATTTGATGGAAGAAAACTCCAAAACATTTTTTTAAAACCAAGGCATTTATTTCATTTTACAAAGAATGTATCACAGTAGACTATAACGCATCATTATTAAAATAATAAAATTAATAATCGTTACGACAAATGAATAGAAAAAGCAAAGACATATCCGATTATTAATGCGCCAGACGCGAACCGTGCTAAAATAAGAATCAACATATTTATTTCATAATTTGCGAAAATACCTGTTTACTTTACAATTCTAAGAATATAAGAAACCATATCGCTATAAGAAATTTGAATATTATTTCTTCACGAGAAAAGAATATTGACAGATCTTCATTAATTTGTCAATAATTGCAAGAGAAAACTAAACTTGTTAAAATAGTATAGGTAATCTAATTTATAACACATGTGCTAAATCATGACTGGAATGTAATATTATACATTATTTGCACCGATTAATTTTAAAAATTTCTTCGAATTCTTACTTCGATACTGGAAGAAAACCTTTTGAACATTGCTGTTTCTTTCTGACGTATGCAGAAAACAACAGTTCTAATAGTAATGTATGTCTGTATGAAATCAAAAATGGTCACAATTGTCACAATAATAACAATGACCAAAATGTCATAACTTATGAGTCTCGAGTGACTGACGTTTGTAACTTTACTGTGAAGTCAAAAATCCTATTTTGGGGTCATTTGCACCTTGTCAATAAGTGGTACCTCTCAGTGATTTATTTTCTGTTCTTCATGATGATAATGCGCATAGTAAAAATTGCACTTTGGTCGCACAAACTAGTCACTGTGCTCTAAGAGAAGTCTTATATATTTTAGAGAAGAAAAAAAATAGAAATAGGAGTTTTCTGTACCGTTTTGATTCTTCAATTAACAATATTATGAAAAACATTTACAATACTTAATATTTTGCTTTCCTAAAAATTAGAAAACAAACTTAAGACGTGAAGTTATTTTTCGATAAAATATGGCTGGTTAAAAATTGTAATTTATTCAGCGCATGAAAGCTGAAGAAGCCTTCTATCACTAACTTAGTTATTCCTTCCGATAGTATGTCATTGACACTCGTTTTAACCTCGTGGCATTAAAGCTCCTAAAATTGTACAATAAATCTGTCGTAAAAATTTTGAAACATAATACCCCTTTAGTATTATGTACAAAGTTGGAAAGGAGCAAATAGTTTCTAATAAAACAATGTGACGTCATAAACTTGTTACATAAAAGCCCCTCTAAACAAAGCAACACGCATCAGCTGTCTCCAATCCACGTTCGGCCTTCAGCTGACCTTCAGGAGGTCAGCAAAGGTTCGGCTAAAAAACGACACACTAACAGTTCATTAGCATGGAGTCCACGTACTATCATTAGATACTAAGATCAGTCTCCTAGAAAGCTCGATCAATCGCTTTTTCCCGCCAAGCAAGTCTTCATCTGTAACATTCTTCACGTTCCTTTCACTTGGGAAAGCTCACTTTCATGCACGATGCAAAATCCTGTTGTTTATCTCAATTGGTAGCATCTCCAGTAAAACAAAAACCATAATTAGGCAGTTAGATGCCTATCGATTTTACATCACATTTATGCATTAATCCAATTTTTGAAGAAACAAACACGCCTTTCTTTGAAAGTCAATGACTGATATTTAACGGATAGATCCACTGATTCTTCCAGTCATCTCACCAGGGTGGGAAAATCATGTAATCCGGAGCACGTCTACTGCTTGCAAGGGGGAAATTTCGAACGACATTTCACCAAATGAACTAAATCCTTTAAATTTATGCACTCTCACCAGTAGTGTTTCGTCACTGGATTCACAATCACTTTATTAGCAGAATTTCAGTACACAAATTTGACATTGTTTAATCGAAAGATGTTCTTCGATTAAACAAAAAGAAATTTAGCTTGCGAAAATATTGGTAGTGAAGAGATTGTGATTCCCTGAAGAGTAATGTCATCACAAAATAACGGGAAAATAAATTCGCGAATCTAGTCAAAAGTTCGCAGAAATGAATTGCAAATGTTTTCCAAAGAATGCAGCAACAAATAGCAAAATTCTTTAAATGATTGAGATAAGTAGAGAAATTCTTCAAAAGGCCGCAGAAGCAAAGATCTTCAAAAGATCGCTGGGAAAAATCACGATTTTCTGTATCGGTTGCGGGGAAAATACCATGAATTTCGATAGTCAATCCCAGAAAACATTTTTTTTCAGTATTTTCTCAGCGGTCTCATAAACAAGATCGAGATTTTCGTTAGTCAGTCAAATAAAATATGGAGAATTTCAACAATCTGTTGCAGAAAAAATCGTGAAATAATTGAGAAAAAAGCGCAAATTTCCTCAAATGATGGCTAAAAAAATGCGATTTTCGTCAAAACGATCGCAGAAAAATATCGCGAATATCCGAAAAGTGACCGCGAATTTTGACAAACGATATTGAAAATAATGAGGAATTCATCGGCTAATAGAGTAAGAAGTTTGACGTTCAATCGGCAACGAATCTCGTCAATCCGTCCCAAAATTTGCGATCTGTTCACTACTTAAATATATGTAAATTTTCAGTAATAAATCTATCCATATCAGATAGGTCTGAGATTTTTAAAATTCCCTTTTTAACCCCTTAGGGACGAGTGACACATATACGTGCCGCAAAAAGGCTTGCAAATCCTTGTTAATACTCACCAGTAAAATTATACTGTAAAATTTGCCTTATTTAATCGGATCATTTTCTGGATTTAACCCTTAAATGCACATTGTATCATTTTCGATACCATAAGTGTTTCCGATTTATTGGGGGGTTTTATTCACATATTCCGTATTCTCACCAGAAATTTAAAAGAGCAATTTTCACTTTACTTAATGACAGACCATTCGTAATTAAATAAAGAAAAAATTACTATTTAGATTTTTCTGGTATGAATTCTGATTCTTTGAACTGCGCATTTTTCGGAACGCGTTCTATCCTATGCATTTAAGGGTTAATAAAAGGCACAATTTTTTTTTTTTTAAAACCAGAGACAAAACATTAAAAATTTCGTAAAAAGCTCCCGTTGTGAAGGGGTTAATCCCATTTTAAGATTTTTCGTACGTTTTTTTAAGATGTCCTTGAATAAGTTCTGAAATTTCCAAAAGGATACAAATAAATTCCAATACTAATGCTTTATTTACTACCCTTTGAGCTCTGATGGTTGAATTTTTTACAAATTAATTTTAATTCCGAAATGTCACAATTGTGCCGAAATATTCTACCAAGTATATTTGAAAAATCTTCAATGCAATTTTTCGTGCATATCTCAAACCGAATTTTTTCATTGCAAAATACTGGTGCCAATGTGACATTTGAAATTTTGAAGAATTTTACCCAACAGAGCTTAAGGGGGCTCAGGGGTTGAAAACTTTTCAAAAAAATCGATTTTTTTTATGATCTAGTTTGATTATTCAATTAATTCTTAACTCAATGCAAAAAACCGCATAAAAATATTAACGCATTTTTAACGCATTAATATTTTATATAATAATATCGCATAATATTAAGCATTTTTAACGGAGTTATAAGCATTTATGTATCAATACTTCCATAGCCGCATCTATATAATTTCAACTTTAAGTCGTGTTTTCTCAAAACTTGATTTTTGACGACTTACACCAAAATTTAAAAAAACCTATTTGATGGAATGGGTTAATTTTTTTTTTTTTTTTTTTTTTTTTTTTTTTGTATGCATATAACATCATAATCTAGATTTTGAATTAAGGATATAACTATCACTTAATAAAAACAGTATTAAAAAATCTCTCAAAATTGAAAATTTAAAAAAAAACCCCAAAAATACAACTTTTTTTCCATTAAAAATACTCAAAATATTAAACTATCTAAAATATATTAATTCACAATCTAGATAATGATATTATATGCATGAAAAAAAAAATAAGCCATTCCATAAATTAGTTTTTTTTAAATCTTGGTGTTAGTCATCAAAAATCAAGCTTTGAGAAAGCGCGACTTAAAGTTGAAATTATATGGATGCGGCTATGCAAGTGTTGATACATAAATGCTTATAACTCCAAATATTTTTATGCGGTTTTTTGCATTGAGTTAAGAATTAAATGAATAATCAAATTAGATCATTAAAAAAAAAATCGATTTTTTGAAAAGTTTTCAACCCCTGAGCCACCTTAAAGGGTTAATTGAGCATTGTCATATGAAGGCTCTTTCTGGATTTTTCAAAGATTTAAAGTTCACTAAGAAAAGTTTTCTTCAAGCATTAAACAAAATCTAAAATTTTGGACCCAGACATCGGAAGGTTTTAAAATTAAGAAGCCCATTTGTCTTTATTTTATATCATAAATCTGAATTTCAGATATCAATTAATGTAATCGAAAATGCCGTTATTTTCTTTTTAATGGTTAACTGGGTACCTTTTACAAGACATTTTACTGCATTCAGGTAAGGTTTCAAAATCTAAACAGAGCAATGATCTAAAATCACTACAATTTAGAAACGTCAAAGTATTTTGTGCAGATTTTTTTTAGTGTACTGAATGTAATATAATTTAATAAAGCATCTTATTTGATGACATTCTGATGATTTCAATAAACATAATGTCTGTAATAATGCAAAAAAAATGTCTTAATTAAAAACTCCCAATTATAGATCGCCTACTAAAATTTGGACTAAATGGTAATAATCCCCCTGAAATTGAAACATCATTTCAAATTCTGCAGCGAGTTTAGGTATTAGCGATTCAAGTATGAAAATGATATCTGGTGAGCTATGGCTGCGTACATTTTCTGATGTCTGGCTGACCTGATCTATTGTCAGATGCTTGGCCTGTAATGATTGGTAAGCTACGTATTGTTAAGAGTCTATTCCTGTCAAGGGGAAAGATCCATTCTTTAACCTCTTTGCTACTGGCGATTATTACAGTATTTTTAATTATTACTGAATTATTTCTTCTCTCGTTTGACTTCAGAACTAGATTTTTGTTTTATTTTCATTAGCTCGAATCTTAGAATTCGAAACATATTATTCTTACATCGAAATTTCATTTATATTTGAGTATCATTAATAAAATGGGACAAAACTGATGTACCCATTTGGGTACTCAGGGACTGAAGAGGTTAATGCTAATCCTATGGAAGAAATTTATAGATATCTCGGTTGCATCTCAATATTTTTAAATATTTTTTTTTCCATTGGATATATGAGCTCGATCGTTTTGTCAAGTTTTTTTGCTTATAATTTACTAAATTCTTAATATAAAAAATATTCTTTTTTAAAAACACGACAAACAACATTGTACACAGTATCCTGTAATAAGAACTAAGAAATATTAAAAACTGCATGAATAATGAGTAAGTTGATTAAATATTTTTTTTACTGTGCATGCATGAAAGCAGTCAAAATATAATTTCTAAAATGTGTTAGCTAAATGTATAGAGCAACTTTTCTGTAAGTCCGAAAAACATAGCTTGAAAATTCTAAAAATTATCGTTGATAGAATTATCTCAAACACCGTTGTTCCCAAAAGGAAGCAAAAAGATAAGGGACTGCTATCCATATTGGTTAGTGTCAATACAGCATACCTAATATTACACTTACTAGTATATTTGGATACACCCCCTCATTTTTCTGCTTCCTTTTGGAATCAACGGATTTTGAGTTTTTTCTATCGACGATAATTTTCTGCATTTTCAAGCAATGACTTTGAGACTTCCTCAAAAGTTGCTCGATATATTTATCTAACACATTATGAAAATTATATTTTTATTACTTTCACGCATGCGCATTGCAAAATTATTTAGTAAACCTGCTCATTATTCATAAACTTTTTATTATTTTGTAGTTCTGATTAAAGGTTATTATGTGCAATGTTGTTTGTCATATTTTCTGAAAGGAAATTTTTTTATGTGAAAAGCTCTGGAAATTATAAGAAAAAACTTGGCAAAATTTGGGACTGTTTTCGTGAAAACCTTAATTTCTCTACGAGTATACATGCTATCCTCATAAAAATAAATATCAGTGTATAACAATAAGCTATTTAACGATAATCTACATTTTTAATGCTTTTGCTGAATTAGTTTTGAAAGGGTTATCCAAAAATTATTTGTTCTCTTTCAGTTTGTTGACGGTCCCCTAGAGGATTTCAGGTAAAATTCTTTGCGAAAATATATGACCTGTACTATTTTATTTATATACCTGGAGTTTCAGGATAATTCATCAAATATTTTTCTAGATATTTAACAAAACGTCAAAATTCGCAAGTGGCCAGTCACTTTTGGTATATAATTTATGTACATACATACGAATGTATATCATTTGATGTAAATTCAGCAATATATTTATTATTACCTTGATACGTATTTACTAGAGATTATTTAATCAGGTTATAAATTCCAATTTAATTCAAAAATCTACAAAATACCAATATACATAAATGTAAATAAACATGTTTTATGTTAACAGGAACAACAAATAAAAAATATTTTTTTCTTCATTTTTTAAAATTTTTATTAAAAAATCAAACAATTTAATATTATTAACTTAAGAAACTTTTAGTCTCAAATATAAAAATTTGGTCTTTGTAACAACAGTATTCATAAAAACAGCAGTGTAAAAAATTCTTTAGTTGTTCAATACCACAGAATTTACACTAATGAAAACAAAATTCGTGTGTATTGAACTCATAAACAGAACTGCAGAACAATGCGCGTTATTCAAGTTTTTGGAACTAGTCACTGCAAGGATCTACACTAAAAGGCAACATGGAGGGAAACAAGCTAATATCAAAGATATGCAGGAACTCCTCTATTTTCTTTTACGACTAAAATCGGGATTCTCCGCTCTGAATGATACAATTAATATTATGCTGTAAAATGGTGTTTATATTTATCTATGCATTTGCACTGTTAAAAGATATCCATTAAATTTACGGCAAAATGAGATGTAAATTTTTTATTACATCTAATTCTACTGCAATTTTTACGGCAAAAACTGCTAGCAACACTGCTGCTAAATTTAACGGATTTTTTTTTTTTTTTTTTTTTTTTTATACAGTGTGTTTAAAGTTAGAAAATTCGAAATCCTTAAAAATTATAAATTATTAAATCTTTAAGCTGTCAAAAGGCACCTCATAATGGAAAAATGTACACCATATGTATATTTTCACTCCCAGGATGAGATGGAGGTAAATGGTACCTCGGAATTAATTCCGTGGTACCATTTCAATCAGTTCAATCAATTTCAATCAATTAATCTAATCAACAATAGTTGTTAGATTGATTTAACAACTATTGTGCGGATAGTCGAAAAATTAATTCTTGAGAAATTATTAAACTTATAGAATAACTTCAAATTAAAATCGGAAAGGCTTTTTCTAACACCTCTTGGCGAAAATAGTGTTAAGAACTTTAATTGTAGGAGGCTTCTGTATTAATTCTGAAAATATTCGCCCTTTTCCAAAAGCCAGAAAAAAGAAAGACGTAAGCTAAAAGTCGCCAAAAGGGCAAGAACATGATTCTGACAGGTACCAAAAAAAATCGGAAATTAATGCTGCAACACAGTTGAAACGAAGAAAAGAGAAAAAACAAAGCTTTATCAAAAATATTACTTTCTAAAACAGATAAAGTTGCTATTAAGTAAAAGAAAACTAGCAAAAAGTCTGAGAAAGATAGCGAAATTTCTGATATTGAAACTATTATCTTGATTTAGAGACTGGTTAATTTCCAATTAGAGTTGAGCAAAGAAGGTAAGGAAATGTCTGGTGTCTCGATTATTTTAAAATATTGTGAGTGTCAGCAGATTTGTTAGAAATGTTCTTCTGGTGTGCTTACTATTCAGTTTGCATGAAGAATCTATTAAAACAGGAAGAGGAAGTACGCAAAATCACCTCATCGAGTTCACGTTTGAAATTATACAGTCAGTTAAAGCTCGATTCTCACAGTAAAAGGCAATTGGTCTGCAAATCATATCTAGGTAGAAAACTCCTGAAATTTTGATTTTAGCGATTGAATCGTAGGTTTACATTTGTGTTTTCTTGTAGATAAATGTATAAAAACATGGAGGACTGGAAGCAAGAAAACACAATGTTAAACATACGAATCAACTGCTAAAATCGGGTTTTTAAATGTTTTCCACCAAGATATGACTTGACAGATCAATTTCGTTTTAATATGCGAATCGAGATTTAACTAATCATAAAATTTCGTCCGTAAATTCGATGAAGTAATTGTCTGTGCTGCCACCTTCCTATCTATATAGTACAACAGGATTTAAACAACTTGAAATGAACGATGTAGTCTAAATTGATATTGACCTTTAGGATATTCTTCGCCAACCTGTGTTTTTCAACAATACAGGATAGAATTAGAAGTGCTGTGTTAATAACTGTAAATATGACTTTATGTTTGCAGTTAAATAAATTTTTATTTTCTTATTCATTAACTTGTGTGAGGACAGAAATTAATTGCAGACTGCTAATATTTTGAAAATTCTGCAACAAAAATTAAAAGTATTAACTTCATTGAACTAAAATAATAATAAGAAAGTTCTAACTTTATGCAATATAAGGTATCCTGGGGTAATAAGGCCATGTTAAGGTTCTACCAATTTTACCGACTTAGTTTTAGATTGTATTTTTTAAACAAATATAGGATTTGATACAGAAACTCATCGACTATCTATATAAAAAATATAACTTCACAGATATGTATTCATAAAATGTAATGGCTTGATTTCCGGACCTATGCTATTTGGCGTTATTACCAACCTATGTGGGTAATAACGCTAGGCAAAGAAAACTACAAAATAAGATGGAATAATCCCATGTAGATTGTTTAATTCTAAAAATATAAACTCTATAACCCTAATAATTGCAAATTGTATTCTAAGCGATAGAAAATGTTAATTTTTTTTGTGAAAGTGTAAGAAAAAAGTTTGGGGGGCTGGGGAGGCAAAGGAATATATGATCCTGAGCTTTTTTTTTTTCTTTGCTTTAAAAAAACCGCTTGGATAAAATTATTAGAAACATTGCACGGTTTTAACTGTGTTTATCTAAATCAGTATTTATGTTTCCATATATGCATTCTATGCTATAGAAAATATTTAATTTTTTGTGAAAGTGAAAGAAAAAGCAGATTATGGGAGTATCTACAGTATATAACACCGTTAGCTTCTCTTTGCTTAAACAGTCCAGCTTAAATATAATTATAAAAAACATTGCACAATTTTAACTATATTTAATGTAATACTTTTATCATGTGAAATTTTATTATAAACTTGAGTTATGTGTAATAAATATTTTTGTTAACACTGTTACAGAAGTTTTGTAAATATTTTTTAACCCGTAAATTCTACACTAATATTGATTCGTGCAAACCTAAAGTTAAAATGCCGGCGTTATATAAAATATGCCTTAATAAATTTGTATTTAATTAAATAAGTTTTTGATAAAAATTAATATCCCTGTGAGATCCCTTATTACATTGTATGCATAATTCATGTGGTTATATTTCATTATCTATATATAAGCAACAAAATTTATCTTTAACTTTTGTTAGCAATCTAACTGAACGTTGTTTTTTGTCAAGTTTCAAAATTTAATTTTTAATTTCTAGTTTAACTGTAGGTACAATTGAAAATCTTTTTCATTTGGAGATTTTGTACTATTGTTAGAAATATTTGAACAGATTAAATTAGATTTCGTACAAACCGTTCGTTTAGATCTTGTACAAAAAATCTAGTGAAGAAATAGTACTCAATGAGTTTTAATCATTGATCGCATTTTAACCTTTAACTAATGTTACCGGTCTCGCAGACCACTTTTTTTTTTTTCAAGTTTTATAATTTAACTTGCAATTTTCAGTTTAACTACACACACTACCAAAATTTAGTTTCATTTGGAACTTTAGTATAGAGGTCTGCACTGGCCCGAGCTTGGCGGCGGAAACGTTTCAAATTTTCTATCGGTCCGGGCCGACAAACAAATAAACGGGCCAGGCCGGCAAAAAAATTGGAGGGGCCATACGGGCCGGGCGGATAAAAAAATTTTCTCGGACAGTTACATTGTGTAAAGATAGAAAACCAACGACTATAAATGCACAAATAAAATATGAGAAGGTAGCACCTTCTGCACCTATTTGCTACTTTTTCATACTTTATTTGTGCATTTATAATCGTTGGTTTTCTATCTTTAAACATTTGTGCACAAAGGCTTTATTTGCTATTTTAAGTTACATTGTGTGTAACCTGCTTTAATATTTTTTTAGCTGACTCGTGCCGAGATCAAGCTTGCATTATTTTTCTACATATAGACTTGCAGCACCTGAACAAGACTTAATTGTTCTCAAGATCTGTAGGGCAAACAGACAACATGATTTGTAAAATTATTAACAGCGATAAAGAAATAATGTTAGCTTAATCTTTGGATATACGCTTCTTGGTGGTTTTTAAATTAATTTTTCAATAACGAAAAGTTTGACACATTTTCAGATTAATTTTTAATTGTAAAAATATATAAGTGATAAGCCTGACTATTGAAGGGATTTGGAATCGAATAGCGTTTTTCATTTTTGGTAAATAAAATACTTGTATAACCTTGATGAGATACAATATTTTCTCAAATGGTTGCAGGTTTTTCTCCCTTCCCATGCTATCGCTTCCGGAAATTCTATTCAAAACGCTAACTATGACAATATTTTATTTGCTTGCAACTTTCTTAAATTGCTTGCATAAAAATATTGATAAGGCCATCCGATTATAAAGTTTCTGAATCAAGACACTTGCTAATTATATGCGTTTCTGAAAAAAAAATTAACTTAGAAATGTATCAGAAAGGAGCTTCTTTGAATTAATGAATCGATTTGGATTTAAAATCTTTAATAAAATGCTATAGATATATTTTTATAAATCTTCTTTTATTAAACAGCTTCAAAAGTTACGATGTTTTTAACTTTCTTTCTTTTTTTTTATTCTAAGCCATATTACTTTTTTAATAAATCATTATTTGAATGTTGAAAGCCTAAGAATCTAAGTAATCATTAATGTTGCTAATGCGCATTTCCTGTAAAATATACTGTAAAATCATTCCATAGATATTTATGCAGTATTCTTTAAAGGAATCTTAACTACATGATAAAAATCTGAATTTTTTAGAAATCGTAGAAATTGTAACGGGCCAAAACGGGCCGGGCCTGTTTTCACTGATTTCTGTACGGGCTGGGCCTGTTTTCACTGATTTCTGTACGGGCTGGGCCTGTTTTCACTGATTTCTGTACGGGCCGGGCCCGGGCCTGAAAATTCCGGCCCATGCAGACCTCTACTTTAGTACTAGCATTAAATACTTTTAAATAGATGAATGTTACCTATAATAGTCTTGTACAAAAGTTTAGTTCAAAAACACCATCCTACAAGTTAATCGTGTATTCTAATCATCTTTTGATCTTGGAGTCTCACAGACCCCTTCACACTAGTTACATTGCAATTTCAATCACATTAGTTAAGGGTTAAATTTGTAAAATTTTGAAAAACAGAACGCTGAGAAAGCAGATAGTTAAAATTTAGAACTCAATTGAACAATCAAGTAGGAATTTAATAGAAATCTAATTGTGAAAATGTTGGAATTAGAATATCGGAAACATTTCGATATCGTTTTATTTATAAGAGTTTAAAACTGTTTTAACATTATTATTAAAAATAAATAAATAATAAAAAAAAGATCAGTTTTGGGTATCGGACCCCCCCCCCTCCCCTTAATCTAACAATTTCAACAATAAAAATAATACTGTCTCATGCATAAAGTAAAAAATAAACCCACTTCGGATGTAGTTCCGTCACTGTAAGGAATCAACCGGGGTAATAACGCCAAGGAATGGCGTTATTACCCCGATATACCTGTTGCGCAAAACATTTTAAACTACAAACTATCCCGCGAACATATCCAAAATCTTCTACAACATTTTGAAAGTACATGAAATGCACTACAAATTTATATAGTAAACAAAGTATTTCCTGATAAATATATAGTCTTCACATCACAGAACTTACCTCGCAAATTTTAGATCAAGCGTTAATTTTAGTTGCTTCTGAAAGCGAAAAGACCTTCAAATGGCACGAATTAAGTTTAAGCTGTTGTTTGTGTTTTATATGACTCAGACTCCTTTTGCGAATAGCCCATAGGTGCCATTTAGCGGGTTATTTCATAATTATGCATAATATCAGCACTTGGCATTATTACCCCACCTGGTGTTATTACACCAGAACACCTTATTTTAAATAATATTTGAGTGACTTTCTACCGCATTTACTTAATTCGTATCAGAAAGATGAAAAAATTCAATTTTATTCATCCGTTTATTGATATTTTTCAAATTTGAAAAAAAGATGAATGTCTTCGATGAAACATGGAGCTATAATCAACAATCGAGTGAAGATCTATGAATCATCAGATAACCGATTTGTTTTACCGAGCGATTTAGAATATTGCTTTTTGCCGCGTTTGTGTATTAATCCGTGTTAATAACGTCATACGCATACTCTTCTATAGATGTTGTTTAAGACAGGATCCGTAAAAGTGGAATCCTTTAGCGGATGCAAATACCGTCATTTTATATAAAAAAGCTTGTATTTTAATTCTTAATTATAGGAAATTTCTTAAAAGTTAAATATATTTTGAGAAGTACGTCATTTCATCCAAGCTGCTTTAAAATTCTTCACATGGGAAAGTACTTCACTTTTATAAATAAGGCAATCGAAATCACAGACTGATAAAACGCATGTTTTACATAATTTTTGAGTGTCTTTATAGAAAAGTAGGGACATGCAATGTGCATTTTCACACTGGAAGTTTTTGTCCAAAAATTAGTGATAACTATTATAGAACCTAATGATTCTCACCTGAATGAATACTCTTTATCGAGTTAGACAAGCAAACAAGATCCTAGGTTAATAATAATTTAAGGTTTACAATAATTTCAAGTTTCCCAAATTTTTGTCCAAATTCTCTTGAAAAATAAAATTATATTTCTATTCTTTAAGGTATTCAACTATGATTTCATAAAAATAACAAAATTTGCTTCCTTTAATTTTTCGTAATTTTATAAAACCAGTAGATTTAAGGCCTTTTTTTTAGTCATTTGCTCTGAACATTTTACTGAATCAATTTTAATAATATTTTTTTTAACTGTTCATTTGCAAATGAGCCTGCACTACCTTTTTTTTAATATCCCCATTTTTATATTTAAATTTAAAAAATATTACAGGAAATTTCTTGAAAATGTTAATATTTAGATAGCTTCCATTACTGCAGAATTGAGAGAATAATAAGCATTACTTATCTTTTTCATGCCATTTTCTGATACAATTGAAAAAAGCATTTTTTTTTATTTCTATCTTTTAAATTTTGTTGTATAGGGTTTAGTGACGCAAGGACATACTGCGCAAGGCGCACTTTAAGGACATACTGCGCTAAACAATTTTGAACGGAAAACTACATGCTGCTTTTGAAAAAACACATCTTTCCTTATAAAGTTTTCATATTTTTTTCCTTTTACACATGTACTGATATTAATTTTGAGACACTAGACGAAATGCTAACGTAATTGAAAATGGCGTTACATTTAAAAGAAAACAATCATTCTCTTACATAAAACTAAACATTTTAACACAAACGCGTTTTAAAAAACATAAATTACGGCAATTTTTATTCTTCAGAATTGAGGTTAGCACCTGAAGTTGTTAACGGTCCCCTATGGGATTTTGGGAAAATAATTTTCGCGGAAATATATGGCATGTACTATTCTGTTTACACACCAGGTGATTCAGAATAATTCCCCGTGTATTTTTCTTCATATTTAACAAACCGTCTAAAATTGCAAGTGACCGGTCACTTTTTGAAATACAGTGTACTCGTAACACTATTTAACACGACTATCAGACAACGACCTAGCCATTTTAGAAACATGACTTAATAAATTATAAAACTAACACAAAGTAACTTTCAACTTCTTTAACTATTCATATTTATATTTTTTATGCCTAAACTCTAATTACTAATCTTTGCGTTGTCTTTTGGACTTAACTTGACTACTGAAAATTAATTATCTGAAGGCTAGAATTTTTTAATCGAATAAAAACTAATGCAATGGAATCAAAATTAAAATTAAAAAAATCTTGCAGCTGACAGATAGGGACAACTTTTTAGTGAAAATGTCATTACTATTCCGCGAACAAGGAAATATCTCTTAAATAGAAAACTCTCATTTTCCTGTCAACTTCTGTGATAAGTGAATTTAAAAAGCTATCGATTACAGCATGTATTTCGAGCACTCAACCATGCTATCAATTTCAGTGTGGTTGTTTTTTATTCAGTGAAACTGAGAACATGTTACGACTGGTTAAATTTCATGAAAGTAGCTTTACATGTTCATTTCCAAGATAAAAGAGCAAAGAGAACGTCAACAAGTTGAAGTTGTGCAGTTTCTGTTGGGCAGTCGAGGAAAAAAAAAAGTAAACACCCCCTACATACACTCTTAAAGGTGTATTCGAAAAAACGCTTTTCCATCTTCAACAGCTCGAAATTTTCCGATACAATTTCAGACACATTTTTAAACGTAGAAACATGAAATTTGCTGAGAGGATTCTTGAAGGGACGTATGAGGTGCCGAATGATGTTTTTTTACGCTCAATTCATTAGAATTTGAGTTATAAACAATTATCTTCTCAGTATGACCCCTTTTTTCGTTCTCAAATCTCCCGCTTGGGAAAAATCGGTTCGAAATGCCGTTTTTGATTGCTTTTTTTGCAGTATTTTCTGCACTTATCAAAGAATCGACCATTACGGCACCTTGTGTACTTTCCAAATAAGAGATTTTGAAAGTTTGGTGTATTTGAGAGCAATAATGAGTTCAAAAATAAATCGGAAAATAGGCAGTTTGAATCGAAATACACCCTTAAAATGAAGGAGTGGATTTGGCTTCTCAAAAAAGAGCTGTAATTTATTGAATCGTAAATGAGTTGTTTTTTAAATGCTTTACTCATCTTGATTTAAATTGCTTATTTAAATAACTCATCTTGATTTAAATTGTTTAAAAGCAACTCACTCGAGTTCTTTCGACTCTTTATGAGAATCTGCCTTACAAAACGTGAGATGAGCTAATTTTGGCTCAAGTTGAGTTATTTTTTGGCTGACATTTTAAGAGAGTACTCCTCAACAATTTTTTCGTAGAAGAAAATTTCTGGTACTGAACGATTGGAAATAAAGTCTACTTTTGAATGATGTATATAAAATTTGCTTAAGTGGTACTCAACATATTAAAATAAAAAAAAAACTTCCTTTTTTCCAATGGCAATATCCAATTTTAGTAAAATGTTTCAAACTATGCCTTGACACAAAATTTCAAGTCTTTTGAATAATAAACATTCAAAATTTCGTGCTTCTAGTATTAAATTATATGGTAATATTTAATAATTAATATCTCCTGAAATTATTCTCCAAATGTGCTAATTTTTTATGCAGCAATAATACTAAAATACTTTGGACATAAACACGCTCAATTTGCAATTTTTATAATTTTATGAACAATTAATTATGAATTGCAACCTACACTTTTTTATAGATTTTACATATATCAAGTTCTACTTTATGGAAATCAAAAATGTCAAAATGTTCTTCCCAGTAGTTTTCAAATTATGCTTAAAATACGGCAAAATGGTGGTTTAAGGGGTCGCCATCTATCATAGAATTGACTAAATATTTTGAAACTTCTTATATTATACTGTAATCGAAGAGTCTTCCATGACTGCTTGGTGGCACCTAAGATGTCGTAATCAAGAAGGAGGCACTCTTGGTGAACAATCGAGTTTGGAGCGTTAATTTGGATACAGCCCCTAAATCAAGCTAGTTTTAATATAATTAATGTCTCGGAAACTTATCGTGCGAATTGCATGAAAATTTGTTTTCAGACTAATTAAAGGGTGTAGAATTCATTCATGCTTTCGGAATCGGGTGCTTCTATATATATATGAAAAATAGGGTTCGTTTTAATATGTAGTTGGTCCCCTAAACAAATATTACGCCCAATCCAAAGTTGCGGGTGTGACATTTACACAACTTAAATTAGTCACCAGCAAAAATATTTTTGAGCATTGGTTTCAATTGATATGAATTTCAATGTAGATCACTTACACATACATTTATCTAAATATGAAAATTGTCCAATGTATCATTTATTTATAAAAAAGAAATTTCCACCTGTTGCGGGTGTGACATAAAATGGACATGTATTTCCATCTTTCAGTGCAAAAACACAAAACTCTGTGAATTATGACAACTGAGTGAATTGATTTTTTTAAATATTAGAGAGTAATACTTAAATAATTATTCTATGAAAAAATTAAATTACTTACTCAATTCTTGCTTTTGTAGAAAATAGTCAAAGTTTCCGTTGCGGGTGTGACGCCCTGCTGCGGGTGTGACTTGTATGGCCAATAAAATAATGACATACACAAATATTTTCAAGGCAGATTTTTTCAATTAAAGAATTAATCAATATTACAATTATAATATCAGAGATGAAAATATCAAACAAATTTCATTTCCAATCTTGAATTTATAATTTCTGGTGATAATAGCTTTTTTTTTTTTTTTTTTTTTTTTTTTTTTTTTTTTTTTTTTTTTGGCCTAGGATACATCTGACTGACTGGGCCAATTATACACATTTTCTTAAATTTTTTTCAAACATTCTAATTCTATATCGTCACCATCCATTTGTCTTGTTTATCCGTCAGTTTTCACTTTTTTTAATGTCGAGAATAAAACAACTTCTACAAAATCTCCAA
Organism: Maratus speculifer; assembly: GCA_964019185.1. Classification (NCBI taxonomy): domain Eukaryota; kingdom Metazoa; phylum Arthropoda; class Arachnida; order Araneae; family Salticidae; genus Maratus; species Maratus speculifer. The sequence continues at coordinate 26,923,076 of OZ025299.1, read as the reverse complement.
CTGCACTCTTATCATTGGATATTATATTTTTGACAAAATATAGTAACAAACAAATTCTCTTGTGAATTTCTCTTAATAATTCTCTTAAATTTTTTTCAAACATTCTAATTCTATATCGTCACCATCCATTTGTCTTATTTATCCTTCAAAATTTTCACTTTTTTTAATGTCGAGAATAAAACAACTTCTACAAAATCTCCAACTGCACTCTTATCATTGGATATTATATTTTTGACAAAATATAGTAACAAACAAATTGTCTTGTGATCACTTTCTGAAGTAATTTCTACATTAATTGTTCCTACGTCAATAGAAACAACATGTATCGATTGAATGTTGAGCTCCGATTGTGCTTGGTGCCAGCATGCCTGAAGCATTTTCACAATATCTTCTGAAATTTCACATTCAGCAAAGTTCTTTTATATTTTTTAGGACTTTTTCTACACACATGGCAAAATCTGAAGCTGAATTTATAGTTGCAAAGCGTTGCTAGCGTTACCATTTTCTTGGCAACTGCGCCAACCACGTTGACAACTCCTTTACCATGAGATGAAATGCAAAAGGATTGCCATCCTTTACCATGATTTTTTTAAATAGTCTCTTCTTATCTCTCCTTGCTTTGTCTCTTTCCTTCTCTTGTTGTAGATATTCTTCATATTTAAAAGGGTTTTTTCTCTCCTTGCTTTGTCTCTTTCCTTCTCTTGTTGTAGATATTCTTCATATTTAAAAGGGTTTTCTTTTAATCTTTTTACGATGATATCATGATCTTTCTGTACTATTCATTCTCTGCAAAAGAGAAGAAATTAATGTGTAAAATGAATAAATATAGCATTTCAAGTCCAAAAATATATGCTTAACAAATTGTTAATATTTATCCCTTGATTTCTAATCTTACATAAAGTTAATTATGTTAAATTTTGGTTAATTTCAAACTGACTATATACATTTTATTCTAACTTAATAAACATTTTAACAGTTTCTATTATTCTTACTTCTAATTTTTATTTAATTTGAATTAAAAGAGAAAAAAAATCTCCCCCTAATATTGCTTTACTTATTTTAAAAAACTAATATATATATATATATATATATATATATATTAGATAAATACTATCAAATAACAAAATAAAAAATATACATATAAATAACAAAACAAAATTAACAAATTTAAAGAAAATTGCTGAAATATTGTTTCGTAGTTTTCTTTTTTTAATTTCTATAAATATCTTACCTTTTAAATTAATTTCTTAATCATATATCACTAATAAAATTATTTTCTTGCAGTAAATCAACAATTTTATCAATCCAAACTGAATAAATCAACTGCATACAGTGTCACATGCTCAGATGATGCAAATTTCTATTTATTAACTGGAATTCACTTTATTAAATCAAAAGGATATAGTAAAAGCTGCCAAGTACATGTTTTCCACCATATTATTCTTATATAAATTTACATATAATTTGTTCAAATATGCGTTTGTATTCAATTGTAAAAGACGTTGCGGGTGTGACTTTAGATAAATGTCGCACCCGCAACAGGGACATGTCACGCCCGCAACGCTCAATAATTATAATTAAAATATTAATTAATTTTTCTTGTGTCTGTAATTCAAAGTATCTTAATAAACTGTTTTTGAATATAAAGTTTCATAACTTAAAAATCAAAAATATTTTTCTGTAGAGACATAAATGTAACTAAATATATATAGGACAGTTGCACCATAAACTTTAACTAATAATAACACATTGCTCAGTGGTGCACAAAACAGGAATTTTAATATACATTAGTACATATTAAAATAAAATAAAACTTTCAACGTTTCGCGCCGTCTTCTGCGGGCGTCTTCAGGAAAATATGAAATGGAAGGACTACGTTTGCATCTTGTTCGAGAGATAATATTTCTACTAAATTAAAAACAAAATGAAAATTTCCTTGCAATATTCTAATTTTTACTCACGTGTAATTGGCAACAGTTTTTAAATTTTAATTCATTTTGTTTTTAATTTAGTAGAAATATTATCTCTCGAACAAGATACAAACGTAGTCCTTCCATTTCATATTTTCCTGAAGACGCCCGCAGAAGACGGCGCGAAACGTTGAAGGTTTTATTTTATTTTAATATGTACTAATGTATATTAAAATTCCTGTTTTGTGCACCACTGAGCAATGTGTTATTATTAGATAAATGTAACTTTTTGTTGCGGGTGTGACACAATAATTAAGAGTAATTAAATATGCTTACCTTTTGTAATGAAGATTAATGAACGCTTCTCTGCAGACAAAAACTCTCAACAACAGCTGTCAGATCATATATATCCAAGTTTGGAGATTTTTAGAATGTTTGTTCAGCTGTACGAGACCATGAAATGTAAAGATTTTTACCGCAGTCTATTTTACAAAATCATAGTGTCACTTTATTAATTAAAATAAGTATGTTAATGACAAAAATTTAATTATTTTTTGATAAAATATGAAATAGTACACTCTTGTAAGTTAATATGCAAAATTTCAATCATATTTAAAGAAATTTAAATTTTCATCCTCATGTTCATTTTTTGTGTGGATTGGGCGATTATATACATCATTTAATATGTAAACTTTATTTCCAACTGTTTGGTACCAATAACATTATTCTACGATAATTTTTTGCAGAGTTAGTTGTAAGTGAGTACTCTTTTTAGGTGCGTTCGTAATTATGTAAATATGAAGCACTTATAGTCCGTCCGTCTGTCCGTCCGCATGTAACAGAGTAAAAACTAAACAACCAAATCGTTCGAAATTTAAAATATATAATTATTGGAAAATTTTGTCCAGTCAAATTTTATTAAAATCGGATGTATAGTTTAATTACAGGGACAATCATAATTATTCCGTTGCATTACGGCGAATGGGAAAAAATGGAATCAAATGCATTTTAATAATGTTGAACACTTTCGAACATAATAAAATTAATATTCATCTATGAAAAATATACTAAAATATACATTCTGTACAATCTGTGGTGCAAAGAACATTTTTCATTAATTTACAGGGCCAAACAAAGGTATTCTATTACATAATGGTATAGGGGGAAATACTGTTTAGACAGGTTTTAATTATATTAACTATTTCACATTGATATACGTTGCTACAAGTTACGTACGAGTCTCTACGAGGTTTACTACAAGTTACTTCATGTATAACAAAAAGCAAATAGTATTTAGAGGGATACACAAAAGATTTCAGCAACTATACTGTATCCGAAGTACTGTATACTATTACGCCAAGATCTGAAATTTTTTAAAGCTTTGTTATAGTACGAATGCACCCCATTTGCTATGATTGACGTGCAATTTTCGACTTGCTTTTCTTTCTTTTTTTTTCTTTTTTTCACGATTGTACCATATGTTTTTGTTGTATCCGGAGTTCGATAAAAAAAAAATCTGATTAATGTCTCTTCAAAATCTGGATCAAGGTAAAAACTGAAACATAAACATAAATATACTTCTTATCTTGTACTAAATTTCTAATTATTCCTAAACTGTTACTTTGAGAAACATAGTTCAAATTTTAAATGCTTCTCAAATGTTGTTTTTCATACCAAATTTATTTACGCCGAACTAGTTATTTTTTTTAATGCAAAATTTAACATTTTAAATGGTCCCATGATCTTTTTAAAATTAAAATTAAAATTAAGTTAAAATTGAATTTAAACTAAAAAACTCTTTTGAGTTCTAAAAAATAAGACAAAAATTCCTTTTTTCAGCCTCCTAATCTTACTTAGCTATGGTATGATATATTTTATGAACTTTCAACGTTTTCTCGCTCTAACAAAGAAAAAAAAGGTTATTAGTGCCAGGAAAGATGAAAAATTTAGAAAAATATAAATTATCATAAATTAGTAAGTTCAACTCGAACAAAAAATACATTTTTGGAGAAAGGTTTCCTATGTATAACTTATTGGACCCAGAGGACGTATAAAAATTTTAATTTTGCTACTTTCTTAAATAATTATTTTGTTGCCAATGGATTTCATGTGATGAAATCAACATTTAAAAGATTTTTTTTTTTTTCAATTTCAGCTATACCTCATCCAGAGGCCGTAGAAAAATTTTAATTTTGCAACTTTCTTAAATAATTATTTTTATGTCAATGAACAAAATGAACAATGATGAAAATGAACAAAAGCAGCAAGTACGGCGTTTCCAGCCGCTGGGAGTCAATTACAATAGCTGGTTGGCTAATGGCAATGGAAATCAATGGAAACCTCTTCATTCTCTATCTTTTCTATTTAATATTCATATATGTCTTTATTTTTCGAACGCGAAATCCAAGTTTTATGGAGAAGTCTTAGTGCTGTCAATTTACATCAACATCGTCTTTCTTTCCACTTTCGACGGAAATATGCGCCTTACACTTCTAAAACGGCTTTTTCAGCAATACACTTCGACTTCTCTCATTTCTCTGAGTAGTTTTTGGTTTTCGGCCGCTATTCAGATGCTTGTCTTTAAAATGTCTGTCGTTAAAATACTTTATTATTGCTCTACTAACACTTGGATGAGAACATTTTAAGTAACCGATCAAATATTGCTGACTACAACGTCCTTTATGCAAACCAATAATATGATGCTTCAATTTGTTCAAGATCAACCATGGGCTTTCGGAAAGATGCACATCAATTTTAGCATGTTCGAAAGAGTGTGATGTCATTAAAATGCACTTGAATTTTTTCCCTATTGACAGTAATGTAACGAAATACTTTTGATTGTCCCTGTAATTGAACTATGCATCCGTATTTCAAAATTATGTACTTATTGTATTTCTCATTTCAAACGACTCTGTTGCGTAGTTTTTGCATTGTTATATGCGGGAAGATGGACAGATAGACGGATTGAACGACAACTATAGGTGCTACATATTTATTTAATTACGAACGCACCTAACAAGAGACTAGAAATTCTAGATCATTTCGTATATTCAGCTCAGTCAGTTTATTCTATTCACATAAGTAGGAAATCTATATTTCTAGTTTAAGGATTCAGAAAATGATTACCAATTCATTCTAGGTGAAAGCTTTTTTTTTTTTTTTTTTTTTTTTTTTTTTTTTTTTGTTCAGTGTAATTGTGTAGTTATATTATTATTGTTATGCAGCATTTACCATAGAAGGAAATTTAATATTGTTTCTTTATCGAAAGCAATGATTCACTAATAATCAAAGCTGCCTAGCAAATGACTTACCAAAGACGGATTTAAATGGTTTCTTATTTTCGGTTCAAATGCATTTTTCTTGCCCAAGTAAGCCCAAGCAATCCACTGTAAAATAATAATAATAATAATAATAATAATAATAATAATAATAATAATAATAATAAATAAATAAAATAAACAAATAAAAAATCTACCAAGTTACTAAAAATTTTCTTGGAAGCTGGAATTTTTTGAATAAAAAAAAAAAAAAAAAAACTGTTTTTTCTAGATTTAAATTGTTATTTGTACAGTGTACACATAAAATTTAAATCAGCATTCAGATTCTTTACATCTGCAGAATGACAATTTTTTTCCCCTTTTTTATGATGTAGAAGAAAAATAGAAAGCATTTTTATGCTCATCTTTGAAAGGGCTCCTTTTATACATTCTCATCACACCGTTGGAACATTTTGTAAGCTGTTGAATTAATGGGTTCTCTTTTATCCACGTCAAATACGTCTTCCATTAATCCCGAAACTCACGAAGCTGTAAACGATTCGAACCTCATTACTGGCATTCACGAAATCAATCAAACATCTTTACAATAATAAACTGAAAGAATTCTTTGGAGTGTTTTTATAACTATATTGATTAAATTAGTGAGTATTTTCGCTCTTAAAAAATAATATGCTCTACGTGAATACTGTTTAATTATATGGGTCTTCAAACGCGCGTTTTTTCGATTAAAATGTACGTGGGTTGAAAATGAATACATTTTTCGATGCAATGCCCTATTACTCTACTCTCTTGATACTCGAATTTGATCGTGACAACCCGAAGAGGCATTAAACTTCGATAAAAGCAGAAGGTGAGGTAGATCGTGATGCAGATTACGCATCTAGTCTTGTCTAAATAAGCTTTAGTAACCCGTTTTTAGTTATTTAAATTGTAGTTATATCCTGTTAGAAGAACTTGGAACAAATTATTGCTCGATAATTTTGTACAGCACGAGAAACGCGGGTGAGGTATGATTAGTTTATTCTACACCAGGAGTTTTCGAGCAATGTACCTTGGGAGGATATGACACGTGCCGGAATTATTTCTGCGAAAAATTGACAAAGGTATGGGTTATATTAACCCGTTCGGGCCTGCCATATTATTGATAGTACATGTCTTTTCGTCGAATATTATTTTGTTTTTGCAATTACTTTCATTACTATCTGAATATGGCAATGTCAGTATATGGCTATGCATTTTTATTGTTACTTCATTCATGGTTTGGCATTTAATAATAATAATAATAGTAATAATAATAATAATAAGACTTTATTGAATTCTATTTGTAATGTTTACGATTCTTTTATTTTAAGCATATATTTCATCCTTTAAATTTAAAATAAAGGTTACTTTTTTGAATGAACCCTGTGTGATAAAACACAAAAATATTATAAAGATGTAATATTCGTTAAATTCTGTTGTATTACAATATTCTACATACGTTGCCAAAATCTCTTCCTTACCATGTTCTCATGTGAATATGAATTGAATAGCTTCCAAAAGAACAACTTTCGTTACATTTCTTGTAATGACATATTCGTAAATCTTCATAAAATCTATTTCGATATTTACTATTAACACACTGTTAAAACTGCAGGTGACACATTGCACATTTTAGGGGTGAAAGGTTTGTCTCACTGGTGACGTCCTTAGAGGAACCCGAATGGCACCCTTAATTAGGGTGAAAATATGGCACCCCTAATCCAGAGTGCCCAATAATAAAAAGAAGTTATAAACCGACATTTGGCCCGCGAAGGATTCGAACCCACAACTTCTGATTGAAAACTCAACGCTCTAACCGTTCGGCCATTGAGCTCACCTTTAAAGACTCACTGAAATGTTCCAATGTCCCGAAATTCAAAGGTTGCTTTATATAAAAAGCTCGCCAAAAATTAGCCATCCGAAATTCTAAACGAAATTGGGATAACGTATGCGCGCTGATAGTCTTCGTAAGGACAAATTGTTGTTTTGATCCACAAGTGAAATCGAGTTGAAGGGGAAGGACACACGTCACAGAGCATGCGCAAATGACTAAGGGGTGAAAATATTCCAACGGTATGCATTGCGCGGCACCCTAATTAGCATGAATCACCCAGTGAAGGATCAAACGGCACCCTAAACACATTTTCAAGCCCGCGGATGTCAAATGGTTACACCTTATCATCCCTGGGTGCCAAATGCACTGGTTTTTCCCCTTTACTTTTAACAGTTTATTATTAAAGTAAACTTAATTTCTCTAAAAAGAGGGGACTCTAAAGGGTTAATGCAATGTTGTACAAGACGCTCGACTTTGTGATGCAGTTTAGTGCAGTAAACTTGCATTTCTCGGAGGCTCATTTTAGTTTTTGAACACTCTCAAAAAATATCTTGATAATGTCTTTACATTTACTGATGAAATTAAAGACAAATGGTTCTGTAAAGAAAATAATTTTAAAATAGAGTGAAAAAAAATTGGTTACAAAAAATATTGAACTAGTTTTACTCGTTATACAACTATTGTACGCTCATTCGGCCCCCTGCACAATTTCTCTCCATTAGATGAGAAGTACTTTTAAGAGCAATTGCATATTCAACAACATATTTAGACATTACGTAAAATTAAAAAAAAAGAAAGAAAAACGCAATTTTTTTTAATTGAAATTGTTTTGGATTTTCTTCGTGGTGGGGAAGTTGTTTTGTTTATAAAATTGCTCTGCGCATTGTATATAAGCGCGGAGTTCTATTGAGAATGGTAATGTGCAGAAATAAGTTTCGAGTAAATATTAATATTTTATCGTTTTTGATTGCGCCAGTGTTCGTCTCAAATGTAATTAAATTGTATTTTTCTTCTAAAAACTAAATCTTCATTTTGAATAATACTTACTAACGTGATCAGCTAAAGTTAAAGACCTTTTTAACTCACTAACGATATAGAAGATTTTTTTTCTTTAAGAATAGATTCACTAAGGATTATTACATATTTTATTTCACTTGACACCCATACATGGTAAAAAAAAAATCTGTAATTCTACGTATATAAAGTTGCAGAAATTTGTATGATTGCTAAAATTTTATCAGTATATTGTATAAAAAAATGCAAATTTACAAAACTTTTAAACAAAGCAACAGAAATCTGCAACTTTACAAAAAAATCTGCTAAAATTACAGTAATCTTACTAAAACTTTATCCGTAAGCCAAGTTGCCGTTATATAAAAAGTTCTAAAAATCTCACTTTCCTAAAAAACTTTTAGTAACCTTATAGAGTTTTTTGATTCACAGAGTAGTCTGTATCTGTTACGGACATTTTTGTTGTTGCTGTTACATAAAAAATTGGTTCAATACCAGTTTTGTAGAAAAATTTTAGTGAGTTTACAATTTTTGTTTGCAGTGTATGTTGCGCTTGTATTTAGTTGAAATTTTTGCTTTGGTATGTATCTTTTTCAATTCAAAATAATAAAATGGAGAATTTGGATGCATTCAAATCAAAATGCAAAGTTATAAAATTGCGTGCAGACAAACACATCTCTATTATTAAGGATGTATTTAAAAATTGCTTAGATTTATCCTCTTTCAAGCATTCATTTCTCAGGAATGAATAATTATCTAATTAAAAGATTAAAACGACAGCCATAAAAAGAAGTGATACCTCACGTGATTATTATGTGAACTATTTAGAATTGCATTAAATGCCTCGAAGTGTGGTACACAGCATATGAAAACTCTTTGCTGATCTGCAGTTGTGTGTAAGGTGTGAAAGTTTTTGATAATGATTTACAACTATTGGTATGAAAAATTCTTTTATATTACATACTAGAATTTCTTTTTTATTCCTTTGGGGTCTGACGTTCTATCAATAAGACATGTGCTTATAGTGATTATTATTTTGTTTTAACAATTATTTTTGACATTATTTGCATGCTATATTGACAGTATATAACGTCATATATCTATATAACAACGTATATCTATGCATTTCTATTATTATGATTTCATTTATATTCGAGCATTCAATAATAATGCAGTAAAATAAATAAATAAATAAATAAATATGAAAAACAGTTCGGCGTTCATACTGTAACTAGATTTATAAATATTTAGCTATTGTTACCATATCTGCCGCATTCTTACGCAAAAATTCATGAATACAAAAATTTTACGATTGCATATATCATACTAAATTCACTCATACGGAAATAATAGGACTTCCTCTTAAATAAGGCATCATCACACCGGAATATAGAATCATTACCTATTATTGGATAGCACTGAAATACTCACGAAGGATACGATTTAAATAATGACGAAAATTATTATTGTCTTTTTAAGATTCGATTCGATTTTCAAATAATTTTAAATGACTCAACAAAATTCTACAACGACTCTATACATTCAATTCCAAGCCACTCTGTATTTTTTGTGTTGTTATGGACAACAAGAAAATTAACAGACAAATTGACGAACCAGACGGCGATTATAGGTGCAACATATTTATATAATTAGGAATGCACCTAATCATGCGCACGGAAGTCCATATGACTGTATGTGTAGTCGTTATGCCGTTCAATGCACTATAAAAAACTGTAAATTTATTAATTTTTTTTTCTAGGAAACTGAGATTTCTATAACTTTTTGTGTAGTTACAACAAAAATACATGTAACAGACACATATTTGCACTGTAAATCAGAAAATTTGAAAGGTTATTAAGAATTTTTTTGAAAATTGGGATCCCTAGAACTTTCTATGTAACTGCAACCTGTATTACAGGTAAAATTTTGGCAATATTACTGTCATTTTAGTAGATTCAAAAACTAGTTTTCTAGACTTACATCTTCATTTTGTACACTGTGCATGCAAAACTTTAGTAAATATACACATTTCTGTAATTTTCCTTCTGTAGAATTACACATTGTTTTTACAGTGTAGAGGAAAAATAGAAGAAATATTTATGCTTATCTTTCCATATCTCCATTGATTAGGGACAATATACACTATACAATGATTGATATTCCATTGATTAGGGACAATATACACTATACCGGTCACCAAAGGTGACCGGCCACTTGCGATTATAAACATTTTGATAAATATCTAGAAAAATACACGAAGAATTATTCTAAAATCAAAGTGTGTAAATATAAAAGTACAGATCGTATATTACCGTGAAGATTTTTTCTCACAACTCCGTAGGAAAACGTCAACAAATTGAAAAAGAATGAATATCTCTTGAATGACCCTGTCAAAACTAATGTGGAAAACTCGTTCAAACTATAGATTATGATTAAGTGGATTATTGCAATAAACTGCGTTCATTTTTATGAGGACAGCATGTATACCCGTATAGCAGTTAAGGTTTTTATAAAAAGTCCCAAATTTTGAAAAGTTTTTTCTTATAAATTAGAGAGTCTTAATGTAAAAAAATGTTCTTTTCAGGAAATATGCGAAAAAACATTATACACAATAACCCGTAATCAGAATTAAAAAATAATAAAAACTATATGCAAAATAAGAAGATAAATAATTTTAAATGTGCATTCGTAAATGCAATCAAAATTTCATTTACATGTTATGTTAGCAAAATGTATAGAGCAATTTTTTTGAAAGTCTCAAAAATATGGTTTGGAAATTCTGAAAATTATCGTCGCTAGAATAAGCTCAAAATCCGTTGTTCCCAAAATCAAGCAGAAAAATGAGGGTCTGTATCCAAATATAGTAGTAGGTACAATATTGTGTATTCTATATTGACACTAATCAATAGCTATATGGACACAGCCTCTAATCTCTTTGCTTCATTTTTTAAACAAAAAAATTTCACCTTGTTCTGTGGACGATGATTTTCAGAATTTTCAAGCTGTGTTTTTGAGACTTTCACAAATGTTGCTCTATACATTTAGCTAACACATTATGCAAATCATATTTTGATTGCATTCGTGTATGCGTAGTGAAACATTATTTAGTAAACCTGCTCAATTTTCATACAATTTTTGTTATTTTTTAATTCTGATTACAAGTATTGTGTACAATGTTTGTCATATTTTCTGAAAAGAAATTTTTTTTAAATATAAATTAAGAACTCTGCAAATTGTAAGTAAAAAAACTTAGTAATATTTCGGACTGTTTTTGTGAAAACCTTAATTTTTCTGCGAGTATACATGCTATCCTCATAAAAATGAACTCAGTTTATTAAAATAAAAGCCACTTTATCAGACTCTGCATTTTGAACGCTTTTGCTATATTAGTTTTGACAGGGTTAAAAAAAGTATCTTCGTTCATTTTTAATTTGTTGACGGTCCCCTGTGGGATTTCGGAAAGAAATCTTCGCGGAAATTTACGACCTGTTCTATTTTGTTTACACACATGTAGTTTCACAATTCCTCATGTATTTTTTTTTAGATATTTAACAAAACATATAAAATTGCAATTGTTTGGTCAATAATCGCCATATAGTGTATATAATATATAATATTTACTCAAATTTATAAATACCTGCATATAGAAAGAGTTATAAAGTTGTAAACTTTATACAAAATTTTTTATATTATGTCAAAACCCAAATTTGTGTTTTCTGGGAAATTACGTTTTTCATTGTGTACGATTACAAGAAACATCATTTCAAAAAATGTTTTGAAGACACTGAAATAAAATTTCGTGACATGGTTTTTCTCGTCTGTAAGTATGTTATGAAGCAAATTATAGCTTGTAAGTTTGTATATATTAATTAAAAAGCTTTTTTTGTTGAAAAATACATACTTTATTTTCTAAAAAATCGTGTTTTGTATACAAAATTCGGTATATGATAGTAAATTTAAGAGGTATTGCTTCATAATACATATAAAGGGTTTGCTAACATATAGTTCTAATGAAAAGTGAAATAAGGTACCCTGGGGTAATAACGCCACGTTAAGGTTCTACCAATTTTCACGGCTTAGTTTTAGATTGTATTTTTCAAACAAATATAGGATCTGATACAGCAACTCATTGACTATCTATATAAAATAAAATAATTTAACAGATATGTATTCATAAAATGTAATGGCGTTTTATCTTGACCCATGCTATTTGGCGTTATTACCCACCTATATGGGTAATAACGCAATGCAAACAAAACTATAAAATAAGATGGAATAATTGCATGTAGATAGCCCAATTCTAAAAATACAAACTCTACAAACTTAGAAGTTGACAAATTGCATTCTAAGATATTGAAAATGTTCAATTTTTGTGAAAGTGTAAGAAATATAAAGGTGTGGTGTGGGAGGGGGGATGAGGCAAATGAATATCAGTCAGTGAGTTTCTTTTTGCTTAAAAAGGACCGTTTAAATAGAAATATGAGAAACATTGCACAGTTTTAACTGTGTTTATTTGAATCAGTATTTAGGATGTAGCTCGGCCACTGTAGGCAATCAACCGGGGTGTTAATGTCAAGGATTGGCGTTATTACCCCGGTATAGTTATTGCGCAGTACATTTTAAATTACAAATTATCTCGAGAAGATATCCAAAATCTTCAACAACATTTTAAAAGTACATGAAATGCACTGCAAATTTATGTAATTAACAAAGTATTTCCGGATAAAAAGATAGTCTTCATATATACAAAACGTATCTCGCAAATTTTAGATCAAGCGTTAATTTTAGTTGTTTGTAAAAACAATAAGACCTAAAAATGAAACAAATTAACTTGAAGCTGTTTTTTGCGATTTATATGACTCAAAACCCTTCTGCGCAGAGCACATGGGTTCCATTTACCTGATTATTTCATAATTATGCAAAATATAAGCACTTGGCGTTATTACCCCGCCTGGCGTTATTACCCCAGGGTACCTTATATTGATTAGATTTCGTTATAGAATGTTCGAAATAAACTCAATTTTTTACTAAAACTTGCCTAAACTTGAAAAGTTAATGAAAATTCCATTAAAAATTTATATGAATTCATGATTTTATTCCCTCTTTTAACACTAGAACCGCTGCGACGGGTCATTTTGACCCGTATCATGCTCAGAAATGTCAATTCGAGCCAGAAAACTCTTTCGAAAATAAGCTAAATATAAGCTGAGCAAAAATAATTTCAATAAATTACTTAAACAGTTTTAAATGAAAAATTCCGGTGAGAACTATTTTTATAAAACTTGAATGAATTTTCCCGCGGTTCTAGTGTTAACTAAAACCACATTTGTTTGACAAACCAATTATTTCTAGTCCGTATTGCATTGAAACAATATTCTTTCAGAAGTCACTCTTTTTTTTTTCGAAATCATTAAATTTATCTGAAAAACTGAGATTATTTTTTCCATTCCTTGTATTCTCACATAAAAAGTATCCAAACAGAAAAGGCAAAACGATTGAAAACTACTCTTTAAGCTGGTACAAATAAAAAACTAATTAATATTTTTACAGGAAACTATGATGCTTGGAACTACTTATAAAAATAAATACAGAAAATCGCGAAAAACCCGATAATTATCTATCTTCGTATCACAGTCAAAAAGTTAGAATTTAACATAACGGAGAATATTTTTTAAAAGGCAAAATGTGAATTTTAACCCTTCACTGTACCACGTGCCATGTCTGGCACATATCTAAGGCCATTGTAATTTTTATTACGTGCCATGCATTTGGCTAATGTGATCACTGTAATTAATCAAGAACCCTCCAACAAATGTAGTAACACTTATTTGTCCATGTCTGCATTAGAAAGAAAAAAAAGATCAAGCTACTAAGGTACCATTTACTTTCATTTTTTTTTTTTTTTTTTTACTGAATACATAAAATATTAATAAGGTGGTCTGGTGTAATAACGCCAGGCGGGGTAATAACGCCATGTCCTAATATTATGCATAATTATGAAATAATCTGGTAAATGACACCCATGTGCTCTGCGCAGAAGGGTTTTCAGTCATATAAATCGCAAAAAACAGCTTCAAATTAATTTGTTTCATTTTTAGGTCTTGTTGTTTTTACAAGCAACTAAAATTAACGCTTGATCTAAAATTTGCGAGATACGTTTTGTGATGTGAAAACTATTTTTTTTTATCCGGAAATACTTTGTTAATTACATAAATTTGTAGTACATTTCATGGACTTTCAAAATGTTGTTGAAGATTTTGGATATCTTCTCGAGATAATTTGTAATTTAAAATGTACAGCGAAATAATTATAACGGGGTAATAACGCCAATCCTTGGCATTAATACCCCGGTTGATTCCCTAGAGTGGCCGATCTACATTCTAAATACTGATTCAAATAAACACAGTTAAAACTGTGCAATGTTTCTAATAATTCTATTTAAGCTGTCCTTTTTAAGCAAAAAGATGCTCACAGTCTGATATTCTTTTGCCTCATCCTCCCCTTCTCCCCCCCCCCCCCCCACACACACACCACACATTTTTTTTCTTACACTTTCACAAAAAATTGAACATTTTCAATAGCTTAGAATGCAATTTGTCAATTTCTAAGTTTGTAGCGTTTGTATTTTTAGAATTGGGCAATCTACATGCAATTATTCCATCTTATTTCATAGTTTTGTTTGCATGGGGGTAATTACCCATATAGGTGGGTAATAACGCCAAATAGCATTGGTCAAGAAATCACGCCATTACATTTTATGAATACATATCTGTTAAATTATTTTTTTTTTTTTTTACATAGTCAATGAGTTGACTTTATCGAATCATATATTTATATGATAATCATATATTTATAGTTATATATAATATAACTAAAACTGAGCCATGAAAATTGGTAGAACCTTAAAGTGGCATTATTACCCCAGGGTCAGTGTTGGGTATGAACGCGTTCACTGAACGAAAACTCACGAGTTTCGCTCACTATTTGTGAACTTTGAACTGAACTTCGCTCACTATTTTATAAACGAGTTTGAACTGAACGGAACCTCAAAAAATAGACGAGTTTGAACGAAATTTACGTTCAAATTTACGTTCAATTTTTTCATAATTTATTTAAAAATTTTTCAGACCTTAGTACATTTTTTCCCTCTTTCAAATGCCATTTAGAGGTCTACACGAGCCTCAGGACGGGTTAAGACTGGATATCACTTCACTAGTATCCTAGTCTTACTTCTTCTGCAGACTCGGGTCGCGCCAAACCGGACCTGGGCTGTATGCAATTTCGCCGAAAATAGATATATACAGTAAACTCTCTGTACAAGGTGAACTGTGTAAGGCGGAAATATGTCTAAATCGGAAAGATTTTAAAAGAAAGCATAAACATCGCAGCCTACGGCACTTCTGCATAAATGGAGATTATAAACAGACTAAGGTAAGTTTTTTTGGCCAGAACTCTTCCGTAAGGGTAAATATCAATGTCCTGTAGAAATGTACTTGGGGTCGGGCCGGGTTCGATGCGTAATTTCAACTTTTTTTTCCCGGCCGGGCCAAGCTCGGGCCTTGTTTTTAGCTATTATATCGGGCCGGGTCGGGCCTTGTTTTTAGCTATTATATCGAGACGGGTCGAGCCTTGATTATAGCTATTATATAGGGCCGGGTCGGGCCGCTAAATTTTCTCTAAGAGCCGGGCTGGGCTCGGGCCGAAATTTTTATTTTAATATCGCTCCGGACATTTTTTTTTCTATGGATCGGGCCTGGAAATTTCCGTCCGTGCATACCTCTATCTCACATATCGAATAATCAAATGATTAGTTCACAAAATTTTGTAAATTTGGACAATAATATCCAAAAAAAAAAAAGAAAAAAAAGTGAACTTTTTTGTGAACTTCGTTCACTTTTACAAATGAGTTTGATTTGAACGGGTTCGTTTGAAAATTTTTGAATTTGAACGTGAACTTAAATCACTTTTCAGAAATTGAACGTGAGTTTGAGTTAGTTCGTTTATTTTGTGAACGTGCCCAACACTGCCCAGGGTACCTTATAAAAAAGTTGCAGAGTGTTAAACAGATAAAATTAATTAATTAAAGCTCAAACTATAGCAGTAATGCAGTTAATGCAAAATACAGCAATACCATTTTTTAAAATCCTAAATGTTTACATATAACACAAGTCACAAAATATAAAGTTTTTGCTGAAAATTTTAAATTATTTATTTTTGCTATTTTCCCTGTTCACATAAATATAGCTTTTTCTCAAAACTGAGTTAATTTCTATAAGCAAAAACTACTCAATATTGTAAACAGAACTTTCTTTTACGCATGATATTTTTTTAAGATCACCTTTATAGTTCTTCATTTTTAAACAGTTTTTTTATTCAAAAATCGGTCACATGGGCCCCTCTACCGGAAGCAGGACGTTTCGGTCCCGCCATTTCGGTCCCGCCGTTTCGGTCCCGCCGTTTCGGTCCCGAGACATTTCGGTCCCGAGACGTTTCGGTCCCAAGACATTTCGGTCCCGAGACATTTCGGTCCCAAGACATTTCGGTCCCGAGACGTTTCGGTCCCGAGACATTTCGGTCCCGAGACATTTCGGTCCATGGTCATTTCGGTCCCGAGACATTTCGGTCCCTGGCCTTTTCGGTCCCTTCTCCAGCAAGCTGAAATTTTGTGCACGGGAAATATCTGACATAATTTTATAAGGAACATTTCAGAGTGTTGAATTCAGGGGCAGGTCATTCCCCCCGGAGCTATCAATTACCCCCCCCCCACGGAAATTTTGAAATTTTGTGTTTTCATTGGTAAAAAAGTGTAATCCCCCCCCCGGAGCCACAGAAGTCCTTCCCGGAGAAAAGTGTCTGAATTCAAACACTGTTTTTTTAACTGAAAGTCGCATAAAATTTTAGTGTAATGCGATTAGTTAGAAGTAACAAGTACCCCAAAAGTTGATCAATTATTTAGAAATCGATGGAGATTTCTGAAAAAAATTCACAGATGAATGGCATTTTTTGCGTTGAATTCAGGGGCAGGTCATTCGCCCCGGAGCTATCAATAACCCCCCCCCCCCGGGAAAATTTGAAATTTTGTGTTTTCATTGGTAAAAAAGTGTAATCTCCCCCGGAGCCACAGAAGTCCTTCCTGGAGAAAAGTGTCTGAATTCAACACTGGTTTTTTAACTGAAAGTCGCATAAAATTTTAGTGTAATGCGATTAATTAGAAGTAACAATTACCCCAAAAGTTGATCAATTATTTAGAAATCGATGGCGATTTCTGAAAAAAATTCACAGATGAATGGCATTTTTTATGTTGAATTCAGGGGCAATTCATTCCCCCCGGAGCTATCAATAACCCCCCCCCGGAAAATTTGAAATTTTGTGTTTTCATTGGTAAAAAAGTGTAATCCCCCCCCCGGAGCCACAGAAGTCCCTCCCGGAGAAAAGTGTCTGAATTCAACACTGGTTTTTTAACTGAAAGTCGCATAAAATTTTAGTGTAATGCGATAATTTAGAAGTAATAAGTACCCCAAAACTTGATCAATTATTTAGAAATCGATGGAGATTTCTGAAAAAAATTCACAGATGAATGGCATTTTTTAAAATTGCCAGAATGTTTTGAATTCTTGAACGAGGAAACGGAGAAGTTAACTTGGAAACTGATAACTAAATTTATAAAATAACCCAATTAACTTATGATATTAACACACCCCATAATAGTTGTAAAATTTTAACTTCTGAGATGCATGTTTCCTCTCCAGGGAGACAAAGGCTTTTAAATTGCCAGGAGAAAAGAAAGAGTTATTGTTATATGGAATTTATATTCTGACACTTAGAATATTATAGGATTTCATCGCTGAAGCCAATTTTCAGAATTATAAGTGTTTCATTATTTTGCACCCCCGCCACTTCCCGCATAAGAGCAAAAATGTTGAAATAAATAAAAAAGTCTGTAACTGGTGGTATTTTACCCCCTGTGCCAAAATTATCATTGAATCCTCTTTTTGTTTATGGCATTTTTTATATGTTGTTTTTGGTTACTAGCATTTATTTTCCTTTTAAACTTTTCCGTTTTTAAATTAAGAAAAGAGTTTTCAGATTGCAACACGTGTAGGTAGTTAGCATTGCAATTATTTTATTACATAAATATGTGACACGAGCAGAAATAATTATTAAAATAATTTGTAACTTAAAGATTTTTTTTTTTTACATTTTAAAAAAATGAATTACATCTTGAATTATTAGCAATTATTTTTTCATGACAACAGTTCTTTTTTTATTGTTATTATTACAATCTAGAATGTTTATTATAATGACGCTTCCTTGTTTTCATTAATGTTTTCCAAAACAACGGCAACAGCAAAAAAATTATATTGCCATACTTTTATGCATATATCACATTTATACAACACATCTGTTAAATTTTCTAAAACCAGCTTAAGGAAACTAATTACAAAATTATTAATGTAATGCGTATTGAAATTTGTCATTTCATTTAAAGCTGATATTATTATATAAAATAATTATTTTTAACATTAAAATATAAAAACCCTCATAAAAAATATGAAAAAAAAGCCTTCTGTCAAAATAAGTTAAATTAAAAAAGGTAACTTAAAATATTATGTCTAGGTGGTAAATATCTTATCTAAAAATCTTATTTAGTTATGTTATAAGTTTTGAATATTTCAATGTCATTCATAAGCTGTAATAATAAGGATAAAAAATATTCCATTCTACTTTTTATACTGGTTTAATTGATACTAAAAGCGTTTGAAATGAAGATAACAGCAAGAGGAATAAAAAAAGCACCGAGAAATGCTGTTCTTTTCAAAACATTCATATTTCTTCTAAAAAATGCCAGCGATTATGTGGGAGGTCCGTCCGCATTTGAACTCCAGAGTATAAAGGACATTGTAAAGAATATGGGTTTCATCTGACAAGTGTATAAAGATCAAGATACGTAGAATAAAGCTAGCTACCTAGCTCTTCTAGCTATCTTGTATAAAGATGACTATTTGTTCAGATGGGCGTTGACAATTGATTGACATGCAGAATTTTTGTTTAAAAGAGGTTAATCGTAGTACGTAGTACTTAGCTGATACTTATATGCATACATTTCCAATTTTATAGGAACACCAACATAAAAAAAGTGTTTAAAAATTCTCAGCACACAGTTTTGATTTGTTATTTACTTAATGTTATACATTATTTTATTAAATGATTAACATCATCTTAAAACATTTGAAAGCATTAATAATTATGTTGTTAAATTAAAAAATTCTCAAAAATTAAATTATTTTTATCAAACATATTTATTAATAAGGATTCAAAATTATTTTAACTATTAATTGTTTAAGTGACTTATTTATCAATTACTTGTTTAAAATCTAGTACAAGAACTATATAGAAGTTATAGCAAAAATGATGAAAAAAACATATTTTTTAAATTTCAGCTACTATAATGTTATTAACTTCATTAGGATGTATAAAAATGAAAAGGATTCTCAAAATAAATATGTTATTTATTCATTTATTGGTTAGTTTATCATATTTTTCTTACTCTTTAAATATAATAATTAATACACGATTGATTTTTGCGAACTGTAAACTATAACTTTGTTTTAAAAAATTTAAATCTGCATCTGGATAATAATGTTACCTAAACCTGTTAAGAAATATTTTTACGCATTGTTACAGTGTTGCATTATTATGTTTAATTAATTATTACGTTACGTTACTAATTGATTTTTCAAAATAATAATAATAATAATAATAATTTCCGTTTTTGAAATAAATAACAATTTTTGAATAATAACTTATGGTGATGAATAATTGCTATAAATTAAATCTCAAAACAGTTAGTGATTTTAAAATGAAAATCAAATTAATATTTTATTAAATTTATGTATTTTTAATTTAATGAATCTTTATAGAATTAAATTGATAAAATTATTAATATGCATTTCGAATTTTACTTTACATAAACTCAATAAATAATCTGTCTTATATTCAATTTATCATTATGTTTTGTAGTAGTTATAAACTGAAGCTTATCGTTTACCTTTTTATTTATTTTATATTTAAAGTTACTGAAATTTAAAACTATTTATTCAATTAATAATAAAATTAAAATAAAAATTGTCAATTTTTTTCTGTGAAAGTGGGAGCGAAAAGGTAATGGAAATAAATAAATAAACGATAAAATAAAAACGCTTAGTTTTGTCAGTTAAAAATCGAAAATAAAATTATTTAAAATAATAGTTACATTATTATATAAAATAAAAAAATAATCATTTTATTACAAAGAAATAGGCCCACTTTCAATAAAATTAACTCACAAAAATTGTCTTCATAAGGTAAAAAAACTGTTTAAAAAAAAAAAAAAAAAATGCGACCAATAATTATTACATAAAAAAAGGTCTTTGGAGCATTTTTATTTTTTTAACCTTCCGTCTACCAGACAAAACACCCATTTATCTACGGCAACACCTAATTTTAATTCCAAACTTGCAAATGGCACCAGTAATATTTTAATATAATTTTGCTTTTACAATGAAAGCTTAAATTAAGGAATTCGTAATATCTAGACAAGTCCTTTATAAATTCCGGTGTCAATCGACAATTTCTCATTTTACCATTGACACCAGAAATATTGCTGTCGGGTCCAATGGACCCGTCTGGTAGACGGAAGGTTAACAAAAATTTTTTATAGCACGCCTAGTTACGAAATCATTAATTTAAAGATTCTAAGAAAGTGTGCGAAAACAATCAATAAAAATAAAAGTTAATCAATAAAAATAATAGTTTATAGTATAGATAAAATACCTAATACAAAAAATATATGATAAAACTTAAAATATTTATTCTGTTAAATAATAATAATAAAGACAGTGTAAAATTATATAACATTGCTTAATCAAATTTACAACTCGCTGTGATTTTATTATCACGAGTTACAATAGATTAAACTTATTGGACTATTATATTCAGCTTTGTATAAAATTTGAGGGAAGGGGGGCAGGAGAATAAAAATATTAAAAAAGGCCCGAACAATGTTGAGCTTACAGCGTTTAGTGGGCCTTCATCAATCAGAAACCAAGTTATAAAGTGACCGGTAAAGAAATAGCAATGGACCAAGAGACCAAAATGATTAAGGACCGAAATGGCCAGGGACCGAAATGGAAAGGGACCGAAATGTCTCGGGACCGAAATGTCTCGGGACCGAAATGTCTCGGGACCGAAATGTCTCGGGACCGAAATGTCCAGGGACCGAAATGTCTCGGGACCGAAATGTCCAGGGACCGAAATGTCTCGGGACCGAAATGTCCAGGGACCGAAATGTCTCGGGACCGAAATGTCCAGGGACCGAAATGTCTCGGGACCGAAACGGCGGGACCGAAACGGCGGGACCGAAATGTCGTGTACCCCCCTCTACCGGGGTAGTTGTAAACACTCGTGGGTTACATGTGAACACAGAGAAAAATTTCTTTGACATATGCTTTTTAATTTTTTATTTATTTGTCGTTGTAATCATTAGTTATACTATGTTTTAAATTCACAATAAAGAAAAACATGTGTATTAATTTCTCAAGTTTTTGGCCGATTTGTTTAAGCACAAGATTACAGAATAAAAATAAATAGATTAGGAGAGGGAGAAGGACTGATTTATTGTTGCAATAAAATAAAAAATAAAGAAAGAAGTTTGTAAAAAAAATAATAAAACTTTTAAATTTTGTTTGAGGATTTTTGTTTCAGGGAGGGGTTTATATAATGTTTATCGGAAATATGCGAAATGCGAAGGATTTTCAGCCCTACATTTGCCTTATTTACTTTTAAATTTATGATGGTGAATGTTTCTTAAGTATTTAAAACAGTGTCTATTATAAGCACCCCCCCCCCTCTAAATTTAATTTCTTTTACTTTTGAAAGAGCTGGGGGAAGCTTATACACGGGATTTTATGGTAGTTATCAGTTTAAAAATTTTACTTTCTTAAAATATTATTGATATCTATCTCCATTCAAAGCATCAAATAAATTGCTATTTTAGAGATTAAATTAAGCTATCATTTCAAGTTAAGAAGAAATGAAATCTAAAAATTTGCAAAGTTGTTTAACATTGCAAATTCATTTTATTCATTGTTATTCATTTTTGTTCATTTCATGTTTCATCATGTTTATTCATTTTTATTCATTGTTAATACAAAATGTGTAATACATTTTGTATTAACAATGAATAAAAAATATAGTTGCAAACCTATAGTAAAATATTGCATAATATTATTGTATTTTAAAACACATTAAATTTATTTAAATTACAATTAAACGTAAACGAGCTTATTGCTCTTTACGTAAGGTGTTCTAGTGTAATAACGCCAGGTGGGGTAATAACGCCAAGTGCTGATATTATGCATAATTATGAAATAACCCGCTAAATGGCACCTATGGGCTATTCGCAAAAGGAATCTGAGTCATATAAAACGCAAACAACAGATTAAACTTAATTTGTGCCATTTGTAGTTCTTTTCGCTTTTAGAAGCAACTAAAATTAACGGTTGATTAATTTGCGAGGTAAGTTCTGTGATGTGAAGACTATATATTTATCAGGAAATACATTGTTTACTATATAAATTTGTAGTGCATTGCATGTACTTTCAAAATGTTGTATAAGATTTTGGATATGTTTGCGGGATAGTTTGCAGTTTAAAATGTACTGCGCAATAAATATATCGGGGTAATAACGCCATTACATGGCGTTATTATCCCGGTTGATTCGTAACAGTGACGGAACTACATCCGAAGGGGGTTTATTTTTTACTTTATGTATGACATAGTATTTTTGTTATTGTTGAAAATGTTAGATTAAGGGGGTCCGATACCCAAAACTGATCTTTTTAAATTATTTGTTTATTTATATTTTTTTTAATACCAATGTAAAAACAATTTTAAACTTTGATAAATAAAACGAAATCAAAATGTTTCCGATATTCTAATTCCAACATTTTCACAATCAGATTTCTAATAAATTCCCACTTTATTATTCAATTGAGTTATAACTTTTAACTATCCGCTTTCTCAGCATTCTATTTTTCAAAATTTTATAAATTTAACTCTTAACTGATGTGTTTGAAATTGTAACGTAGCTAGTGTGAAAGGGTCTGTGAGACTGCAAGATCAAAAGATGATTGAAATATATGATTAACTCATAGGATTGGGTTTTTGAACTAAAGTTTTGTACAAGACTATTATAATTAATATGCAGTTATTTAAAAGTGTCTGGTAATAGTACTAAAGTTCCAAATGAAACAAAATTTCGGTAGTGTGCGTAGTTAAACTATAAAAATTGAAAAAAAAAATGGTCTTTGAGACCGGTAGCATTGGTTAAAGGTTAAAATGCGATCAATGATTAAAACTCATAGAGTACTATTTCTGCATTAGACTTTTTGTACAAGATTAAATCTAATTTAATCTGTTCAAATATTTCTAACTAGTACGAGGACTTGAAATAAAAGAGAATTTCAATTGTACTTATAGTTAAGCTGGAAATTAAAAGTTAAATTCTGAAATTTGACAAAAAACAGCTCTCAGTTAGCTAACACCAGCTAAAGATTAATTTTGTTGTTTGTATATAGCTAATGAAATATAACCACATGAATTATGCATACAATGTTATAAGGGATCTCTCAGGGATATTGATTTTTATCAAAAATCTTACTTAATTAATTTAAAATACAAATTTATTAAAGCATATTTTATATAACGCCAGCATTTTAACTTTAGGTTCAGCATTAGTATAGAATTTATGGGTTAAAAAATATTTACAAAACTTATATAACAGTGTTAACAAAAATATTTATTACATATAACTCTAGTTTATTATAAAATTTCACATGATAAAAATATTACATTAAATATAGTTTAAATTGTGTAATGTTTTTTTTTATATATTTAAACTAGACTGTTTAAGCAAAGAGAAGCTAACGGTGTTATATACTGTAGACACTTCCTTAATCTGCTTTTTCTTTCACTTTCGCAAAAAATTAAATATTTTCTATCGCATAGAATACATATATGGAAACATAAATACTGATTAAGATAAACATAGTTAAAACCGTGCAACGTTTCTAATAATTTTATCCAAGCGGTCTTTTTTTAAGCAAAAAAGAAGCTCATGATCTGATATCCTTTTGCCCCTCCCCCCCCCCCAAAAAAAAAAAAATCTTTTTCTTACACTTTTACAAAAAAAAAATTTAATTTTTATCGCTTAGAATACAGTTTGTCAATTTCTAGGGTTGTAGAGTTTATATTTTTAGAATTTGGCAATCTATGTGGGATTATTCTATCTTATTTTGTAGTTTTGTTTGCATGGCGTTATTACCCACATAGGTGGGTAATAACGCCAAATAGCATAGGTCCGAAAAACGCGCCATTACATTTTATGAATACATATCTGTGAAATTATTTTTTTTTACATAGATAATCAATGAGTTGCTGTATCAAATCCTATATTTGTTTGAAAAATACAATCTAAAACCAAGCCGGTAAAATTGGTAGAACCTTAACATGGCGCTATTACCCCAGGATACCTTATTTGTTGACAGATATTTTTGTGGAATTTTTAATACAAAATCAATTATAGTATGACGAAAAGGCCTCTATTTCAAAAAAATAATAGATATTGAAGTTGACACTATTTCTCATGAAGTTAACTGAAAGAAGCAGAATAGCAAAAAGATTATTGGGGCACTGGCGAACTGTTTATAACTGACCCAACTAGTCTTTCCATAAGTGCCCCATATGGCCACTAGAGTTAAAATGGCAAACCATCAACGTTTCTCAATTTTGCAAGATTTTTTTTCATCAAAAATATTTATTAGTATACATAGTATATGTTAAAACATTCAAATTGAAATTAATGAATAAATAATTAAAGTTATTCGCTTATCAAGTTGGAACTGAGATTTTACCTTTGAGATTTATAAACAGTATTTTGGCTGCAGAGGATAAACAAATTGTAAAAGAGCTTCAAAATTTGCTTAAATAGATCTACAAGTGCTGTAAGCGTTAGTGATTTTTTTCAAATAAAAAACCATATAATAACTAGTGAAAAATGGCAACGTTCACATCTGTCCTATGTTCACCTGTGCCCCAGCCTCGTGTATAGATTTTAAATTTATTTTTTCATAAAAATAGAAAAAATCGTATTAAAATCTCCTTAAAATGAACACTAATTCTTCGTATTCCAGCATACTTTTACTTACTTGGTCGCCTTATTCCATAGGAACAACAACAAAAAATAAATAAATAAGTAGAACGTGGGCTATAGAGTTGTCAAAATACCATTTTATTCATCCTTCAAAATATAAACTGGATGGGTTGTTACTTAATTTTGAAAAATCGTTTGGCAACTGTTCGTAGAAATTAATTTCCTTTTTCTTTCCTTTTTTATTGTGCTGAACTATTATATTTGTTATGGTTAGTGTAGCTTTGATAAATACTTTTACCGCCCATCTTAATTTAACCAGAAGACGATTGAGATAAATATAGTTATGTCTCGTAGAGAAAGAGACTGGTTTCGATGATTAGGCTCTTTAAATCTATATAAAGTTCATTTGGATTTCTACCGTGCTTTTATCTAATCTCTTTCTATGATTAAATTCTTTTTCCTTTCTCGTTTTGTTGGACTATTAATCATTCGCTTCATTCTGTTTATTAACTGCTGAAGAAACTCGAATGAATAGTAATTTTTATTTTTCTACATTTATTTTTCTTTAGCAGTATCCGTGTGACTAGCAGATTAAAAATGCACTCGAATGTTAATTTAAGAGGTCAACTACCTAAACACTAACCAACAATCGATTTTCTTTTCATCAATTATTCTTAAATTTACTTTATTTTTAATATATTTACTTATATTTTAATGTTTTAAACAAAATCGCTTTAAAATTTTTGTGGTGAAACAAAACTTTTAGCAAAATATACCGTACAAAAATAAATTAAAACGGTTCACTTTTCAGCAGTCTGGGCAGCAAATATATATATATATATATATATATATATATATATTGTAAATAATAAAATTGGTTAATAATTGGTTATTTGGTTAATAATGGGTATAAGTGATGTAAAAAAAAATTCAGAAGAGAAAAGTGTTTTAATATTTAATTTTTTTTTTAATTTTAATAAACAAATAACTAAAATGTAAAATTTAAATTTCAAATAAAAAAAAATAAAAAAAATAACCTCTCAGTTCTTCGACGGATATGCTATCTTTATCTAAAAATTCTTTCATTTCGTAAGTTTTGGCCGCATCTTATATTATCAATAGTATAATTTGATCATCCATTATCGATAGTATAATTTGCAACTTCTCCTATATCAGCTAAAAATATGTACTAATGAATGAATTGAATATGATAAATGATCATTAGTAGCTCGTGGCCCAAGCGATCGTTTATCATATTCAATTCATAAAATCAGACATAATATGCTATCATTAATTAAAAAGCATGTTTATGCACTCTCAACTCAACTATGCCCGTGGACGTATGTGTTTATATTTGAAACTTTAAATTGCATTTAACATCTTTCTATTGTATCCTGACGACGTTCGCAGAAGTGAATGAAGCGTTGATAAATTTTTAAGTGTATTTTAAATATATTCTTTTTATAAGTGTACCATTTAGTAATCTGTATTTATTTTAGTACATATTTTTAGTATAATTTATGGTGCAATTGTCCAATTCATAATTATTCTCCTATATCATTATTTATTTATTGAAACATAAATTCTTTGTACGAATCGCATTATATGGATGTTTTATAGTAGATAGTGTCATTCTTTATGGCTTTAACAAATTGTACTTGATGAGTGCTCTTCGTTGGTGATAGTTTCTCATTAACGTGTTGTTGCTGTTTTATTCTCCCATGTGATACACGGAGTGTGCTTACTTATTTTTTTCATGAACAATTTTGATAAAGTTAGCGGTATTTCTTACAATTGCTATTTTAGGACGAACAATACGACTAATTAGGACGAACAATTTGTTATACAACAGCACAAATTAAGTTTAGAGTTTTTTAAAAGGAGCTTTAGAAAAAAATATGCAATAAATTTAATTGAAGAAGAATAGTTTATTCCTGAAACAATTGCAAAATTCTATTTCTGTTTAAATTGAAAATCATAACCATGAGGAAAAAAAAAGGAAAATAGGAAAATAGACATAATTTTCGAAAATACATATCGTCTATTGGAATTTTACGCAGGATAGCAATTACTGAAAATTGCTTACGAGTTAAATTGTCTGAATAAATAGCCTAAGAGTTTGATTGATACAAGGGAGCGAAAAATTTCACAAGCCGGACTTGGGACCAGATCCTTAGCTTGTATTGCCAATGGCCTACCTGCAATATGTAATTAAAGATCTGGCTTGGCCATTTTTTCTTAAACTTAAATTCGTATGATAACTTTATCAATCAGTATGATCATGTTAAAAATAATAGTAAACAGTCTAAGATTTTACTTTATGACATCATACTAAATAAGAACTGAAAATAAAGTCATTGGTGGATTTGAATATTGGTAAAGAGTTTCGTACCAAAATTTTGTCTTGCTATAAAAACGTATAGCTTCAGAAAAATCTACTTGCATAACGATTCTTTCGAACTAGTTATTTTTTTTTTTTTTGGCAGTAAGAATTATTGTTTCTGTGTATAATTTTGAATGAATGTGTGCCACAGAAATGGATTTAATTGCTTTCAGAAATTTTATAAATAATTATAAATGATTTCTTCGACTGTACCTTTTTCAAAATGTTTATCGACATTTTACTATTGACAGTAACATCAGTTCTGTATCATGAGCTTCAGATTCAAATAACTCTTCGTTGTTATCTTCGTAAATTAGACATTCTGAATTCATACATTGTAGTTATGATGTTCCATAACAGACGAATCATTACATCCTTAACAGAAATGTTTAATGCAAGAAATATATCCATCACTGCCTTATGAATTTGCTTGGATTTTTTAGTGACAACTACAAATGCAGATATTCTGAGGAATAATTTGCTATTTATTTATGAAACTAAGCCGTAAAGTTGCAAAAAAATGCAGTTTTTTAATCTAGAAAAACTTCCTTAACACTAGAAACTCGGAGACGGGTCATTTTGACCCATAACATATGGAGAAATGTCGATTTGAACCACAAAACAATTAATAAAATAATCTAAATATATGCTGAACAAAAATATTTTCAATAAATAACTTAAACATTTTTAAATCAAATTTCCGGTGAGAAATTTTTTTATAAAACTTGAATAAATTTTCCCGCGGTTCTAGTGTTAAATAAAAAAATATTCTTTTAAAAAATGTCAACTAGGATTGATGGAATTATGTAATATTTTTAACTCCTAACTAATGTAGATTTAGCTTAAGAAATATATCTTATTATTTCATCGACATAAAATTCTCCAAAGCTGTGGAGTCAAAGATTTTTTTTTTATAACAGAATCTGAGGTTAGCCACTTCTCTCCTTTTTCTTCCTTTTGCTGAAGCTTTTTCTGGCTCAAAGACATTTCTTCAATTTATTATAATACATGTTTTATTTTGTTTCTTTCTCGTCTCAACATTTTCAATTTCATTCCTTGTTTTTTTGTAAAATTTTTGTCGCTTAGAAGAATTTTTCATTTTCTTTAAAACAAGTCGTGAATAAGAAACAATATTAAAATCTTTCGTTTACAATATACTATCAGAATCTTTTCCATAACAGTTACTATAAGAATCTCTGTAGATCAAACAGCAGAATTTAGTAAATGAAGCTTTACAAAGCCTGCAAAATATATCATTTACCTTGAAATATGCGTTCAGGTTCACGATAATACTAAGTGTGTTCCACTTTTTAAAAAGTGAAAGATGCAAGTCTTGCTAAGATCTAGTCGGCAAAATCAGAATTCACAAGTTGTCTTTTAAAACCTTATACTTTAATCAATGTTAAATTTAGACATTTTTTTACGGGGGTATTTCTGTGGCTCCGGGAGAGAATATTATAGATTTTCGAGGGGAAATTGCAATTTTTGACCATCTTCCGGGGGAGATTTCCCCCTAAACATTTTTGGCTCGTATATAATTAATAGTTACAAATCTATCTATCATACACAGGGCTGCTCAAAGAATTCGGATAATTTTCCACTTGTAGATGGGGACAGGTGAAATTGGGTTTTTCATATGTGTTATGCGTTTCCATATGAGTGAATTAAACTAATTAAACGATGTGTTTTTGTTACATCATTCTGAATGTGTTGGAAAGTGTTTCATAATCTATGCTTGACGCATGATTCTTTCATTTTTGTTTTCCTTCAGTTAGTTTGTCTAACTGGGCATCATATGAATGGAGGAAATTTCAAACAAACATTTTTTCATTTTTTATTTATTTATTTTTATTTTATGTTATTCTATTATTATTCCATTATTATTATTATTATTATTGTTATTATTATTATTGCTATTATTATGATTATTATCATTATTATTATTTTTTTTTTTTTTTTTTCAAGATTTTATTATATGTTCTAAAATACATGTGCGGTAAGAGTCTAGTCACAATTTTTTTTTATTTAACAAGTGTAACTTGGATTGTTAAAAAAAAAAAAAAAAAAAAAAAAAAAAAAAAATACTTTTTATTCAATTTTGAAACAAAAATATTTTTACTTAACGAATTTTTTAATCTAAAAAGTTTAATCAGCGATCCTCAGAGATTCGCTCCAACTACATTTTACTGTATTTATTCTTTAATTTATTTGTTAAATATAGATTCAATAAAGCTAAAAAATTAATGTGCAGTTTCTTAAGATCTTCTATTTCATTTAATTGGAGTAAATCTTTACAAAAGTAATAACAGAAACCAAATAAATATTGCATTTTTTGAAATAATTTTGATTCAGATTTGTCCACTCTCGTCTTAGCCATTTGATATTTAAATAACAAAAGAAAAAAACCTACACACATTGCATTATTTGCAGAGCTCATTGGTTTTCCTTTTTTTTTTTTTTTTTTATGCTGTTGTAGTTTTTTTTTCTTTTTTTTTTTTTTTTCTTTAAGTAACGGGAGTAAACCGAATCGTCAATGGTCATTCCATTTGAAATCATTAAAGATGCATTGCTCGACATATTTAAATTTCCTAATTTTTTTAGATTATATAATTTTTGGATTGGTTATTTTTAACTAGTTACACAGTCATTTTTTTAGTGAAAATTGTGTTTTATCAAAAATACTGTGAAGTAAGATCTCGTTAAAACGAATGACAGTTTTACGAATTTTTCAATTTAATGAACATAATTTAGACTATTAAAACAATATCATTATCCTATTTATTAAAAAAAAAAATCACTTTAGTGAATTTATCAGTATGGCGAATTTAATCAATGCTCTCCAGGAATTCGTTGTAATGAAATTTAACGGTAGTTGTTTTATTTTGACAGCTATCAAGAAAAATAAGAAACTAAAATGTTCAACATAAAGTTGTCTACTTTTTAGATACTTAGAGACTTTTTATGAGATTTAAGGATCTAGGTAAAAGATATGTTTAACCCTCACTATATTAAAATCAAAATAATACTTAAATGCTTGACATTTAAAAAGAGCTGACCCTATAGGTAATCCAGCCCCCTTATAATGTTCATACGATGCGACGATTCATCTCATTGAATTGCGAAATTTAAACGTAGTTGAATACAAGAACAAAGAAAAGCTGTATCCCTAGCGAACTATATTTGACAGGGTGACAAAAATTATTTTCTTTCCTGGGGACTTTTTACCTAGTCATTAGTAGCTATCAATGAATAACTGTACCAAATTTCATCTCTGTAGCATTTAGTTTGGCAAACTTTCCTAATTTGATTGGACTATGTAGTCCTCGACATGAATGGACGTTTTTTCTCAGTTTGGTGTAAATTGCTGAATAGGTGGCACTGCTATGCTGCATTTTTTGCGATTTCTGCAATTGATCCATCTCAAAAATTAATGCATGTATTTTTATCAAACCTCAGAATTTAGTTAGTTTTTTTTTCAGTTGCTATGACACTATGACAGCAAAAATATATCGGGAGTTTATAAAGTCCCGGCCCATTTTGATGTTTAATAACTCATAAAATGATAAAGTTAGATTAAAATTAATAACATAAATAGTTAGATAGACTCAAAAATTTCCACGACCCTTGTCAATGAACTTCCACGTGCACCCCCTTCGTCGCACGGAGAATATCAAGTCGATTGTCAATTTCACGCCAGGTAGCGGCAAGAATGTCAGCATCCACGGAGGCTATTGCGGTTGTAATTCTGGCTTTTAAGTCATCAATGTTCGACACCCTCCTCCTGTAAACATTGTCCTTTATAAATCCCCAAAGGAAAAAGTCCAGCGGCGTTATATCAGGTGATCCGGCTGGCCAAGGAATTGAACCTCCTCGCCCAATCCATTTTCCTGGAAAATGGCCGTTCAAAGAAGTACGAACGATTGTACCCCAATGTGGTGGTGCACCATCACAAATACATATGACTGAAGCTCTTCTAGTAGTGGAAATACGAAGTTTTCCAACATGTCTAAGTATACGACTGATGAGACCGTCTTTACTGTAAAAAAGAAAGGCCCAATGACTCGGTCGTGCATTAGTCCGCACCACACATTAATCTTTATTAATCTTTAGGAAATCTTTTTCTGCTCACGGTATTCATGGGGGTTTTCAGATCCCCATATGCGCACATTATGGCGTTTAACAGTGCCAGAAACATGAAAGGTTGCTTCGTCGGAGAACAGTAGGGGAAGATGGGGATACTTGAGCCATTTTTTGAATTTTATTTTTTTTAATTTTTTTATATTTTTTTAGAATAAAATAAAATATTGAAAATGAAAATTTGATATTTTTCCTTCAACTAAAAACCACTTTCAATAAATTTTGAACTATTTTTCTATGCATAATAAATGTTTATTTTTTGTTTTACATCATGGCTCAAGTATCCCCATGGCGGGGATACTTGAGCCATAGTGAAGGGATACTTGAGCCACTACGGAAAAATACCTACAAAAGTAATTTTTTTCGCTTTATTTTTGCACAAATATTTTACAGAATGATAAATTATGAAACGTAAAGTGTTTCAAAACCAATTAAGAAAACAAAGCTAGTAATACGATCATTTTTTGTCGTTAAAACTGGTTGTCGAAGGATAATTTGAACCTCAGTTATAACGACGGTAGAAACATCCTCAGTTCAGAGCCATTTAAATTTGGAATCTGCAATTCTTCTTGCAAATTTCATTTTCAAAATATTAAGCACTTATCCAACAAATATTTTTACAGTTTTCTTTCTGGCATATTTTATTAGTAACCAACCATCAATAGAAGGTTTTCTTTCACATCATCACCATCATTGACAGAATTTTCCTCTAATGATATTGTCGAACTCATGCTTTTAGTTTAGTAGCTGTCGGAATTTAAGCCAGATGTATCATTCTACTATTTCAAACACTTTTTTGATTTCACAGGAAAAGATTTTGTCTTCCTCTTTGGCTCCATGTAGGTAAGTTTGAACTGGGATTTTTGTTGCTTTTCTTGTTTTTGTGAGCTCTTTTTACCAATTTTTCTTCAATTTTCTTAGTTAAAAAAAAAGTTACAGCAACAGAGGTTACGATTTCAATATAAAATACTAATCTTAATATGTTATATTAAAAAATAAATATTTTATTATGTTGGACCTAACTAATTAAAGTATTAGAGATTATAGCCTGTAAAACCGTTTTAAAAAGTTATTTTCATTTAATGAAAATTAAATTGAAAACTATGTTTACATTTATCTAGACAGACTATTTTGTTCGAATTTTGGTCGTTTGTCAAATCGAACAAATCGAAAAATAAAATAGACATTTTCATTTAAAAAATATGCATTTTTAAACATTTTTAGGTCTTTATTTTTTTAAGAAAAAAAATAAAATGAAAAATTATTCTCCCTTTTCTCCAGAAAAATATCTATTAGTAAATATAAGGATGGAATTTTATTTTTTGTTTGTTTCACCCATGTTTAATTTCTAGTGAGGATGGTTAAGACATGGCTCAAGTATCCCCACTCTCATTGGCTCAAGTATCCCCACTATCACTATTTTTGTTTCCCAGAGTTTTACTAAATAAAGCATGCAGCAATTAGAACTATTTTAGACTCAAAATACAATTGAAATTATGCTTATTGAATGTATGTATATAGTTGCAACTTTAAACAAAACTTTGATTACAAAAAAACAAAAAAACCATGCACCCAAATATTTTTTTCAGATAGGGAAAAGACAAATATTAATCACTATACTTTCAAAATGGTACCAAGATGTGTGATTTCTTTTTTACATGTTCAGAACTATAAATATGTTATCATATTGGCAGTTTTAGAAAGAAAAATTAATCAACTGTAGAGATAATAGGGGTGGCTCAAGTATCCCCTATGCTCAAGTATCCCCACTCTCCCCTACAGATATTTAGACTGGAAAATGAAATTATCTGAAATTAACCACACGCGCAGACGATATTTACAAAAGTAAAGATATTCAAACCTGAAAAGGAAAATATATGAGTTATTCCATCAATAAATGTGATAATTTTGTTTATATCTTCATTATTTTATGAGTTATTAAACATCAAAATGGGTCCGGGACTTTATAAAAACCCTGTACATTAATCTACTATTTTCCATTTACTTTCCTCAGAAAAAGAATATTTAAATTGCCACCATTAGAGAAATTGCATTAAAAGCTACAAAAAAATTAAAGGCTTAAAAATAAATTCAGATACAGTTTACAAATAAATTGCATTTAAAAGTGAATGTTTTTCCTTATACGACGGTGTAAAAATTGAAAATTTACTACGTCTAGAAGTTTAAAATTTTGCAGTAGCAAAAATTGCAAAACCGAAATTTTATGGGAAAGTGTTGCCATTCGCAAAATGACGTCAGCATTACGCACAATTATATTTGTCCTTCATAATATAGATATGATAAGTCTGCGCATGGAATTAGAATTTAGATTTTTTGTTATTTTTTAAAAAATAAAAACATATGAAGATGTGTCATATTTCATCGTTTTACACTACATGTATCAGTAAAAAAATTATATTAAATGCAATATTAGAAGTATCTAAAAATCCATGCACAGTATTCTGTAATACATATTTAAAAAATTTCTAAAAAATGGGCAAAAGTATCAGTTTCTTTTAATTGAAATTTTTAGAATTATTTTTAAATTTTTAATTGAGTATACATATTTTTTTTCTTCAAAATGCACTTTTTGTTGAACATTGCAATATTAGAAGTATCTAAAAATCCATGCGCAGTATTCTGTAATACATATTTAAAAAAATTCTAAAAAATGGGCAAAAGTATTAGTTTTTTAATTCAAATTTTTGGAATTATTTTTAAACTTTTAATGGAGTATACAGTTATTTTTTTTTTCTTCAAAATGCACTTTTAGTTAAACATTGCAATATTAGAAGTATCTAAAAATCCATTCACAGTATTCTGTAATACATATTTAAAAAATTTCTAAAAAATGGGCAAAAGTATTAGTTTCTTTTAATTCAAGTTTTTGGAATTATTTTTAAATTTTTAATTGAGTATACAGTTATTTCGTTTCTTTAAAATGCACTTTTAGTTGAACATTGAAATACAGGGAGTTCACCATTTGAACCATAATTTTTTAAATAAACATAATTATTGAAAAGGTAAACTGACCCCTTAATCTCAAAATGTTGCGATGCAATAAGGTGAATATTGCTATTCGGAAATAATGGTATTCAAAATCCACAGCATTTGGCACGTATTCCCTTAATAAAATCTTTAACCACTTAACTTCAATACATCCATAGTGGATACGTGATATGTTAAGGATCACAATCAACACCTACTTTATATTCTATAAAGCCATTCTACTAAATATCCTGATCTCGCTTACGTCATCAGCCAAAGATCGACCTAGTGCAACTCAGCTGTTATTTTAACTTTCATTTCTTTCTCATTTAGCATTCCTTTCTAGGAATAAAGCATGAATATAATGCATGTTGTATGATTGTACGCAAATGTTTTACTATTTATGGATATTTGCCGCCCTTAAAAACTTAACTGTAAGGTAAGTGTTTCATCTTGATAAGTTTTAATTTTTCAGGACAAATGCTTTTACTTATTTATATTAATTACTCCTAATTTTTTTGCCTGCTTTTGAAAACATTGAATATAAGTTATAAGTTACCGCGCCTTTGGTAACTTAAATTGTGCTTTTTAACATATGTTTTATTAACGGTTTAATATATATATATGTATAATGTGTTCTTTTAATAACGCCAATTATCACTATTTAGGTTTTATTTTTTTTTTCAAACAAATATAGGATTTGATGCGTCAACTTATTGGCTACATATACAAGAAAAAATATTTTAGCAGGTATGTATTCATATAATGTAATGACGTGATTTCTTGACCAATGCTATTTGGCATTAATACCAACCTATGTAGGTAATAACGCCATGCAAACAAATCTATAAAATAAGATAGAAAATGGCATATAAATTGTCCAATTCTTAAGATACAAAATCTACATCCCTGGAATTTGGCAAATTTATCTTATTTGTATCATTAATTGTGATATCAGGATGTAGTAATATTTTTTGATATTTTATTCTTTTAACCCATTAAATTCTAGCGTCCCTTTTTAGGAACGATTATAAAAAAGACAATAAAGCTCTTTTCACACCAGTAATTAGAAAGATAAATAAGTACTATTTTTCACGAGACAAATTCCTCAATAAATTAAAATAAAAGTTAGTAGTCTTTTAAAAGTGGTGGGAAACCCAAAATTTCATTTTTAATGAAGAAAATAATTTGGGCATTAATGGGTTAATAAAAAATACACTCTCTTCGGATGTAGAACCAGTACTGAAAATAATCAACCGGAGTAATAATTTAAGGATGGCGGTATTACTTCGGTATACTTATTGCGCAGTATATTTTAAACTGGAACCTACTTTCGCGAACACATCCAAAATCTTATACAACATTCTGAATATACATAAAATACACTGCAAATTTATGTAATAAACAAAGTATTTCCTAATAAATATATAGTCTTTATCTCACAGAACTTACCTCACAAAATTTAGATAGGGCATTGATTTTTACGTACGTCTTCCATCGATAAGGTCCACAAATAGAACAAATTAACTTTTAGCGATTATTTGTGATTGAGATGCTCAGAGCATTTCTGCGCAGAACTTGTAGATGCCATCTCCAGGATTCCATCATATTTATGCCTCATATTAGCACTTTGCCTAACTTATGCAATCCGGTGTTATTACGCCAGGACACTTTACTATAAATTTCAAAGAATGGTTATTGCTTCAGCATATGCGTTTTTTAAAAATTTTTATCTGTATAATTTTTTAAAACATGCATGATATTATTATATCGAAACACGACAAAAACAAAACAATGTATATTCATTCAGCTGCAGAAATAATAATAATCGTTAAAAAATATTTATCTAACATTACTTTATAATATCTGCTTGTTTCAGTGCCTTTTTTTATCTATGGTAATTTAAATTATTATGATCTGTTGGACTACCACATAAAGTGCAGAATTCTTGCAATAATATTTAAGTAGTGATATTAATTTATAAAAAGTAAACGCAATAAAGTAAAGTAAAGTATCAATGTTTTACTATTATGTTAAAGAAATTGAATAAAATAGCTTTAAATATAATATATGTATACAGTAAAATTACTTTTAGATAACATTATTTTTTATTAAATGATTTACAGTTTTCTCAGCATTTTATTTTCTTATTAACATTAAATTTAAACTATAAATTACGTTAAATGATGCTCAAATTTATTATTATCATTTATTCGTTCGATTATTTTTATAATTTATTAAACTTTTAACGATAAAATTTTTGTGCCTTCTTTAGAATTACACGTATTTTAATAAAATTTCAATTCAACTTCCATTTATTATTTTACGATGGCTATTTGTATCTTAATCAGATAATTAACCAGATAATATCCCTCACTATCTTGACTTTTACTTATTGTCTAACCTGTATAGGTGACATTCTTGCCTAAGCTTTATATTAATTCTTTATGTATGCATTCATAGATTTGGTGTTTTCAGCTATTTATAAACCCGATGGTTTTATTAGTGTTTTGAAGATGTTATTTCTTTTGGTAATTTTTATTTTCTAATTGCGCTATCAAAAAAATTCTAAAAATAGTTTTTAGTTAGATAAGTTACACTGTTCATTACATTTTAAATTTAATAATCAACTAAACTTTGAACTACTTTAAAATTAATCCTAATTAATTTTTCAATTAATTTTCAGAAGTGAAATTACGCTTGAAATAATTTAATATATAATACGTGAATAATCACATTGTTAACTAAGCGTCTACCAAAATGTATATGAGTTACAGATGTTGAGCTGGTTATTGTCCTCATAGCTTAAATGATACAGCATTTAAATCGCTTTTTGAAGGGGGCCGGGTTTGATTTCCCGGCTTGACATATTTCACTTTGCTAGTTCTATTCTTAGTTAGCAATGAGATTGTTCATGTACATTAAAGGCATGCAATTGCACAACTGTAATTCCTTTATTGTACTAGATTTTAATTTAACTTTATTAAGCTGTTAAAAACATAGATATATATTTTTTAATTTATGGTACCTGAACACATTTTAAACGTAACGAAATTAATTAATATTTGTTGTCCTATTACGTATAATTTGTATTACATTCAACATTACAGTATTCATTACTGGATCTCTAGGTATAATTTTTTTTTCACATAAATTAATATAATTTAAAATAAAATAAAAGCAAGTATCTAGCTAAAAGTTTATCAAAATTTAAAATATAAATAATGCTAATCAAATTATGCGTGTAATAAATTAATCTAGATTAAGTTTAGTTTATCTGTTTAAAAAATATACATAAAGATCAAGAAATTACATATTATTAAAATTTTATACTTATAACTACAATACACAGTCAGAAAAATTCGGCGTTATACACTAAATTATTCGTCAGTTTTAAACAAATAATTTCCTAGAAAATATGCTTTTTCCGTTAATTCTTCCAAAAGCATGCAAAAGCGGGAAACTTCCTGTTTATGAGCTGGCATATTGGATGTATTAATACCAAAGATCAAATTGATTTTTTGAATGAAAAAAATGAAATTTCAATAAATAAGAATTTTTTATTTGTTTGCTGTGGGTATGGTGATTGCTATTTTAACATTTTAACAAGGGCGCATAAAGCCCTTTACAGTCAGGAACCCCCGTTTAGGCCGTGGGGCGATGAGCATTATCGTTGAACTTCATTGCCACACTGGGGGGGCCAACTTAATTCCTGCATGAATATTATAACAATCGTTAAAACTTTCGAAATCACAAAAGTTCTGGATCCGAAAGTTGTCTATTAATTAATAATTACAATAAAAACAGGGAACTCTTTTTCTGATAGGTTTTGTAAAACGATCTGCGATTGGCGCGTTTTTACCCCAACAGCCAATAAAAAGCGATCTCACAAATGTTTCTCCGATGAAAAACGTAAACAAACTGTCGTCGATTAGCCGAAAAGCGAAAACGACTGTCAATACGTTTCTCTTTAAATCTTTATACAATTTATTGATATTCTTAACTTTTAGTTAATACTTATATTTATAAAAACGTTATCGTGTCATCATGTCGAAACCGAAAACATGTTGTATACATTTTGGAGGTGAAGAAAATGATAGGATAATTTCCTTTTCTCAGAAAAGTTGGCAGAAAATAGCCGATTGTAAAGATAAGTGGAAAGCACTTGGAGGTTTTGAAGGTAGCCTAACAGATTTTTTGAATCAAATTCCACTTGATGAAACATCAAATTTGCCACTGGATACTTTTGGATACCATAAAAAATGTTATTGCAAATTTACAGATATCACAAGAATTTCGGCAGCTGAAAAAAGGTTTCAGAAAGAATCTGTAAACAAGCCAGTATCTGTTAAAGATAGTGAAAATGAATTGCATTCTCAATCCAAGCGTGCTTTGAGAAGTCTGTATTATAAATCTGTATTATAATGTCTGTATTATAAATCTGATCAAATAATTCCTTGACAATAATCTTTTTTATGATTTTAATGTTATCTTAATGCCATATTAAGCAGAAAGCAAAAATGGCCCGAGAAATATTATATTTAAGATAGAATTAAATTTCTAATAAATACTTTGCAACTGAAAAAAAAAAAAAAAAAATCATTCACTTCATGTAACATGACTTAAATTATGCTTTTGTTGTACACAGTATATAAGATTTTTTTAAAACTAATGCTTGTTTACAATTATACAGATGGTGCTTTATTTTCGAATGAAGTAATTTACTATAAAATCTGTTAAATTAAAAATTTTATAATGAAAAGGTTTTGAGCAACTTTAAAATCTTGGTAAGTAATAAGTAAATGTGTTGAAAGTTTTTAAAAATGGATGTCAAGTTGAATAAAATTTATAGTTTTCATGCTGCATGAGTATATGAAAAGCTAAATATATATTTTTTTAATTTCAACCTTATGTATTTATTATACCACAGTATCATTTCTTTTATAGTTGTAATACTAAACACTACTATTAATATACCAAATAGTTTTGAGGAGATCAAATATTAAAAATAGTGGGAAATATATGAATCTATGCAAAACTAACTATTGCTATTTTTTTTATTATTATTATCCCTCCTTCAACTCTCTCTCAATTTAATTTCTATAGTTTCTTGACATTTAGTAAGTTAAAACATCTAAAATAATTGAAATATTCATAATGTGATAATCACAATAATTAAGTTGAACAATAAATAATTCTCACAAATGTCTAACTAATTAATTGCTAAATTTATTTGAAAATAACTGTTTTGTTTCCTTAGTAAGCTTTCATTAAATTCTGATACTAAATACAGTTATAAAACAATTTTATTTATTACTTTTTTTGTGTGGGGGGGGGAGGGGGCATCCATTATTGGAATCTTAATTGTTTCAATATATTTCTATTATTTAAATTAAATTTTGATTAATATTGGTAATGAGACTATGAGAATGAATAAATTAATATGTTGAAAAAAAAACTGAAATATAATTATTAATTAAAAAAATATTTTTAAGAGATTTTTTAAGGGTACCCATCACTGGCATATTTTAAATAAAATTGTCCATCAAATATTACAGATTTGTAAAAAAAAATAATAATAATAATAATAATAATAATAATAATAATTTTTTTATATAAAAATACTTTTTTTCTGCAATATTGTGAAGAATATATGTAAAAAAAATCAGATGTACGGTTTGCATAATGGGGCATACGGCTGTTTTGATTGATATTAGTACTTAAAGAAGTCATAATAAATAAAATTGAGATGGAAATCTAGAGTAAAATGTTGATAAAATCATCTTTGGTGTACTTTTAAAATTGCAAATATGCCATAGCATATGATTTCAAAATTATTTTGTCAAAATATTTCATTTTGGAGCACTGTAAGTTAGTTTTTAAACAAAAAAAGTGAAATTTTCGCTAATTTTTTACGCTATCCACGGCGAATTCCTAAACGGACGCTTCCGATTGGTTAATACGTAAGCGAAGGGAGAGATTGAGCCAATCGACTGTTAGATGTTATGAGAAAATAATTCGTTATATATTTTGTTTATTTTCTTATTAATGAGCAACTTTTACGTCCAGAACTTTGACAATTTCAATGTTTGAGAACATTTTATAGGATAAAAATGTAAAGTTAAGTTGCCCCCCCCCAAAGTTGCAACGGAAATCTGTTTCTAAGCCTCTTTTCAACGATCGCCCCACGGCCTAGTTGTAGGGATCCTCATTTTAATATTCTATGGGACATGAAACACACAGAATTTCATTATATTCAAAACTCGTTATTTAGAGATTGTTGTATAATGAGTTATGGTTTCGAGCACAAAGAGTATGCCATACGAGTGTTCTGTTATAGTTGTCGTCATCTTCACAATTTATGTGCTTGTTATAGTGATGTTCTCATTTATAGTGATGATAATTTTAACGGTTTATTGAGGAAAATACGCAAAGAACTACGTTATAAAGAGTGACGTTTTAACGATTTTTTTTCTGTGTCTGTATAGTTGAAGCTCAGAGGTCCCTATTGTACTTGTTCGCTGTATGTTTGTTCTCTGTCGACATTCTGTTTATTTGGATGAGAAGTTCACATAACTAGCACAGAAAACTCCGGGTATGAAAAAAAGCAGAAACTATGCTATAGTTTTCTAACGGGGTTTCATTCAAACCATTTAAAATTAACGTTAGACTCGGAAAAGTACTTTGTTACAAATTCCAATATAAATACGATTCTCGAATTATAATTTATGCGTTGCATTTTATAGCAGAAATTATTCCCTGTATATTGATATCGGTTTCTTTTTATGCAGTTGTTGCAGCAGTATTTTAATGAGAGTCTACACTGTAAAAAAAAATCTGCAAAGGTACTAAACCTTTTCTAGGAAACTGGGATTCCAAGAACTTTTCCTGTAACGGGAACAGCAAAAATTCAAGTTTCAAAATCGATTACATGAATTTTTCCGGTTACCGTTACATGAAAAGTTCTTGGAATCCCGGTTTCCTAGAAAATGTTTAGTACCTTCACAGATTTTTTTTTCACAGTGTACAAGCATTCCATGAAAACTGTGAAAAAGGACAAATGCTTCATAATGTAGCAAAACGTTTTGCGACAATTAAAAAAAATATCATTTGAGTTATCCACAACTCCGAAAAGTATTCCTTTACCTTCATAAACATCCGAAAACCTCTAAATTTTCAAGAAATAAAGAAGGATTTCTGAAATAAAATTTCTTTTGCTGCTCGTCATTTTCGTAAACGGTTCCCTGTTATAGTTATACTACTCGGAAACAATACATGACTACTATTCAGGGTATTATTTAGTTTCCCTAACCGGTATCAACACGAAATGTCGGTTTATTAGAAGCAATCAAGACTCAAGTAAACATGCTTATATTCAGTAGATTAACTTATTAAAGTAAAAGCGCAAAATGACCATTTTTTATTCTGTGATGCAGATGAAAATGATTCACTTGAAACTAATTTTATGTTGATACCGGATTGATTAATCAGGTTAATATACTGTAAAAAGTATACGGAAAAGTTTCCCATACTTAAGATCGTCATTTTCGTAAACGGTTCCGTGTTATAGTTATACTACTCGGAAACAATACATGAATACTATTCAGTGTATTATTTAGTTTCCCTAACCGGTATCAGCATGAAATGTCGGTTTATTAGAAGCAATCAAGACTCAAGTAAACATGCTTATATTCAGTAGATTAACTTATTAAAGTAAAAGCGCAAAATGACTATTTTTTATTCTGTGATGCAGATGAAAATGATTCACATGAAACTAACTTCATGTTGATACCGGATTGATTAAACAGGGTAATATACTGTAAAAAGTATACGGAAAAGTTTCCCATACTTAAGATCAGGAAAATAAAAAACTTGTTTTGGAAATGCTTCTTTGAATTTTTGGAAATCTATTTGTTTCTGAGGTTTCTAGGGATAAAGGAATGCTTTTTGGAACTGTGAGTAACTCATAAAAGGTTACTGTTTATAACTTACTTTTGTATTATTTATGCCATTTTTATTATATCGAAACTCTGATCGTAAAGTGTAGATGTTTGGCAAAAGTTTGAGCTCACAGTTAAATGGTTCGACGCGTGACTGACCTTCTTGTTGATGTACCATGTGTCGACGAAATTTATACTGTACTGCAAGGGGTTAAATATGCTTAAACATGTAAATCAAATTATGGAGAAAAACAACTCTTCTCATTTCAATAAAACAAGATTCTTTTCGCTTTTAGATAATTGCTAAAAGGCAAACACAAGTGACATAATTGCGATTAGCCGCTGATTATTTCTGATTCTCTAGGTCAAGATCAACGATTTCTAAACTTTACACTTATGCATAGATAACATAAGGTTTGAAAATCTTTCTCGATCTACCTAATGTGGAGGTAACCTAGTTTTTAACACTTTCCGACAAAGTTGAAAAGTGTTTATGCATTCGGTTTGTCTGTCCGTCTGGCCGTATGACTGTATGACCGTATGGCCGTCTGTCCGCCGTCTAACTCCCGCAAATATACTCGGACTGCTATGAAATATTTATATGTTATTGATGTTTACCATAGCACGAGCCTTATTGAAAATGAAGTTTCTACCATGATTAGTTTATTTACAGGGATAGTCAAAATTTTTCTGATACATTACGGCCTATGAGAAAAAAAATCGTTTCAAATTAATTTTAAAGATGTTACATCCAATCAAACATATTCAAATTTACATGGATTCGTAAAATGCACTAAAATATGCATTCTGTAAAATATGATGTGAAAATAATAGTTATTCATTTACAGGGTTACTCAAAAGAATTAGATTACACAATATAGTCCAGTCATTTTAGCACCTTTTTTTGCAAATAGCGGAAAAAATTAGAACAAAGCTGGATTTTTGCATAGGTGCTAGTTAGGGTATGTAGTTTAACATACTAAAAGTCCCCATCGATCCGATGTGAGCTTTCGCCTCCAGGGGGCGCTAAAGAGCTTGAAAATCGGTTTTCTGTGAATATCTCACGAACAATGGCATCTAGACAAAAAAGTTCAATTACAAAAATGTAGATAATTTAATTTCCTACAAAAAGTGTCATTAACATTTTTTTGTCACACCAACCGTTCCTTGCCAAAAATTAAGATAAAATAAACATTATTGAAAAAGAATGTGCAAGCACAAACATAACGCGGCGAAGAGGCAGAACAAATACTAAACAACTTTTGATTCCCCTCCCCTTATCTCTCCCCCATTGTT
Organism: Maratus speculifer; assembly: GCA_964019185.1. Lineage (NCBI taxonomy): Eukaryota > Metazoa > Arthropoda > Arachnida > Araneae > Salticidae > Maratus > Maratus speculifer. The sequence continues at coordinate 26,879,087 of OZ025299.1, read as the reverse complement.
TGTATGGCGTTTTCGCGCGCTTGCGCAATACGTCACCTGAGAATAATAAGGTTCTATCTGAGTTTTTGAAAAAATCTTCTTATCGATATTGAAATGTTCTATTTGTATCTATGAAGGCATTTCTGGATTAAAATAATGTCGTAATATAATTGTAATATTATATGTAATTTATATATAACATCATTTTGATGCAAAACTGCCTTCATAGATACAAATAGAGTCTTTCTATATAGATTAGTCAATATTTTCAAAAACACAGATAGAACTTCATTATTCTCAGGTAACGAATAGTCATTGCCGAATACCCTATCTCTCTTTGCATTTGTCGAAATGTACCACGTGCAAGTACTTTTCAATATTTTATTTTTATTTGCTGCTCATTTCGCTAGTATGAAATGACCCTAATTTATTGAACGAAGTATTTATTCTTTTTTAAGATTTTAGGAAGGGAATAATTTTATTTTCAACGCATGTTGTAGAAATAGTTTTAAATTATTTATGACAGTTTAAAATGACTCTTTCTTAATTGCTGATTCTGACCGGAAAATGGAGATTGACAAAATAGTTTATCTTGCATGAGATGAGGACTGGGTTTCGAAAGATTTTGTAAAAACAGAAAAAAAGGGTCTGAAGTCGCTTGTGACAGCAAGTTCGCAAAAGAGATGACCATAAGTGGAAAATATTTGAAGAAATGGCTAAAAACAATAATGAATTTACAGTTCATTCAAAGAGTAAAAAAAAATATTCACGAAAGAATTCTATTAAATCAAACAATAAATCTATTGCCGAAAAACGATCAACATCCGCACAAATTAATCATCCATTGAAGGAAAAATTGAGAAATGACAGTCCGTTGTTTGAATTTAAGGGTAAATGTTTGTTATTTCTGATACATTAGACGAAGATTTTTTACAGAAGGAAAAAAAGAAAGCTCTAAAGTATCGCGGAAAAGAATTTTTTTAATCTAATCATTAAAATAAGACACGTCTCATATCTATGCTTATGGAGAAATTTATGGAGAATGGTTTCGAAGCGAAACAAGTAGAAGATGATGCAGACACACTAATTGTTAACACAGTTATTGAAGTAGCAAAGTCTGGTGCGCTTACTGCAGTTGTTGGCGATGATGTTGATTTGATCGTATTGTTGACAGTTTTAGCACCTCCAGAGATAGAGATATTTTTTATTAAGTCTGGAAGAGGACGAATTGTTACCACCCTGTATTCATCGCACAGTTTTAACAATGATGCTGTTCTGAAAGATCATATATTATTCCTTCACGCTTTTTCAGGTGTTGACTCGACATCAGCAATGTTTGGGAAAGGTAAAATGTCGTTAGCAAAATTTTTGAAGAAGGAAGAAGATCATAACATACAAGCTGCCAGCATTTTTAAAAGTGATCAAGTATCTTAATTTGAAGTTTCCGAGGCTGGAAAAACTATTTTTCTTGCTTCATAAGGTAATAAAGCAGAAATTCATCTGAAAAAGTACCGTTATGTATATTTCAAGAAAAGAGTTGTTGTTGGTAAAAAAAAAGCCTTTTATCGTTGCCGCCTACCGAAGATGCAGCTAGATTGTACAGTTTACGTATTTATCATCAAGTACAATACTGATTGAGCAATAAACTACTTCCTGAGAACTGGGGCTGGCAAAATGCACCTAATTTGTTTCCAATTCTTGCTACCTTACCGCCCACATCAAAAGATATTATTGAATCTATTTTTTATACTTGCTCCAAAGGATGTGGAAAAACATATGGATGCCGAAAAATTGGATTGAAATATTCTGATATTTCATAAATTGCTGTGGAGTTTCATTTCATAATGCAAGTAAAATTGAATTTGAAGACGAGGAAAATATTGACAGTATCCTGCCCACTGCAAGGGAGGAGGGAAGCGCTACTTCTGTATTCAGTGATGATATCGAAAGGCAAACAAAAAATACTGAAAAAAGTACAGCAACGAAAGAAATAAATACAGATAATTACGAATCTGAATCGAGTGTAGAAATTGAAGTTGTGTAAAGAGCTACTAAAGCAGTTAAACGACTTAAATTGGATTAAGCCAGTCATTATAAGTGGAATATGCCTACGGGGAAACCACACACACACACACACAAAACGCATTAAGTGTTTTACTTCAAGGGTGGTGTGGAAATAAGCATAAATGTATATTATATATTCACTTTCCCCATTCAAAGGTGAGAATTATAGATCTGTTTACAATTTTTTTTTTTTTAAGTAGCAGCAGATTTTTTGAATTTTTATAATTTTTCTTTCAAATATGGTCACGTTTTTATATTTTTGACAGGGAAGGATTAATGTGACAAACAAATGTTAATGACACTTTTTATAGAAAATTAAATTATCTACAACTTTGTAATTCACCTTTTTTCTCTAAATGCCATTGTTCGTGAGATATTCACAAAAAACTGATTTTCAAGCTCTTTAGCGCCCCCTGGTGGTGAAAGCTCACATCGGATCGATGGGGACTTTTAGTATGTTTAACTACATAACCTAACTAGCACCTATGCAAAAATCCAGCTTTGTTCTAATTTTTTCCCCTATTTTTGCTAAAATGACTGGGCTAATAATAAAGTCGGGAATTTTTTGCTACTTATTTTAACTATGTTAAACGATTTCAAGTTCATAAAATTTATATACGCCGCTAAGACTCAATATTTCACGCATAATATGAAGTGCATAGCATTTACAGGAACACACAAAATATTTCAATTCTATTCGAAGTAGTATATGTTATCGATGGACGGATGAAATACATTTTCAGTTGTGATATTCGCTTTTTAGTTTTACTAAATGTCTGCATATTATATAATGTGTATAAATGTTATAGTTGATATACAAGGTTACACAAAAGAGCTCATAAAGGTCACTGAATGTGAGGGTAATTAAATTAAATGTGGTTTTTAAATAATTTATGCATTTTTACGTTAAACTGCTTTCAGTTTATTAATTAATGTTTATAGAATATAGATAAAATGATACACAGGATCACGCAAAGAATTAGCTACATGGTCTTCCATGGATGATAATTTCTAGAAATGTGATTTAAGTAGTTTTAGTTTGAACTAAATTTTAACAAAATACTGGTGTGTAATAAAGGTACTAGGTAAACTAAAGCCTGAACAAAATTATTGAAGTATTTTTCCATACATTAGTATAAATTGCTGAGAGAGAAATTTCAACCTGTTGCACGTTTTCTTGCTAAACTAAACTTCCGCATTATATAGTATATATATATATATATATATATATATATGAACCGGCAGATCAAATACAGGTCTGTTGAAAAGTATCGAAATACATATTTGGCTATGGACAGTAACAACTTATTTATCTAAATAAGGAAGTTTTGTTAAAGATTTCAGGAAGTGTTGTAAAGTGTTTCATAATCTATGCTTAACGCATAATTTTTTTTAATTGTTTACATAGGTAAAGGGGGAACAGATGCCACAGTTTTACATTTCTTCTTGTTAAATGTAGAATAAATAAAAAATAAAATAAATAAATAAAACTAGGCACCAGAAATCATTAACCAATCTCATTAGAATCTAATTTTTACGTTAAACAAGTTAGAACTCTTTTAATAAATAAAGTATAATTATTTTCCCAAATGCAGTACTGCCAAGTCTCCGGCTTTTTGAATACCAGTATTTTTATACATAAAATTTTATTTTATTTAATTGGAATATTTGGCCTATTTGAAATACTAGTATTATCTGTAAGATAAAAGTGGTGTCCAAACAACCGGAGACTTGGTAACTCTGACAAATGCCATGTTTAACATTATTTTTTATGTGTTGAGCCAGGTACTGCAAGGAGAAAAAAAGCCAGGCTTTTTATTTCAAGCAAATCTCTCAATCTACTTAAAATAAAATTACTAACACTAAACTTACAAAAGAGATTATATATCACTAAATTGTGAGACATTTAACGAAAATGCAAAATTGTAAGCTTAAAAAGTAAAACTCAAGGCGTAAAATAAAAATGAAAAGAAAAACTTTTAAATTTACATGGATTGAGTGCATAATTACTGGAAATAGACAACATAACTACAAAATTGATGTAAATCACTTGTTTATATCCAGGCGAACTTGCAATTTACTCTTCATATAAGTATTAGTTCTATTCTTTTTAGACCCTAGTCTTCTCATTTTGGGCCTTTTTCTTATTCGTATTTCCGTTCGCCCACAACCACACCGCACTTCTTGCTACAAGAACAAACTGAGCATTCAGAGTCATCAAATTCCAATCCAACTTTAACATGAGAATCCAAAAGAGGAACACTTTCGTCACTGTCGGAAAATATTTTAACTCATATTTTAATTTATTTCTCTATTGAGGGGTTTTCAAATTGATATTTCCCTTCCTTTTTTCTACAGGTGTTACTTCCATCCAGCTGTTGTTCTTTGACGCTTTCTAGATACAATTTTTCCTTCCTTCTATTATTCATTTTCCTTCTCCCTTTTTCTTGTTTATAAACTCTGTGCTTATAGGATTTGTATCCTTTTTTTTTTCTTATTTGGCTGCACTGGTCTTTTTATCACTGAATAGGCCATATTTTGTTTAACAGCTTAGATAATGACCACTGTAGAAGTCCTACATTTTCCTTGTTCATACAATGGTGAATCACCGTTGCTGATGAAAATATTTTGGTAATTAGCAGAATACTCTGAATTTATGTTCATTTATTTCTTAATTCTACTGAAATTGTAGTGGTGAATTTATTGAGTCGAAAAACAAAAATATATTTTGTGGTATCTAGACTACAGTGGCGGATAAGATGCTACACCCCCATTTTGTGTTTTGTGAACGACACGGGGAAAATTCAAAAACATGTCTGTATTCTATTAGGATCTAGTCTAAATCTAGTATTTTGGGATGAAATCTCTGCTTATTTGGTTTAAAATATGTAATAAAACTTTATTAGGATAATTTTAGATACTTAACACGCAGTTGAAGCATAAAAAGTGGCATAAATATGTAAATACTGGCAAAATAGCTGTGTAAACAGTGATTTACAATGCAGAACCTACAAGAAAGGAACACAAAATACTTCTTAATTTGGTCTGGGGAGCACTAGTGCTGCCAACACAATTTCTCGGCATCTGTCCCACCGTGGCGTCTATCCCCACTTTACCTTAACCCATTTTGCGAAAAAAACTCGTCTTTTTCTACAATACAATAGTAACATGCATTCCAAATATAAATAACATATACACAGGGGAACAGTAATAGAAAACCAAAAGTGAAAAATCATTATAATAATATTTCAATATAATTATAAAAGATAAAAATTTTTAACCGTGCATGAAAAAATACACTGTTAAAAAAACGAATAATTTTATGAAAATTGTACTGGTAATCGGGACTCCAGTATAAGTCACTGTTTTTTAGCGGAGAAATATCTGTCAATTTCCAGAACCCCGGATTCTCGCAACCTCCAGATTCATATTACCCACAAAAAGATATCCAATGTTTTTTTTGTTTTTTTTAAGTAACCTTTTATGTACCCTGGTCAAAGTTGGTGCAGAAAATTGCTTTCAATTTGTTTTTATTGGTTCTAACAGATGTGTTTACTATTAGATGAATAATATGTATTTTGTCTAAAAATTATAAATACAGTGAAACCTAAACTATACAATTTAATTGGGACCGCTAATACGTTGTATATCTTGGTTAATAGAAATTTTGTGTGAAACTAACCGTTCTCGCGACTTTAAAATCTCTAATATCATATAATCATATAATATTATCTAATCTCTTTAATCATCAAATTTAATTCTAAAGAATTACAAACAAAAGATCTTTTTTAAATTATAAAAATAAAGGTGCATAAAACTATGTTTCCCAACTCAACAAATTGAAAAAGGAAATCAATTAATAGTAGTAAATTTTAAAAATTGAATTGATATTTTTTAACTAAACTCTGATAAACATTGAAAGATGCACTTTCAAAAATAAAACAAATCACAGAAATTACTTCTTTTAAAATTTGATTACATTAATTTGTTAAATTTACATTATTATTTTTAATTATGTTACCTTTCGTTGAAAAAGTTCACATTTTATATCATTGGCTGCCCGATCACGCCAGTTTTTAAACAAGTTAATATCTATCGGCGTAACATCTGTTCTTTGCTCCAAATATCTTACGGTAGTTGTTAGTGCTTCAACACTTTCAGTACTAAAACTGCCCACTAAATTCATAGTCCTTGAATAGTCCTCCGATCAAATATGGTAGATACAACTGTCCGATAACACATTGCACATGATGTTCAACAGGACCACACGGCCACTAAAAATAAAACAATGTTCGATGTTGACTGTTCAAGGTGCAATGTTTCTTGGAATTTGAGTGCTATCGGGGCCAAAAGAGCACGGATAGGGAACTAAAAATGTAGTCTTTTCCAAGACACACACACAAAAAATTCACACTTCATTATCGGCTGGGTTAAGTGAAACCTCGATTATTGAAGCTCAGTTAATCGAGGTTCTAGGCTAAGTAAAGCCAACATTGAATTTTCTTTTGATATATTTCCAATATAAAGCCAATATTAGTACTACATTAAAATTTCACTTAAAATTAATATTTGTACAGTATTAGCATTACATTAAATCTATTTCCAATGCACGCCAATATCAAATTATTGTTAGTTTTATTGACTTTATGCTAGTTAAACATTTATTGATTTAATATTGGCGAATATCAACATCCAAGCATTTGGGCAATATTGCATGCCGATTTATGTAATATTGGTCCCCTGTTGGAATAAGACATAGCCAATATTGTCTTGCTACTAGGAGTGCAACTATTATCTGAAAGAAGGTCGGTTGGCTGTGTAGAATTTACTAGCGCAAGGCGTCTGAGGATAGGTGTTTTGAAATTGGTTAATGCTACATCACGGTTTTAGTTCACAGGCTATTACAACCTGAGAGCTAATATGCCCGTATTTTCTTTATGTACAGTCGTGGAAAAAAAGTACGAACTCTGCAATGAATTGTCATAGAACTCCCTCCCTTTTTGAGGGGCATTATTTTTTTTAATAAGAGTATAATATACAATTAGTGTAAATAGCTTATGTGCAAATGCCATCAATTTCGCCGGGCACTTTTCTTTTTATTTGTGTCTTTATAATATTTCCGCCCGAATCGCTATTAAAATAGTTAAAATAAAAAGTAAATATAACTCAATCGTTATTCCCTAAGTAACATACAACGCTTTTCAGAAGAATTTATTTATCTTCTTGACTTGAGTTTATCTTTTATTTTTATTTTTTGTGACTCAAACCTTTATGACAACGATTTAAAAAGACAAGTTCCACCCTAGCATTAGGGATTCCGAAAAGATTGGCTTATTTTTGGTCCATTCTCATTATTTCATGAGACAATTAGCAATCCAACAAATCACATTTAGGTATGGATTATAGAAATCAGAAGGTTGTAGACCCTGATCGTAAACCAGGATATATATTTTAGTTAATCTATCAATGTCTTGAGGTCGCACAGAGTATCGTTAATTGATACCTTTCCTGAGATAGACGGCGCCACAACTAGGCTCCAAGAGGTCATTCGACTAACGGAAGATTTCATATAAAAACGCATCAACAGATCATTCGAAGAAGGTTAAGCAGGTTTCTCGTAAACATTTGGTGAAAGTTTCTCTTTTCTTTTGTTTTTATTTATAATTAAATAGTTGTTATAGGAAGAGCTTTTTTTTTTTTTTTAATAAAGAGACTTAGGAATGTTTTGCTTCTCTATGTAAACATTCCAAGATAAATGATCTGCATCGCAGCTTCTGATTTATGAGATATTTTATTTAGAAAGATTATTAGAAAGATTATTAGAAAGAAAAATATAACTTGATAAGAAAAAATTGTAATTATGAAATATTTGTGGTTTTTAATTTATTTATTTAGTTTTTTAACACCCTTAATCTTTAAGTGAGATTTCGGAGAAAAAAATATTTAGTACAATTTAGTACAAATTTGTCGATAAGGAAAAATCTGAATAAAAATGTATTCTATGTGTATGGATTCGCTAATAAGGTGGATTTAGAATATTTTTGTGACAGCAGAGCCATTTGTTTCCCTTGAAGCGGCATTGGGAAGATTCAGGAAAGTAATTCATTCGGATGACTTTTGTGTTGTGTTCAGTATCGGGTAATCAAGAAATCGGGTTTTCCAGCTAACTGGATAAAGTGTAGAAAACTTTGACTGCATCTACATTTTTATTGGATTTGGTATCCTTGTGGCTTTAAATGTCTAAACATAAAATGCGTTCTCATTCCGGTCTTTAGTTTTAGCTGCAGATGGCTCCAAAGAGCCTAGTTAAAAATACTTTGCGGCCACCTTGTAGAAAATATGTTTTACCTGAATTGCAATTCTCTGAATTTAATATTCGTTAGTTACTACCTGTGTAGAAATCATGGTAGTAGATATAAATTGAGAGTTCTTCTTGCGAGCTGTTAGAGGTGGTAAGTGGCAGTCAAGAGTGGTGTGAATTGTGTTTGTAGTGGAAGAACGATAACTGCGGAAGTGAGGATCACAGAATAATTATTGGGGCTCTTATGAACTGTTCATATCTGCCCCACCTAGTTTGTTTACAAGTGCCCCACATGGCCACTAGAGTTAAATTGACAAATCATTAATATTTCTCAATTTTATCAAAAAGTATTTTTTAGTATTCGTAGTATATATAAAAACATTAAAATTCAAATAAATGATTAAATAAACAAAGTTATTCGCTTAGCAAGTTGGAACTGAGATTTTACTTTTGAGATCTATAAGCAGTATTTTGGCTACTGAGGACAAACAAAATGTCAAAGAGCTCCAAAAATGTTCTACCATCGTTGGTATATTTTTCCAATAAAAAAACATGTGGTAACTAGGGAAAAATTGCGATTTTCGCATCTGCCCCAGTCTCCCCGTGCTATTAAGAAAATTTCTGTATTAATAAAATCAGAAGATGAGGTATTATGTTTAATGTTTTTCCTGATTTACAAAGGGTTTGAATCATGACAACAAGTTTATTTTACTGCAAATGTTTCTCTGAAACAACATTTTTCTTTATGTATACATTTCAATATGGGCTCCATTCGTAGATCTCAGAAGGTCCAGTCTATATTCAAACTTAATACTCCTATTGCGTTGAATCGTTGCATTCGGTAATTTTGTGATGTAGATAATAAGAAGCACTTACTGTAGGGTAGATCATGTTTTTGACATAGCGCTACTGAAAGAAATCTTAAAAAGTTCTTTATATCGATTGCGATGGCGAAGCAGTGGGTCCATCTCTCCCGATCCATCACTGTGGAGATATTTCTTCTAAGAAAAGACGAAAGTCTAAATTCCACTGCGATTGCTGTCATACTTCTGGAATATCTCATTTGGCTGCAAAAGGCGTAGCTCTGGAAAAAAATTTCCAACATGTGAAATAAATGTGACCAATTACGGTTTTTTCCATAAAACAAAATGGATCGATGATTCTGTCACGCATCAGATCATGCCACAAATTCACTTTATTACTGTCCCTGACATGTTCCCGAACAACATTAGGCTTTTCTTAATTGCGAACATTGTAACAATTGATTGCACCTGATGTCTGAAATGTTGATTCGTCACTGAATATCACATTCTCTAGGCAACTGAGAGCGTTTTCGGTGAAGTTTAGGATCTCAGTAGCAATTTATTTGCGTTTTGGTAGGTCTCTGGTCTTTAACCTCTGTAGAATTTGAGTTTTATGAGCATACATGCGCAGTGTCTTATACAATATCTTATGGATAGTTGACCCGAGAATGTTAATTTTCCATGACGCTCTATGAATCGAACGAATTGGGCTTAAATTGAAAACCGCTCCAATTTTGTCAACAGTTTCCTCAAACTCGAGTTTCTTCCTCTGGCCAAGCTGTCGATTAACAATAACTGAGGAGGCTAAAAACTTGTCAAACCATGCCCTATAAGTTTATACGTCTGATAGTTTCCGTTTGAACCTTCTTTGATAATTCCTTTGGACAATAATCGATGATTTCGTTTCAAAGTACCATATCATACACTGGAGCCTCTCATGTGCTGTTGTGATCTCTGTTTATTATTCAATATCTGCAATAAAAGAATGGAAATAACATGACATATAAATTATGCAAACAACAAAACTTAACTGTTTCTTAAGGGTGTTCTTAAATCAAAAAGGGCAACTTTGTGACACATGCATTAATTTATTTTTGTTCGGAGATGCATGAAAATAGCAGGTTTTGTTATTCAGAAACTGTCTAATTTCACTCATTCTTTTGTTTTTTAAAAAACACAATAGATTTTTCATAACAAGCCTTCAAAGTTGACACTTTTGAGCATATTTCCCGACGAAAGCAGAAAAACCGGTCGAAAAGGAGGAGAAAAACGGGTGATTGCGTCGTCGAAATAGCTTATAACTCGATAAGTAATTTAATTATCATAAAATGGGAAAATAAGTTCAATTCGAAATTGCTTTCATAGTCAGGCATTAAAATTTCATAACTTTCTGTTAAAAAATGAATTTGTAAATGTGTCAAAACGTTTTTCGCTTGTTGAGCGGATCAGTTAAGAACACCCTTAAAGGAAGATTGCGGCAAAATATACTTGTTGTGTTATTAGCCATAATGCCGCAAGCCGCAAATCTATAGGACTCAATATTATTTTTTTTTTATAATTAACATTTGAAATCAGAAAGGTTTCATGTAGAAACCCTATATTTTCTCTTTTAGGGAATTTTATAAAGAAAACTATTTTTATTACAATAGAAATTGCTTTATAAATGCTATTAAACCTTTTTTTAAATGTACAACAAATTGACCCGCCGTAGTCGTTGCGGCGCATGTGTTAAAGAATTTAAATATAACTAAAATCGGTGTTGAATAATTTTATATTTTAAAAAGAAAATCTTTAAAACCAAACCTAATGTTAGGCATCCCACTGCTAAAGGCAGCGTACGCGCTCGGGCTTATATGATTCTTTTTTTAAACTAAAATCTATCCAATTGAAACCACTTGGAGGCGTTACTTTCTCCGGCTGCTTATATCCTCGAATTTTCAAATTTTTATGTTTTAAAGAAAAATGTACCTAAACGAATTTAGAGAGGTGGAGACGAACATTATACGATGCCCCGTTAAAGAGTGTAACGAATCTTCCAATCTGTTTTGATTTTTTTAACGAAAATATTTCCAGACGAACCTAGTGATGGAAGTCCCACTGCCTTCAGAAACGTGCACTCTCAAATTTGTACGATTTTATTGTTTCAAATGAACACCTAGCTAAACGAACTAAGGAGACATGTTATAATTATTGCCGTTTTAATTTTTCAAATTTAGTTAGATTAAACTTTCAATTGCATGTTGCAATACCTGAGAAATCCTAAATATATAACACGCTCCCTCCCGTTTTATTTTTAATTTCCGGCCACCGCCTAGCAAAAGGGTATAATTGCAATATAGTTTTCTCCTTAATTGCTTAAAAATGCTCTAAACGCAGGATTTTTTCAACATGATATAAAGAAGTTATTTACGGATTGGAAGATAATATCTCCCAGTGTTAAAAAGTTACAGCTTTTCTTGCAGATGCACAAAAACAAAAACAAAAACTCCTCTGTAAATGTTTTAAAGCACAATTAATGTGCAAAAATCGTGCAATGAGTTGCAGAAAAAATCTTTAAAATAATAAATATTAATATATATTTTTTAAAAATCAGATATATTTTTAGAATTACAAAATTCCACAAATAAGTTTTTCTTTATGTATATATTTCTTTTTATTAATTAATCTGGAAATTAGAAATAGAATTTTAAACCTGCACAAAAACAAAATACATGAAATCGCATTCAAAAAGAAAAAAACTTTTTTTGAAACGAATTTTTTTTTCATAGAATCGAACAATATCTCATAAAAATATTTTAAAATAATTAAACTTAAAAAATTGTTAAGTTTGTACTCATTAATGTTAAAAACATTTTAAAAGACGCATAAAAGAAAAAGAAAATCTTCTCCCATAAAGAAAGTCTTGATTATTTTATGCTACCTTTAATTTTCACTTAATTCTTTTTGAGCAGGTGGTATATGTGTTCAATGAAACATTCAGTTAAACGAAAAATTATTATTATCAATAAATAGTTTTAACACAGAGTGACTAATTAACATCTTCACAATATAATCCTGAAAGCTATAGATGAAATCTTCAAAAACTGTTTTAAGATACCGAAAATAATTTATATTTTAGCGGCAAGGTTTTAAAAATTTCTCCTTGATTAAAGATTTTTTTTCCATTTCTGCCAAGGAAAATCAGCCATTTTCTTGATAAAATCTTTTTTTTTTTTCATAGAATCAAACAATACCGCATAAAAGTGTTGTAAAATATTTAAATTTAAAAGATTGCAAAAATTGGACTGAATAATATTAACACTCTGCCGGAAATTTTACTTGTGTTATAAAAGTATTTTACACCTGAATTATTATTTAGAAATATTGACCTTATTTATTTATTTATTTCTCCATGCACATATTTAACTTATTTGAGAAAGAAATTTCTCGTTTTTTATATGGTTATATTAATGATATTTGATAATATTAATAAAGTTTTATTGTAATATTTTTATTTGGTACCGGTAAAAATGACCACAACGGCATTTCTAGTGTTGAAAACATTATAACCCTTTCAGGAACGAAGGAACTTCTATGCATAAAATTCTGAAACGAATAAATGATACCAGAATTTACAAACAAGTTTATTTCAAAATAAGAGGGGGGGGTACTTTTTTCACGTACTTACTAAAAAGGAAAATTTTCATTCCAATATTCTGGTCTCGATGTGGCATTTAAGAATTAAAATTATGTAGTCCAAAAATGAACCACCGCCCTTCAACTGGCTAAAAAATGCATAAAATTAAAAAAAAAAAAAAATTCGCATGAAGAAAGTTTTGTTTATTTTATGCTAACTTCAAGTTTCACTTATTTGTTTTCCAGCAGGCGCTTCATGTGTTCAATGAAACATTCAATTGAACGATAAATCATTATTATCAATACATATTTTTAACACAAAGCTACTTAACAGCCCGCAAGCTGCATCAAAATGCCGTTGTGCCATATTTCTTAAGGAATAATTAGCGGAGATTAATCTATCCTCCATGTCAATTAGCTCCATATAACTAATGAGTTCTGGCCGGCAATAACATTGGATCATTTTTTGTACTCGTTTTAATCCTTTCATTTTTAGTTTTACTAACGTCACTATTTTGAATAGTATTTTGCCTTTCATGCGATATTATTTGACTTGACGTAACGCCTTTTACACGTGAAAAGAATTATATGAATATATGCATGATACCTTGTATCTATTAATAAACGAATTCGTTTGATTTATAATGAATATTTGAGAGCGAATGTTTGAATAGAAATTTCCTTCTGACTTGCAACCCGTGGGATTTTTGCTTCATCGGATACAGCAAAAAATATTCTTAATAAGCTTGTACAAAAATAAAACGGACAAAGAATAGAGTGTATGGTGAAACTAAAAATTTAAACAAGCTGTTTACCTAATTCAATATCCTATTGTTTAATCCTTAACAAAAATCTTTATGTTTTTAAATCTCTTAAATATTTTATTAATTTAATGTATCGATGCGTTTAAAAATCCAATTTTCAGCAAAATCCCACACTTTTTTTATTGTTTTGTTTTAAAGACAGTACAATGATGAGCCAGAAAAATTAAAAAATTCTTTTTCAAGTCGTAATACTACAAAAAAAAAAGTTGCGAATTCGAGAGACTAAAAATTAGGTAATAAAAGAAATAAAATCACTGTATATCTTCCGGTCGCGCATGTGTTTGCCGAAATGTGGAAAATTTCACATTACTACAATTTTTTGATAAAAAATCAGCCTCTTTACGACTGTAATAGCTCAAAATCTTATGTATTTAGAATAACAAAATATAATGTTGAAATATTATTTGAAATTACCAACATCTTCTTTTCGCACAAGTGCTCCAAAATTGGGCAAGAATCACATTTATACGATATTATTTAATGTTACTTAGCTTGTCACTATTTAACCCGTTGAGCTCTGGTGGGTAAAATTCTTCAAAATTCCAAATGTCACATTGCCACCAGTATTTTGCAAAGAAAAAAAATCGATTAACGATATACATGAAAAATTGCATTAAACCTTTTTCAAATAAATTTGGTCAAACTTTCTGGTGTCATTGTGACATTTTGTAGTTAAAATTAAGTGGTAAAAATGTAAAATAATTTAAAATGACACGTTTCAAGTTTGTACTTTTGTCTTTAACAATTCTTAACTAGGTCTGCACTGGACGAAATTTTCAATCTTCAAAGCTTTAGAGCGCCAGAGCGAGCGGAAGATTTTGGTGGATTTAATTAATACAGGATATCCAGCGAATAAGACCCTGATTTTAAAATTAAATTTTTCAAAAACAAAGATCGATAGAATTATGCGGTAAACGGATTGTTTATTAGGTAAATTGTAAAAATGTAATACAGAAGTTTCGAACGGTGAATATTTTGAAATGATTCTATCCTGATCACAAAAAATATTTGATTTGACATTTTTCTTGATTTAGATTGTTTGTAGAGAACATTTTTTTTTTTTTTTTTGACGAACAGTGCCCTATTTTAACGATTTTTGGAATTATATTTTTGAAATTTTAAAATTCCAAAAATTTGGTTCGAAAAATCGTTAAAATATGGCACTGTACGAAAAAACACGTTTTCTCCCAACAATCTAAAACAAGAAAAATATAAAGCATGGTACTGTTTGTAATTCAGAACACAATCTTTTCAAAATATTCACCTATCGAAGTTTCTGTATAACATTTTTACAGCTCATCTGATAAATAAACCGTCTACCGCATAATTCTACCAATCTTTGTTTTTTAGTGTAGGCATTAAGTGCTTAAAAAGGACAAATAAATGCAAGTTTTGGTGTAGTTTTGATTTTTGGTTCCCTTTATGTTTTTTGGGTCGCTGAACACGAATCTGGCATTATCCAACAAAAATTCTCCCCGGAAATACGTTTTTTGACAAGAAACGTGCAAAAAACGTAGCTTTTTTTCGTTTTTTCTAAATAACTTCAAAATTATGCATTTTACATAAAAGTCATCAATACATAAATTAAAGAAAACAAAATTTCCGACATTTTATGTGCTAAAAGTTTTTTTCTCTGATCAATGGTTTAGCCGTGAGAGAGCCACAAAATTAAATGTGAAAAGCAAAAAATTCTGAAAAGCGTGAATTACTGCACCGTACGTCTATGAAACATGAAAACCAACCCTTTTACGCAAATTTTCCTAACTTAATAATACTAAATATATTATTATTGACTATATTTTATAAATGTGATGTTAATGGTTTCTTTCATAACTAAGAAATAAATAAAAATGAGCCTATCTATGATCAAAATTTTCATTTGCTATTATAAAATAATAATAGTAATAATTTCTTAATTTGACTTTTAAATAATATAAATTAAATAACTAAAACAGGCTTTAACTGATAACAACTGGCACGCACTCCACTGATTTAAGCACTGGTGTTTTGGCTGATGGACGAATTAACTACCACAAGGTTTGGGAATCGGGCATTAAAGATATCAACAGAATTGTTGGTCGGGACTTTGGATCTGTCAAGTTTAAACGGAGCGACAGAGTAAAACCTCTTACAGTAAAGGCCAGTGTCATACAAGTAGAGAACGAGTTAGTCCCTGTCAATCCTACAACTTTGTTCCAACGTATTTCGGTTGCAAAGCATTCGGATTAAGACCTTGAGGAATTTTTGACATACGATTTAGGCCCTTACTCCTTGTCCCTATTTGACAATGGTTTAAGAAAGGGAAATTAATCTACTCTCTACAAGGCATTTAAACCTCTTACAAGCAAGCGGTTCAACGGCAAATTTCAATTCGTCATCGATGGGGGGGGGGGGGGGTTATTACGTAGTGTTGTCTGGCCTAAGATTCACTCTTTTTCTTCAATCTGCGACAAATATGTTCAGTATGTGCAGTCAAAGTATCAACCACAGGCAATAGTTGTCTTTGATGGCTACCTGGATGATGTGCAAGGTGGGACAAAAACTGCTGAACGTATGAAAAGATCAAGAAAACATTCTTGAATGGACATATTGTTTGACGAAAATATGATACCAACCATTTCCAAAGAAAAGTTTCTTCTTAACCAAAAAATCAAAGGTCGATTAATATCTATGATGATAGATAAATTCTCATCAGCAAATATTTCATGCAAGCAGGCAAAAGAAGATGCAGATACCTTGATTATAAAAACTGCTTTGTCTTTGGCTCCATTTAATTAGACGGTAGTTGTAGTTGGGGAGGATGTAGATCTTTTGGTTATTTTGATAGGTATCTGCACGTATGAAAACGTTTTCTTTTTAAAACCAAGGAAAGACACCATTTCTCCAATGACATTTTCTCCAACTAATGCTGTGAGTCCAACAGTTGCGGAAAGCATCCTCTTTCTACATGCTATGAGCGGCTGCGATACAACTTCAGCATTGTTTATGCAAGGGAAAATTAAGTTCCTCAAAACTCTTCTGAAGAATTCACACCTTGCAGACATTGTTAAAGTATTCAAAGACTCGAACGCTACTCAGGAAATGATTACAGCTGCTGGAGAACGTTCCCGTGTCTCACTGTATGATTATAATGAGACAAAAATGCCCTCACTAAACCACCTAAGATATATTTCATTTAAGAAGTCAGCCTTTAAATACAATTTGAGCATTGCTGCACTACCACCATCTGCAGCTGCAGCACAACAACACTCTTTCAGAGTATATCACCAGGTTCAACAATGGTTGTGTGAAAAAAAATGCTGAAGAGTGGGGATAGAAAAGAACAGATACTGGCCTTGAGCCTGTGTTCACTGTACCACCCCTTGCTCCTCCTGCTTTGTTGAAGCTTGTATCCTGCAAGTGTAGAAAGGGCTGCCAACGAAATTGTGGATGCAAGAAGGCAGGGCTTTCTTGCTACAACATGTGTCTCAATTGCGAGGGAAACTGCAACAACATCGCAGTTGTACTTCAAGACGAAGATGATGAGCTAGATTTTGAAGCCGATCTGGAAATGGATCGCCCACACAGTGAATCAGAGGACCCAATGGAAGGGGAAATAGTCATGCCGCAAGGTATCAAATATTTACTATTAAAAAATTTTTTATTTATAATAGTGATAATTATAAAAAACATCCACTAATTCCATTCGTCTTTTTCTATTTTGTGGATGTCGGTGAAAAGCAGAGACCCTCAAATAAAAGAAAGCGAAAACAGTACTTTGTTTTTTAAGTAAATGTGCTTACTAATGTACATAATTATTTATAGTTAAATAATAATTCATAATGAGTCGTCGTTTTTATCGTTAGTAATTTCATTGTAAAATATAGTCGATCATAATATCTCCAGTATCATTTAAAGTCAATCTTTGCGAAAAATGGTCAGTTTTCATGTTAAATCTATGTACAGTGCCATAATTCCTATTATCCGGATTTTTTTTATTTTCACACTCACATTATGAATATAGTCAATAATAATATATTTAGTATTAATAAGTGGGGAAGATTTGCGTAAAATGGTTGTTTTTCATGTTTCGTCGACGTATGGTGCAGTAATACACGTTTATCAGGATTTTTTGCTTTTCACACCTATTTTTGAAGCTCTCTCACGGCTAAACCATTGATCAGAGAAAAAACTTTTAGCACATAAAATGTAGGAAATTTTGTTCTCTTTAATTTATGTATGGATGACTTTTATGTAAAATGCCTAATTTTAAAGTTATTTAGAAAAAAAAACGAAAAAAAGCCACGTTTTTTGCCTAAAAAACGTGTTTCCTGGGAGAAATTTTGTTGGATAGTGCCAGATTCGTGTTTAGCGACCCAAAAAACATAAAGAGAACCAAAAATCAAAACTACACCAAAACTTGCATTTATTTTTTACCAAATGCTTGAACTATTTGAGAAATTTTATTTTGAAATCAGGGAATCTTTTTTGCTGGACACCCTGTATTTCAACATTATGTTTTATTATTTTAATAAATTGGAATTTCAGCTATTACATTCGTGAATAGGCTAATTAAAAATATTGAAATAATGGGAATTTTTCCACATTTTGGCAAACTTTACAGCACACGTGCGACCAAAAGATATAAACTGATTTTTTTTCTTTTTCTTACCCAATGTTTAGTCACCCAAATTCCCAATTTTTCGGCTGTATAACGACTTGAAAAACCTTTTTACAATTGTTTCAGCCCACCTATCAAAAACCTTTTCTTTTTTCCTGCGATCAGTGAATGTGTAATTATGGCCACTTTTGTTCGGCCACTCAAACCGAAATGTGTATTACAGTAATCAAAAGTATAAAATTAAGTAATCTAAATAAAGAAAATATCTATGAATATTAAAATTAAACTAGCCACCACATAGAAATGTTTAGAATTTTAAAAGTTTCGAGTTAAAACATTTTAAATGTGTTTTGTGAAAAAAAAAAATTCTTTTTAATGAACAATCAGTTACGGAAATTATGTCTGCAATACTGTGAGCTTAATGAACTGTGGGTTTAAATATCATAAATTTTTTAAGTTGTAGTTATTTTGCATTTGAAAATTACAATCGCTCATGCTGCCTTATATTAATGCAAAATATTAATGTTGTGATAATTCATGATTTTAAATAGTAATAATGGTTTTAATGTAGATATTAAAAACAGAAATGATTCGAGAAAAAACTTATATAAAATATAGCTAAAATAATTCAGAAAACAGCGCACACTTATATCAACATAACACCTTATAAAAGCCATTCTGAAAACAAAATGTCTTGATACTTTGAACAACTATTTTCTGTTTGATGAGGCAAAATCATGAAATAATATTTCATAAATATTGCGGTTATTTTAAAATACTATAATTTTATTTAAATAGTACAAAAAATATTAAAATATTTGAATCATGAATGTGATTTTCATTTTTCTCCTACGACGTGATGACGCATGTGATTCAACAATATCACATGAACTAGATTTTTTTATACAATTTTTTTAAGATATTGCAACATTGAAAACATATGTAGAATCGGGAATATTAAGTACAAGAAAATTTCACAAAATGTATCATTATCAGGCCACAAATTATGCAAAAGATCGTTAATGATGTTCTCAACAGTAGAATGATCAATTTTTTCAAATTCTCAGCAAGAAATGAGATGTGGATGAGAAGATTCGGTGATTTTTCCCCCCACCAATCAGATGTGCTATTTAGAAACTACATCTGTAATTACCCGTATGAAATCATTTTCAATTTCATATTTAACCTCGTACATAATAGAATTTTATAATATAAGTACACAATGTTTTTAGCTATGATTCATCGGATAACATACACTGGATAATTGGACTGCATTATTTCGGAAATTTTTTAAATAGGGATTATTCGGTTTGTTTAATGATATATTTTTCCAAATCATTGCTTGACAAAAATCTAAAGTAAAGTCAGAAAATTTCCTTTTCTTGACTACGAATGATCAGTTGTCAAACATATTTGCACGTTTGGTTTATTACTTCTATTCTTTCTTTTTACATCAGAAAAATAATTTTTTAAACGCTGGTCAGTCTGGAATTTCATTACAGAAGGTGTGCCTTTTTTGCATGTGACACGATGCATAACTTCATGATCAGAATAATTAAAATTTTTCCAAATTTATCCAATTTTAGTTTTTGCACTATTTATACCCCAAGTTACATTTCCTTATTATTTGCGAAAAAGTTGCAATACATAAAATGATACATAATACTGATCAAAGAGAGATAATAAAATAGTATCTTTAAAACATGAAATAAGTTTTTTACTTCTTATCCTCCTTAATTATCAAATTTAAAAGTATTTAAACATGGGACAGGATGGTGTCAAATATTTTCTGATATAGCAATTTTCTCTTAAGCATTCGCGATACAACTAATTGTCTTTCTGAAGCTTGAAATCACAGCAAAATTTTTGGAAATTTTTATTTCAAAATAATAAAATGGAATTTTACAGATTTTTTCAGCAAATTGTAAAAGTAAAATTTTATTGATGAATTCTGGTTGATTGTCTGATTGATTAAAATTAAGTGGCATAAAGTCGATCCCACCGCCCGGGGATCAGAAAAACTATTTTTTTTTTTATTGTAGCTAACTACAACTACAACTACTTTACCAAAAATATAGCTAATTCCAACTACAACTACTTGTTTTCAAAATTAGCGACTACAGACAATTTTTCAAAACTACTTCTAGGCACATCTTTGCTATTATCGGATTTTGCCAAATAACCTAATTTACACTGGAAAATAAAGACACGGATGAAACAATAATATGATTTCTCGCTATTTCTCGTCGGATGGGATACAATTAAATAAGCACGATATGAACAAGATCATATTTTTTTAAAAAAAGAAAGATCGAGTAGATGTGCCAGTAATGGACACCATTTATTAATTTCCTAAAAAAATGTTTTTTTTAAATTAATAGTTATGATTTTTATGGACCCAGAGTGACCCGATAAGGACTCCTTAATCTATCCCATTGACTTTCTCAAGCCAGAAAACGGTATTATACAAAATTTAGTCAAAATTGCTTGAGCCGTTTTTTTAAATAAACTTAGTTTGTCTCGCAGTGTTTCCCAAAATTACCTATCAACCTAATTCTCTCGTTCATGTGTCTCAACCCAATAGTCTACTGAAGACCGAAAACGGTATATTACAAAATTTAGTCAAAATCATTATAGCCGTTTATTAGATAAAATTAGCTTCACCCGTAGCAATATAAAAATGACCCATTAATCGAAATTTATCTATCCACCCCAATGACTAAGAGATTCCAAAAACAGTGAAATGCAAAATTTTGTCAGCATCGTTTAAGACCTTTTTTGGATAAAATTAGTTTGACCTGGACCCATAGTGCAAAATGACCCACTATTAGGATTTTTTAAAATGGGAGCTAATCCAGTGGTCTTCTCGATCCTGAAAACGCAAACACAAAATTTGATCAAAATCGTTAGTTTAGTAGTTAAAATTTGCTTGACCCATAGTGATCCAAAAATGAACCACTAATCGAAATTTCTCGACCTCGTTACTTAACCCATCGTCATCTTATGCCCAGAAATGGTATTATACAAAATTTTGTCAAAATCCTTTGAGCTGTTTTTAAATACTACGAGCTTGAGCTTGACCCATTGTGTTCCCAAAATGACCAACTAATAGATTGTTCTTGAACATACGACCTAGCCCAATGGTATTCTTAAGCCCGAAAACTATAGAATACAAAAGTTATTCAAATTCTTTAGGGTCGTTTTCTAAATAAAATTAGCTTGACCCACAATGACCCAAAAATGACCCACTAATTGAATTTCTTCTAAAAAGTGACAGCTGAATGGTTTTCTCGTAATTTAAAAAGGTGGAAAATAAAATTTAGTTAAAATTGTTTGAGCCGTGTTTTAGATAAAATTGACTTGACCCATAATGATCTAAATAGGACCCATTAATCAAATTTTCTCGAATATGGGACCTATACTAATAATTTCGTTCCCAAAAACTTTTGGATACAAAATTTAGTTAAAATCGATTAAGTCGTTTTTTAGATATAAATAGCTTGATTCCTTATGACCCAAAATAACCCACTTATCGAGTTTTCTCGAATATGGGACCTATACTAATAATTTCGTTTCCAAAAACTTTTGGATACAAAATTTAGTTAAAATCGATTAAGTCGTTTTTTAGATATAAATAGCTTGATTCTTTATGACCCAAAATAATCCACTTATCGAGTTTTCTCAAACATGTGATCAAGCCCAACGGTCCTTTCGTGCTCAAAAGGGGTAAAATACAAAATTTAGTCCAAATCGTTAAAGCCTTTCTAAAGCTCTTCTTTTTTTAAATCTACATTCACACACACATAATTTTACTCCGTATTAGATATATGAAAGATCCTTATGTTACTGTGATGCTGCCGCGCTATTTCTCTAGAAATTCTGCAACACATCAATATTCACTTCTTGAAATGGATAAAGTTTTAGATTAATATTCATCAAGATAATAACATTTCTCGCTAACAGGTTTTAATAGATTTGTTTACAAACTGAAGCATGGTATTAATTCATAATTATACTATTATACATAACATAATAACATTATTACAGGGATGCTACTGGCTACTATTTTGTTTTCCATTAGTTTAAAACAATCTACGTTTTTTATACTTCGAAGTAAATTAATATTATTTAGAAATAACGTTAGGAAAAATAATGCAAAAATAGATGGTAGTGGTAGCATTGATATTATGCCTGCATGCGCACGCATATACAGTACATGTATACAACTTTGTGCTGTTCGAAATAATTTGAAAATACCATCTAAAACTAAACTTTGTAGAATTACAAGAAAGTCTTTTTTTAAGGATGCTGGTCACACAGCTTCCGAATTCCCTTCAGTAATGTTTAGCCATACTGTAACTCTAGAATTTTTGAACCGATTTGGATGAAATTTTTATGTGCATAGTACATACTAATCGGTTATTCCATGATGTTGTGTAACGTCAGTCACGAAGATTATAACTGCGAAATTGTTGTCCACCGCTATTTTGAAAAAGTTTTTTCTTCTTAATTGCATAAAGCCCAGAAAACTTTTTGAAAACGGTGGACAACAATTTCGCAGTTATAATCTTCGTGACTGACATTACAAAACATCAAGGGAATGGCCCTAATGTCTCGACCGAATTCGTTGGCCAGCTTTATCCGTCACCTTGTTTCAAAATGGTGGCCATTTGAATTTCTGATATTTTATGTTTTCAATCACTGTAAACTTTTAGGAAATGTTACGTCTCACAAAATACAAACTCTTATGTATCATTTGAAACAGAATGTTGGAAATATTAAAACACATTTTAAGTGTCACACAATGTAAGTTTACAACGTAGGTTATTTTAAAGAGTGAGTTAGAAAACACAAAAATTTTCAAAAGTGTTCACTAAATTCAAAAGGCCGCCATTTTAGAATAAAATAGAGAATGAAGTTGACCAACGAACTCGGTCGCATCATTAATATGCAATATGAATATGAAAAATTTTAAACAAACTGGTTTAAAAATTCGAGAGGTACAGCATGACAAAATTCATATATATACATATATACATTTGTAGCATATCTAAGGTATTTGTACCCTATATGGACAGGACTCTCAATATGGACACCCCTAATTTTGATCGAGAGATAGCTCAACATTTTCGCGCAGAAAAGCAGTTGGAAAGATAATTAAATCTGGAAAGTGTTAAAAAGAGCGCTGTTCGCCATTTAGGAGGAAACTTGTTATTTCGAGATGTGCTGATCTTAATTATTTGTAAGCTTAAATTCTTATTAGATATGGTAAAATTACATTAAATGTTGAAAAGTGGAATATTTTAGAAAGCTAATAAAACATATTTTCGATTGCTATTGCATATTTTGCGTAAAATAATTTTCCTTATTCATTTGGTACAAGATTTAGTAAAACTACGCCCGGTTCCCAATATGGACAGCTTATGTCCCCCTCGACTACAACTGTAAGAAAGAAGAAAATTCAACGTTGCCAAGCGATAACTTGAAAAGTCATCAAAGTGGTAAAATCTTTTTTTAACAAGATGCTATTTGAACAATCCCCCAAAAACCTTCCTCCAAAAAACCCTTGCAGAAAAATAAAAAGAAGCCCCGCCCCAGTAGGATAGCTGTTGGCGAAATCGTAGGTACCAATGGTATGACTTCCTCAGCAAAGGAGAGCTGGTACTGCTTCTTTTGCAGTATTGATGCTTTTTCACACATGCGGCCATGCATCACATGTGGCAGATATGTTCATGAGGATTATGTGGGACTTACTGCCCATGGTGAAAAAGTTTCTATTTGTCCATGCTGTGAGCACTGAGTAATAACAGATGTAAATTCGCAGACAGATGCAATAAAGCTAAGCAAAACCCACAAAATTCCATCATAATATTTACTAGTAACTAAGGGGCTTTGAATGGGTCTTCGAAGGGTAAAAACCGAGAGTGCCCCCCCCCCTTTTCTAAAATGCATGTTCTGGAGATATTTACTGTCCCCTCTCCTTCTCGGAATACTTTAAGATACATTTTTTTTTAATTCCCTCTCCTCTAAAATACCTTGGAAAAGTTGCTCTTCCATACACACTGTGTAGAAAGTCAATAAGGAAACATCTGTCCATAATAGGGACAGGTAGTTCCTTATATGGACACTTGTAAACATTTTTTTGTTTTTATCATTTAAATTAAATCAGAATAATTACAAGGTTAATTATGATTTAATAGGTTATAAATTTTAATAATGATAGTCAATAGTCCAAGGATAGTAGTCACATATTTTTAGAGTCCTTTGACTTGTACATGGGGGTGAAAAAAAAAATTTCTTAGGGTGTCCATATTGGGTACAGGTACCTTATACAGGGTGTCCCCTCTCAACGGTGGCCAATGGCTAATTTCTAAACCGTTGGTCATAGACATATAGTTCCAATTGCAAAAATGCTTTAAAAAAAGTAAAGAATTATTTTTTAAGCGATTTAGGTAAAAAAAAATGTTTTACTAAAAAATTACGAAAATTAAATTTTTATACGGTCCCCGGGTCCTATAAGTGATATTTAGAAAATTTTTACCACTACTCTAACAAGTAAGACAAAAAAAATTCCATTCCTCTGCGATCAAAATTGACCGAGTTATAGCTGTTCAAAGTTGAAGCATATTTTTTGCTGCAAAATAGGGGTCTGTCACAAATTTACTGGAAATAAAAATAAACATCAGATAGAAAACTTAACTTTAAACATTGGGAGTAAAAATTTTTTTTACAATGTTGTTTCTGAATTTATGTTCACATTTACATGTTAAAGTAAAATATGCAGTTTGTGCTAAAAATATAAGTAAAAAAAAATAACAGAAATTTTGTTAAATTGAAAAGTCACAAATAGTTACAAAATGATACATATTTAAAGCTCTATTAGATTACTCAACCTAATAGAATTTGATGTAGTCCTATAAAATAAATAAATCGAACGCACCTAAAATCGTATTCACATTACATTGTCATCGGTTTTTAATAAGTATGGGAATTGAACCTCAATCAGATATTTGGAAGTGAGTTAAAATTTGAATATAAGTTTTGAACTAGGAAAATTTACATACGAAAACTATGAATAAAATAAAAGCTTATCAAAATAACATACCTTTTTAAAATAAAATCACGAAAAGAATAAGCTTCATTTGCTTACAAAATAAAACATACTTAAAAATACAATTGAGGATATGAATTTCAAAACTCGACTTATCGCTTTTTGATTTCTATATCAGTCTATACAAACCTCCACTATTGTAACAATTCAATCTCAAAATTTATAATGAAAACCAATAGATGCATTTAAAGTTTTTTCGCTATTTCCCAAAATTTGATTTTTTTGATAAAGAGAATTTTGAAATTCATGTCTTTAGTTATTTTAATAACCAATCTAGAAATTAATTAATTATAATTAACACTACCGTAAAACTTATACGATGACAGCGCCTTCAGTTAAATCGCTCATTTAAAACTTTTTGTAATTGGAACTATATGTCTGTGAGAAATAGTTTAGGAAGTAGCCTTTGAATAGCGTTGGAAATCGACTCCCTTTATAATACTTTAAGCACTTAGTGTACGTTCCCTTAAAGCTCCGTCGAACGCATCCGTTTTCAGCTATAGAAAAGTGGTTTAAGTCATGAAATTTAAAGTTTCATAACTCGGTCAATTTTAATGTTACATGAATGGGACCTTTTCTGTATTACTTGCTAGAGTGTTGAAAAAATTTTACTAAATATCACTTATAGGACCGGGGGACCGTATAAAAATTTAATTTTCGTAATTTTTTAGTAAAACATTTTTTTGACCAAAATCGCTTAAAAAACAATTTTTTGCCTTTTTTAAAGCATTTTTGCAATTGGAACTATATGTCTATGACCAACGGTTTAGAAATTAGCCATTGGCCACCGTTGAGAGGGGACACCCTGTATAATGTCTGGTATGTTTATCATATTCTATCCAATTTAATCATGATTTTATGATTTCTTTTTAATATTTTCTCCACTCTATTATGGATTTCTGCGTGTTGGTACCCCCCAATATGTATTACTTTGCTTTTTCTCAACTAATACGGAAATGAAACCATGAAGACGAATTCTTTGCTCAGTTAACAACGATTGTAGTTGAAATTTCGAAAATTGCATCTTGGTCATTAGAACAAGACCATTGATTTCCTCAAGAAATTTCATTACATTTCTTGAAATTGCTGTACTTTTCGCAAATTTGTTGTTATTGAGAGAATATTCTAATCATTAACTTAGGATAACTGTCAAGATCTTGAATATGGTTAGTGAAATCTTCACGAGAGAAGTATCAGATAACACATTTTAACAAATTTAAAGGTGAAAACATAATTAGTAGGGTGGTCACAAAATATATGGGAATAAACTATTTTAAACTTACCTTCGGGGGGGGGGGGGGTACCCATCTAAATGTTGTCAATTAGTTAAAAAATGAGATTGGCAAAGTTTTAGCTCAATTTAATAATGTTATCCGTATCTCATGGAGGTTGAATTCTCGAAAATTTGGGATTTTTTTTTTTTTTTTTCAAAAAATTGCAGTTTTTCTTTCATTAAGTGAAAACTATTTGTCTTAGAAACTTGGTCCTTGTTGTATTTAACAGAAGATGCTGTTGCATTGAGTTTTACCCTCATCAAAACTTTCACTTAATAACATATTAGTATTTTTCACTTTAGTTCGTGTACCATACTCTCAAAACTTGCTTTTTATTTTATAATAATCGCCAAGTGAGAATGAACACAAGAGAAGCTGTTAGACTTACAGTACACTTACCAGTCAACCATAGATTTTAATTTTAAGTAGAAGTGTAATACGACTTCGCAAACAACTATTTCGAAAATCAAAGAACAGTTTGGTTGTTGACTATAGAAAAATTGTTAAATGGGTTGCAAACAAAGCATTCGTTAAAATGATAACCGCCTTTGGTATTTAAATCGGATCAAGTTGCATTTTCATTTTTAGATGATACTTTTAAAAGAAAAGTCAAAATAACCATGGCTGTAAAATTAATGCCAATTAAAAAAGAAAATGATGATGAGGATAGGAATGTAAGAATGACAACAGATTTAAACGAAGTGGTTTTTTTAAACAAAATATTCAAAGTTTTGATTTTGTCTCAAACTGTAATTATTTTAGGGGGGTCTATTTTAATATGCAATTTTAAATAAAGACCCCAATGAATGGTATGAAAACAAACATTATTTGAAGTCAGAAAAACATAGTAAATATTTTTAAGTTTGTAAATGACACAGCTTAAAGGGGAATAAAATAAATTCAAAATTTCAATTCCTGATTAAAAGGACGAAAAAGAAAGGCAGCTTCTGTTCTAAAAATATATCGGTCGATAAATTTCTCAAAACTCTTAACAAGCCACCTTATCTAAGACATTACCATCTTACTCTGACAATTGTAAGGGATAATATTTTTTTTCTTTATAATACTCTCGTTCTTGTAAGACAAATTTAATAATATAATGCATTTTAACATTATTTATTCTAATTTTTATACTTTGTTTGCCCTGTTTTTCCTTTTAACTCTTTGAGTTTTAATATATATATTTTTTTCATTTACTTAGAATTTTTTAAGTTAAACCCTTTATTTTTTCCAAAATGAAAACAAAAAGATGAAAAAGACCGTGAAATGCAATATTATAGTCTTTTTTCATATTTTCATAAAAAGTCTATTTTTAGGATACACATGGAGTCCGGTTCTAAAAATGCGCATATGTTTAAATCTATAATTTTTTATAAAAAATGGTGGGGGTTTTACAAATCAAAAACATTTTAAGCTATTGCATAGCTTTTATCGCGGGCTTTGAGCGCGGCGACCGAATGTAGAAATTCCGTAACGAGAAAAATGTAAAAATTCCGTAATGAAAAAAACCTAACAGTCGGCTGACGCCGTTTCAGTTCGGCAGACTTCGGCATGATATTCTTCGGTAGACTTCGGCAGCCATTGACGCGGTATTTTTCAGATATTTAGAGGATATCAAGTCTCAAATTTATATTTCTTATTTCAGTTACTATAAATCTATGGTTTCAATAATACAAATTCCTGATAGAATGTGTATAGAAAAAAATCGTCTTAAGATAAAACAAGGTAAGATAATGTACATTTTGGTGATTGGAGACCCGCCCAATGGTGAGGATCGAAAAATTTAAAATGCTTATAACTCACAATCTAATTTTCGAAGCGCGGCCAAATTTTGTTTCGTAATTTATTATGAGACAGTGTTACTTTTGGTGACAGGTGACCCCCCCCACGTTGAGGGTCGAAAAATTTAAATGCTTATAACTCGCGATCTACTTTTCGTAGCGCGGCCAAATTTTGTTTGGTGATTTATTATGAAACAGTGTTAATTTTTGATGACAGGAGACCCCCACGGTGAGGGTCGAAAAAGTTAAAATGTTTATAACTCACGATCTAATTTTCGTAGCGCGGCCAAATTTTGTTTGACGATTTATTATGAGACAGTGTTAATTTTTGGTGACAGGAGACCCCCCCCCCACGGTGAGGGTCGAAAAATTTAAAATGCTTATAACTCGCGATCTACTTTTCGTATCGCGGCCAAATTTTGTTTGGTAATTTATTATGAGAGAGTGTTAATTTTTGGTAACAGGAGATCCCCCATGGGAAGGGTCGAAAAATTTAAAATGCTTATAACTCGCGATCTAATTTTCGTAGTGCGGCCAAATTTTGTTTGGTAATTTATTATGAGACAGTGTTACTTTTGGTGACAGCAGACCCCCCCCCCCTCCCCCACGGTGAAGGTCGAAAAATTTAAAATGCTTATAACTCGCGATCTAATTTTCGTAGCGCGGCCAAATTTTGTTTGGTAATTTATTATGAGACAGTGTTAATTTTTGGTGACAGGAGATCTTCTATAGGGAGGTTCGAAAATTTTAAAATGCTTATAACTCGCGATCTAATTTTCGTAGTGCGGCCAAATGTTGTTTGGTAGTTTATTATGAGACAGTGTTAATTTTTGGTGACAGGAGACCCCCCCACGGTGAGAGTCGAAAAATTTAAAATACTTATAACTCACGATCTAAATTTCGTAGCGCGGCCAAATTCTGTTTGGTAATTTATAATGAGATAGTGTTACTTTTGGTAACAGGAGATCCCCCATGGTGAGGGTCGAAAAATTTAAAATGCTTATAAATCGCGATCTAATTTTCGTAGTGCGGCCAAATTTTGTTTGGTAATTTATTATGAGACAGTGTTAATTTTTGGTGACAGGAGACCCAGCCCCCATGGAAAGGATCGAAAAATTTAAAATGCTTATAACTTGCGATCTAATTTTCGTAGCGCGGCAAAAATTTTGTTTGGTAATTTATTATGAGACAGTAGTACTTTTGGTGACAGGTGACCCCCGACGTTGAGGGTCGAAAAATTTATATGCTTATAACTCGCGATCTAATTTTCGTAGCGCGGCCAAATTTTGTTTGGTGATTTATTATGAAACAGTGTTAATTTTTGATGACAGGAGACCCCCACGGTGAGGGTCGAAAAAGTTAAAATGCTTATAACTCAGGATCTAATTTTCGTAGTGCGGCCAAATTTTGTTTGGTAATTTATTATGAGACAGTGTTACTTTTGGTGACAGGAGACCCCCCCCCCCCTCACGGTAAGGGTCGGAAAATTTAAAATGCTTATAACTCGCGATCTACTTTTCGTATCGCGGCCAAATTTTGTTTGATAATTTATTATGAGATAGTGTTAATTTTTGGTGACAGGAGATCCCTCATGGGGAGGGTCGAAAAATTTTAAATGCTTGTAACTCGTGATCTAATTTTCGTGGTGCGGCCAAATTTTGTTTGGTAATTTATTATGAGACAGTTTTACTTTTGATGACAGCAGCCCCCCCCCCCTTCCCGACGGTGAGTGTCGAAAAATTTAAAATGCTTATAACTCGCGATCTACTTTTCGTATCGCGGCCAAATTTTGTTTGGTAATTTATTATGAGACAGTGTTAATTTTTGGTGACAGGATATCCCCTATAGGGAGGGTCGAAAATTTTAAAATGCTTAGAACTCGCGATCTAATTTTCGTAGCGCGGCCAAATTTTGTTTGGTAGTTTATTATGTGACAGTGTTAATTTTTGGTGACAGGAGACCCCCCCCCCCCTCGGTGAGGGTCGAAAAATTTAAAATGCTTATAACTCGCGATCTAATTTTCGTAGTGCGGCCAAATTTTGTTTGGTAATTTATAATGAGACAGTGTTACTTTTGGTGACAGGAGATCCCCCATGGTGAGGGTCGAAAAATTTAAAATGCTTATAACTCGCGATCTAATTTTCGTAGTGCGGCCAAATTTTGTTTGGTAATTTATTATGAGACAGTGTTACCTTTGGTGACAGGAGATCCCCCTTGGTGACGGCGAAAAATGTAAAATGCTTATAACTCGCGATCTAATTTTCGTAGTGCGGCCAAATTTTGTTTGGTAATTTATTATGAGACAGTGTTACTTTTGGTGACAGGAGACCCCCTCCCCCCGTCACGGAGAAGGTCGAAAATTTTAAAATGCTTATAACTCGCGATCTAATTTTCGTAGCGCGGTCAAATTTTGTTTGGTAATTTATTATGAGACAGTGTTAATTTTTGGTGACAGGAGACCCCCCTCCCCCCATGGTGAGGGTCGAAAATATTAAAATGCTTATAACTCGCGATCTAATTTTCGTAGCGCGGCCAAATGTTTTTTGGTAATTTATTATGAGACAGTGTTACTTTTGGTGACAGGTGACCCCCCACGTTGAGGGTAGAAATATTTAAAATGCTTATAACTCGCGATCTAATTTTCGTAGCGCGGCCATATTTTGTTTGGTAATTTATTATGAGACAGTTTTAATTTTTGGTGACAGGAGATCCCCCATGGTAAGGGTCGAAAAATTTAAAATGATGAGACAGTGATATTTTTGGTGACAGTGTTAATTTTTGGTGATAGGAGACCCCCACGGTGAGGTTCGGAAAATTTAAAATTCTAATTTTCGAGATCTAATTTTCGTAGCGCGGTCAAATTTTGTTTGGTAATTTATTTAGGTATTGGATAGCTTTTATCGCGGGCTTTGAGCGCGGCGAAAGAATCTAGAAATTCCTAAGAGAAAAAAAACCTAACACTCCGGCTAACGTCGCTTCAGTTTGACAGACTTCGGCACGGTATCCTTCGGTAGACTTCGGCAGACATTGACGCTTTATTTTTCAGATATTTTGAGAATATCAAGTCTCAAACTTATGTTTTTTATTTCAGCTACCATAAACGTATAGTTTCAATGATAAAAATTCCTGATTAATCTACATGTATTGTAAGATAATACAAATATTTTAAACGATATTAACTTCGCATTTATTCAATAAAAGAAAAAAAAATTGTTATCGGTCATCACGCTCAAAAATTTTAACTTGAATATCAAAGACAAAAAAAACTGCATAAATAAAAAATAAATAAATAATTATAATTGCATAAGTTGATAAAAAATGCTATGCAATAGCTTTACCGCGGCAGTCCCCGAGTGCCACACGTATTTTTTTTTTTATATATAAAATGTGACATGCATTGTGTTTCTAACTTCAACTTTATTCCTTTTATGAAGGAAAAACAGCATTTTGTTGCGAAAAATGAAGTTTTTTTCAAACTTTAACTTCAACGAGGCACGGGTTAATAATATCCAAATAAGCTGAAACATTTCCAATCTCCTTTTCTATCCAATTCGCAACTTTTTGGGGGATACCCGTAAAAATTTCAAAAATTGGTTTCTTGTGACCACCATAATACTTATGTGAGTCGACAAACCATATAATAGCATGACCAAATGGCAACTGAAACACTTTAATATAATAACAAAAAAAGACACTCGAGCGTTTCTTTACAAGACAATTCTAAGTAAAAATCACTAACAATGTAACAAAAATAAAAAGTCAGAACTAGTCACAGAATTTTTACATTTTAATATTAATACACACAAGGTGGCGAGTGGTCAGAAAAGACACAGTCAAAAAAAGAGGTAACTACCAGTATTTTCTTATAGGAAATACTTCATATAATATAAAGTGATTAAAGACGACGAATTTATCTTTAAGAAAATGCTCGTATTCTACACCTGTTTTGACTGTGTCCTGACCACTTGCCACCTTCTACACAGCTTTCAAAATATTAATTAAGACAAAAAAAATCATCTTATTTTATATAAACAGTAGTAGTGCAATCATAAATTGATTAGGCTTATGAAATACCTGAGACCTTCAATTTCAAGGCCTCGTGGTCACTTATAGCATGCATTCGCAGGATTTTGAATATTTATACTTTTTGTTTTATCTATTTTGTTAATGTAATCATATTTAAATTCCAGAAAAGAAATTATTACATTTCAAAAGTTAATTATTCATAAAATTTTCTTGTAGTATACTTGTTTAAATCTTACTGAGGCCCGTATTTTTTTCTGGGATCCTATTTAAAAATCTTAAAGAAACATTACGAAAACGTAATTGCATTCTTCTAAAAAAATTGTTTCAAATGCATTAGATGTTTCGGAATCAATGCAGTGCCAAAAAAGAAGCGTAATTCCAGCGATTACTCTGAAAAGAAAGTGTCACACCGTTATTATCCGAAAGAAAGACGAAAGGCTCACTGTGGCCTTGGTAGGGGCCGTTGGCACGGGGTAAGACCGCCTGAGGAGCTTGCAGCAATAACAAGAAGGGGATACAATAAGCGCCGGCTTTGGCAACCCTTTCGGGCCGTTGTTCTAAGGCACAACAACCCAATCATGAAACCATTTCCCACGTTTCAAGGAATGGATTCAGCTCACTTTTTTTTCACAACTTACGCATTCATTGTTTCAAGAAGTGTCCAGTCTCCCTAGAACGAGCTCTCGAGATCCTCTGAAAAAAAAAAATTGATATTTAGACAATTCGTGAAGCCTCTCGTGCATACTTATATTAAAACGGGTGAAAAATAAATTTTAGAGTTAAAATATATTTAAAATGGATCATTAAGAACTAAGAGTGTTTATATTTTAAAACGTTTTACATTTGTTTGATAAATACAAAAGGAAATATTTATAAGCATTGGCTTTTTTATAACTTACTTATTTAATGTTACAAGAAGTGTCCATTCTCCCTATAACGAGCTCTCAAGATCCTGTGAAAAAAAAAAAAAAGAAATCGATATTTAGACAACCCCGTGAAACCTCTTGTGCACAATTATATTAAAACGGGTGAAAAATAAATTTTAGATTTAAGATATATTTTAAATGGTTCATTGAGAACTAAGAATGTTTATATTTTAAAACATTTTACATTTATTAGAAAAATACAAAATGAAATATTTACATGGAATAGTTTCTTTTATTAATAAGAGTTATTAAATAGTTTTTTGTGTTCATTTAAAGTTAGAACACCTTATCACAAAATAAAAAGTTTAAAAAAAAAAAGATTTGTTTTATTTTTGAAACAAATTTTTCTAAGGAAAAAAAAGTTATTACTTTATAAAATTTAATTATTGAATTTTTTTCTAATAGTATACTTGTTTAAATTTCTACTGAGGTCCATATTCTTCATGTGGGGGTCCTATTTAAAAAACTTAATTGTATTCTAGAAAAAAAAATTCCCATACTTCCATCTACTATCGGAAAATTATCTAAATTATTTTACTTTCAGCGATTTTTTTTCTTTTATCCTGAACTAAAAAAGAAGCTAAACGGATTTTCAAATGAATATTCGAAAAGGAAATGGCTCAGATATATATTGCTGAATTCCAAAAACATTGCTCACTTTTCTATGAGGTTTCTAGATTATCCAGTAATAAATAAATAAATAATACACAGTTCGTTGGAGTTCGTTTTTCAATATTTTCTTCTATGCGTGTTTGCTATACGCGATAGTTTTAAAAATTCCCTATAAGCTTTATTTTAAGAATTTATTGCAATTTAATTCCATTTCATTTAATTAAACAAATACTTCATTAAATTTAAAATGTATAGAAACTGGAATTGGAAACTTTAATTTAAAATGTCCGCTTAGTTTTTCTTTCTTTCTTATCTTGTCTTACTGAGAATTGCAAGCTTAACATACAGAGATAAGACATTTTCAAATTTTTCTTTAAGGGATAACGACAAATTTGCTACATTTTTTAAAGCTTCAATTACAAAAATTTCAACACAAAGTTTCGATCAATTATAAATTTTAAATTTTTAAAGAACCTTTATTTTTTAAAGTGAAAACAATCTTCAGTATTGTCAACTACTACCACTGGTCAGCATCCAAAATCCTCCCAGTACAAGAAAATAAAAATCCCGCATCAAACATAGATTCTGAAGCACTTTCCAATGCATTCAGAAAAATTTAACAAAACTGTGCTGCTTTACAAGTTACAATATTACATCTAATTCGACCTTAAGGAAACTCATAACACATTTGAATACTCAATTTCAGCTGTTCCCATCTACAGTTGCAAAATTATCTGAATTCCTTGAGCAGTCCTATATATGATATATAGATTTGTATCTATTAATTAAATGCATGCAAAAGTTTAGTGAAGCTAGAAAATGTATACATCAGATGAAAATTCCCTTGAAGAATAAGGAAAATGGTCTTTCTTTTCTGAAGTGAAAATTCTTTTGTGCAGCCCTGTGTACGAGGTGTAGAATTTATATACAACGAGTAACACACAAAAAATTAATTAAATGTAACCCTTAAGAATGCTATAGAAAAAGTTTTATAAAATTCTATAGAATTATGTTCCGTTTTTCTATAAGCTAGTTTAAAAGCTATAAAAATATCTGTAGAAGTTCAATAGAAATGTCTGTGGAGAAAATATTTCTATGTAACTAAATTTCTGTATTAAATACTTTTTGTCTATAGACATTTCTGTTAAACTTCTACAGGTATTTCTATACCTTTTAAACTGGCTTATGCAAAAACGGACCATAATTCTATAGGAATCTATAAAACTTTTTCTATAGAATTCTAAAAGACATTTTCTTAAGGGAAAAGTGCATACCGAAGATGAAAACGCACTTTAAGCAATTGCTACTCGAAGACATCTGTGTGCCCCAGTAAATGTCGGCAAATGTTATAAATGCCTTATTTATCGTAATCATGTTGTAGTGTAATTCAAGGAATTATGTTAGTTTCAGTATATTTGAAATAGCGTAGTGTCATTGAAATAGTCTGCAAAGATTTTATCCCATGTACCATAATGTAATTTAAGTCTTTTGAGTGTTCTTGTAGATGAATTGTTAAAGCTACACACTTCATATACAATACCAAACATGCCATAGTAAGTATCATTAATGTATTTCAATGGACAGTATTCTCGTGACATCGCAGTGGGTATATCACGCTGTGTAAAAAGAGCGTGTGCTAGGGCGTTTGTTTTGTTATGGAGTCATTTGATATAGCATAAATACAGGTAAATTCATGCGCAAAATACTGCAGATTTATTCTATACGAACTATTTTCTATAAATACTTATATATACATACTAATTAAAATCCATATATACTTTTTGATTAAAATTTAAAATTTTTATTTTATAAATAAAAATAAAAATGTGCATACAACTGTTTTAAAATAAAGAAAAGATTTCATGTATAACTCATACCTATCCCTGACAATGTCTCAAACTTCAAATAAAAATAAAATATCAGCAAAATTTTTGTAACCACAATGCTTTTCAACGGCTTAATTATGAAGGTTATTCCCAAGCATACGAATTTTTGTAGCATCGAACAGAAAAGGAGAATATGGTCCATTGCATGAAAACCAGAGCATATTTAGCATGCGTTAGAGCGCGAACAGACGGACAGACAAACCTAATTCATAAACACTTTTCAATTATAATATTTTAAAGTTTGGTTGCTTAAAAGACGCATCGCCAACAGAGTGAAAAAGTACTCATACTTTTTTACTCTATGTAATGTCATTACAACGGACCTTTATGTATCCATTTATCCATTGATTATAGTGTCAATACAGAATACACAATATGTCACACACTAGTATATTTGGATACAACCCCTCATATTTTTGGTTCATTTTAGGAATAACGGATTTCAAGCTTATTCTACCGACGAACACTTTCAGAATTTTCAAGTTATGTTTTTGAGGCTTTTACAAAAGTTGCTCTATAATTTAGCTAACATAATATGCAAATGAAATTTTCATATATTTTATTATAGCCTTCACGCATGCGCAATGAAAAAATATTTAGTAAAAATTAAATCATTTTTCATACAATTTTCATTATTTTTTAATTTTGATTACAAGGTATTGTGTACAATGTTGTTTGTCATATTTTCAGAAAGGAACGTTTTTTTATATTAAGAATTCTGCAAATTATAAGCAAAAAAAACTTGGACAAATTTGGGACTGTTTTTATAAAACCTTAATTTCTCTACGAGTATACATGCTATCCGCATATAAATGGGCAAAGTTTATTACAATAAGCCACTTAATCAGAATCTAAAGTTTGAACCC
The DNA here is from genome assembly GCA_964019185.1 of Maratus speculifer. NCBI lineage: Eukaryota > Metazoa > Arthropoda > Arachnida > Araneae > Salticidae > Maratus > Maratus speculifer. The sequence continues at coordinate 26,842,419 of OZ025299.1, read as the reverse complement.
TTTTGATACATTAGTTTTGATAAGGTTATCCAAAAGATATTTGTTCTTTTTCAATTTGTTGACAATCCTCTATGGAGTTTCGGGTAAAAACCTTCACAGAAATGGTATGACCTGTACTATTACGTTTACACACTAAGAGTTTCAGGATGATTGCTCATGTATTTTTCTAGATATTTAACAAAATTTCTAAAATCGCAAGTGGCCGGTCATCTTTGGCCGTATAATGTATATTCCAAATGTATTATGTCTTTTTTTTATTATATTTTGAGAAATCTTCTGAAAGATGCATTAAATTTCGTTGAAAATTGCATACTATAAATAAAAAACATGCAAAAATTTCATTTTTTTTAAATTGCTAAATTTCCGTGAACACAAATATTGTAGAATATTCGCATAGTCAAATACTGATGAAACAGATCATTTTGTGCAATTTTACAGGGTGCTCCTGATTTTTACGTTTTCTTCAATTTTTTGTATGTCTCCTAATTGTCTTTGTGATTAAATCTTCATTGAAAAATATGAGATCAAAAATGTTCTTTATATTTTTGAAATGCCTGAAAAATTCGACAGGAATTTCTCTAGATATTCGAAAGGCACGTGAAGTAGAAAGTTTTCGGTGTTTTACGTCTATTTACTGCATTTTTGTTTTTGTTTTTTTCTATCTGCATATACCTAAATTTCAAAAAGACATGTAGTGGGGTGTAGAAGGTATACAATGGTATATGCCGTACATAATAAACTCTGTCTAAGACGAAATCGATCGGAACCGAGAAAATATTACGTGGTATACAAATTTTACTCTATATCTATGGATTCCCACAAAGTTGTAAATCTTGCCGAGTTAGACAAATTTCCGTCTTACCAGAGTCTGGTTTATAGAGAGTTTACTGTACTTTCTGAGTAATTTAACCCTTCATATGTGCGACAAATGGCACATATCTAAAACCACAATAATTTTCATTATGTACCATGAATTTGGCCAATAGCATCGTTGTAACGGATCAAGAAGAGTCGAATAACACTTATTTTGTCTCTGTCAGATAGCTCCATTTGACAAAAAATCAGAATTTGTACTTCGAAAAAAAAAAAGGCTATTTAAGTCAAAATTTACTTTTATTATTTTTATTGAATACTTAAAAATATTAAAATAAAGAAAGTTGCAGAGTATAAAGCAGATAAAATTGATTAATTTAAGCCCATTTCATAGCAAAATATAGCACTACAATATTTAAAAACACTAATTGTATAGGTAGGATATAAACCATAAAATATCAAATTTTAGCTGAAATTTTGAAAAATATTTTTTTAAATATTTTTCCCATTATTAGACCAATATATAGATTTAATTTTTTTCATAAAAGTAGAAAAAGTCGTGCAGTGAAAGGTTAAGCAATACAGTGTGCCCTAATTTTCTCAAATAAAACTATGGCGTATACTCCTATAAGGTATACCCACGGTCTAGAACGTATACCCTCTGTTTCATTTTTTTTATTTTATTTTTATTTTTATATTTTATTTATTTATTCATTTTTTTACGACTACGATACTGACTTTAGTGGGGTAGTCGCACTACTGGTGGTGTAGCTAGGGGTGTAGTTGCACTAATCACACTAAATATCACTTTAAATGACAACCATTATAACAAAATAAAGAAAAAAATTCTTAAAAAATAGAAGAAATCTTTTCAACGAAAGATTGCAAAGAATAGAATTTGCGATTGTACGATCATCCATTAATGCATATATCAGAACACTTTTACTGACACACACAAAAAAAACATCTTGTTAACTTTCGCCCATTTCCTGTTTTTACCTGACTTCTCTGACTGCCTATCTCCGACTTTTTTTAAGTGTTGCTTCACATTGCTATACGGTTCGTTGGAGATAGAAGAATAGATTATCTTAGTGATAACTGGACGTAAAGTCTATGATTTAGTAGTTTCTCCTTTCTTCTTTCCATTCCTTTTTTTATACATATATAATACGTATTAAACATGCAAACACTAGTCAGGCTCAAACCGAAAGAATAAAGTCTCCATGAGCGTCTCATAACTTTAAGCTGGCAGAAATATGTACACTTCCTCAATCAATGTCATTTTAATAGTTGTTGATGATGTTATAAATTATGTATGAGTTAATTCGTGCTTAAATTTGAAAATCACTGAGTAAAAATTTCATGTTTTAAAATTTTCAAAGATAAAATACGATAATAAATTTTGAATGAAATCTTCATGATAATCTTTATGATTACATACCTTACGAGATATAACTTGAAAGTTATTAATCTTTCCAATGCTTTTGAAAAGCATAGTATAAATACAAGTTTCCTTGTCCCTATCTATTGTTTAATAATAACTACTAACTCCTTTCCCTAGGCATTAGAGAATATTAATATTGTTAAAAATCGTGTAGCAGTCGAAGACCTATTAACATTGGTTCTTTCACAATTGTTGTAATAGAAATATTTTCCTTTAAAATCAAAAAAAGTTTTGCTCTCCACAAATAATTAGTTTCGTTTTCTAGCACTGAATTAAAATCTTTTTAAAGGTCTATTGTTTCTCAGGTAAGATTTTGTAACATTCCAATTAACTATTTAAATATTGTATCAATAGGTCAAATCAAATGTTTCCATATTTGAAATAAAAAGGGAGAAAATTCAATAAAAATCCAACATTTTTTAAGTGCAGTCTTTATTTTTCAAAATGGATTATGCTACAGTTATCACAAAACTTTCTTACAGACACTGAAAAATAAATAAATTCTGAAAAGTTACGAAAAGTTTTCTTGGAGAATAGGATTCCTAGAACATTTTATGTAATGGCAACAGCAAAAATTCATACAACAGATACATGTTTGCACTATAAATAAAAAAAATCTTTAAGGTTGCTAAGAATGGTTTTGGAGACTGGGATGCATTGAACTTTTTATGTAACTGCAAACCGGGTTACAGATAAAAGTTTAGTAAGATTGCTGTCATTTTAGTAGACATGTTTGTAAAGCTGTAGATTTCTGAAATTTTACAAAAACCAGTTTTCTAGATTTTTTTTAAATTTTTTTTATATGTTACCTTGTTTTTTTACATGTTACTTTTTTTTATTTTATATTTTTTTATTTATTTTTATTTATTTCATTTATTTTTTTATTTTTATTTTTTATTTATTTATTTTTTTTTATTCTTATTTATTTATTTATTTATTTATTTATTTGCATATTGTACAGATAAAATTTTAGTGAGCAACTTTACACTTGTAGAATTACAGATTTTTCCTACGATCTACACTCCAAAAAACAATTGTGTAAATTAGTCAGTTGTACACATGTATATACGTAAATTCGTAAAGTTACAGTTTTTTCGTAAAATTTACACTCGTGTTGTAAGCATTAATCTGTATTTACGTATGTTTATGGACTTAATGGAAGTCTGCAATTCGTTATCCTTTCAAAAACTCAAACAAGTGCGTAAATTGAACGGTAGAAAATTGTACGGATTTACCCGAATTGCTGTGTTAGTGTAAATCTACAAATTTTGAACATTGCACAAAATACCTGACGATTTTTCATGCTACACCAACATATATGTAAGAATACTACACAAAAAATTGTCCTCTTAATAATTTTCAAATAATCACATTTTTTTATTGCTTTAGACAAAATTGATTAATTACCGTAAAATGGGGTGAATAGGAACAGCGGGGTGAATAGGAACGAAACTTCCCAGTCATACAAATAAATTCATTATAAATATATGTGATGATGTTTTTAGTTGCCAATTTTTTTTCATAAGAGGGTAATAACATTAAGTGTTGGGAAATTCAGTTTTGCATGTTGGCACCACTACTGGGGCATATAAAAAAAACTACAAGTGAATCCTCAAAAACCATATTTTTTCAACGTCTTCAAAACTTTGTGTGTAACTGCAGTATTTTTCTTATTCTAAACCTAAGCGTAGGTATTTTTAATTAATGATAGACCTGTAAATGATATGTTGTATTAAATTCTACTGATGTCTAAACTACATAATAAAAAAGTGAAAAATGGCTTGTAAAATCAGAGGTTTAAGATTTACGGGGTGAATCGGAACACGTTTTCTCTCATGATTTATTTTTCTATGCATATGCAGTAGTAGTTTCATGTAATATCCGAAAACATATGTATAAATATGTACTGCAACACTATTTTGTTTGTTCTAATTACATGAAGGGTTTAAAGGTTCCAAGAAATTACTTAGTTAAACAAAAAAGTGAACGCCCAATCCTACAGACATGGAACACACAATAAAAGAATTTAAAAATGGCAAATTACTAAGAAAAATTGCACATAATCCATTCTGACTTCCACAGCATAACACAAACATCTCAAAATTGAAAACGAATTATAAAGAGAGGGATGCAAATAGTACTAAAGGCTGGGGATGAGAGCGTACTAGTAGACCGTATTAATACAAGCAGCGATTGAGGCTACTCAATTGATTCACTTACCCAATGACTACTGGTAAAGGATAACACAGAACAGGGCTGAATTTGTATTAAATTCCAACTTCTGCATTCGAATACAATTTCTTAGAATAAATTTTAATTTTTCTTGGGTTCAAAGTTGTTTTCTAATTTTTAAAAAGGCATATCTTTACTTGTTTTTAAAATATAGGCTTGATTTGATAGTAACTACGTGTTCCTATTCCTCCTTATCATTATTACCTATTTTTATAACCCTATTAAAATTTTAATCAAAATAAATAAAGATTATAACATTTGTACCGATTCGCCCCTATCTGCGGGGTGAATCAGAATACCATTAAAAAAATTAAAAAAAACATATATGTAAATTGTAACAAACGTTACTTTTTTGCTTAAAAAGTAAAGAACAAAACAAGACCGAAGTTTCTAGTAAAAAAAATAAAAGAATTAAAAATTCATTTGTTGCTTTTTTTTTAACGTTAAAGTTGAAAAGTGTTCCGATTCACCTCATTTTACGGTATATATTTTTTGCTTTATTGTAACAAGATAATTTTAGAATATTGCAAACATGTATCCTTAAATTGAATGATAATAAAAGAGAAAGTCTAACATATACCATGTTTTCCTACCTTTTAAAATGTTCTTTCGTCAATAAAAACAGGAATCATGTACAAACTGATAGACATTCTCTAGATCGAAATTTTTTAACAATCTTTATTTTAAAACAAGTGGGTAACTGTGATCGTACAGAGGGTTTTGCTTAATATTTCTTTCAAAACCCTTTACCCTTTAATTAAAAGTTCCAAAACGTAATTTCTAATTATTAAATGCTAATTTTTTTTTTCAATAAGAACATAGGTGGATCACCATTAAATTATTGTCCTTTCTACAAGGTATTACATGAATATGCAAAATTTTGAAAAATTTTATGGGGTAGTAATGAATAAACTAAAACTTAAAACGCCCTCTTGTGGTGAAAAGATGAATTTAGAGTGGACGAAGTGGGTGCTTAGTAATTTATAAGCTATGACCTTTAAAACGATATATCACATGAAGAAATACATGTAGGTCCAGTAGATTATAAAATAGAGACATCTTTCAAAACGCCCAGTGCATCCAATACAATTAGAACCCCTTCTACATTAGGGTTAACCTTCCCGCCTCCGACAAAAAATCGTTGCGGTTTGTGCTTTTGTTGAATTATGAATATTTTCCAATTTTTTAATTGGGGTTTTTAATTAATAACGTGCATTAATAAAGATTTTTCCAAAATTTTATGATCTTGACAAGGTCAGGCGGTTTTTAGCTATATGTAAAAATATTAAAAATAAAAATAGATAAATAAATAAAAATAAATCAAGTCTGGAACGTAAATAGTTTCCGAGTACGAGCGCTGTGACGAACGGACAGAGACTATAAGTATTTCGTACGATGAGAGAAACTTTAAAAAATATGTATCTCATCTCTAATACATCCAAATAAAGCATTGGATAATTGGAAAACATGTAGTCAAGCAAATGTATACTTTTATATTCTTGAAACAAAATCCAAAAATGTGATTCACAAAGTTTTTTCCCTCATTTGCAATTTAAACCATTCTGAATAATTCCATTAACGGTAAAATCCAGAATCAATTGTAAAATCTGCTTTAACCCTTTTGTATTACTTTTTTAACAAATACTTTTGTTACTGTTTACATGTAGTAATGTTAGTATGTGTATATATATTTATTATATGACTTCATTAACGTTAAGGAATTAGTAATAATAATAGTAATAATAAACATGTGTTTAATTATCTTTGCACTGTTTGTGATTCTTATATTTTAAACATATATTTCACTTTTTAAGTTTAAAATAAAAGTTACTTTCATGAAAAAATCATGTGTAATAAAAAGCAAAAAGTATTAGAAAGCTGTAAAGTATTAGAAAGCTCAAAGTTTTAGAAAGCTCAGTTAAATATCGTTGTAATATAAAATTTTCTAAACATCTCCAAAAACTCTTCCTTAGTCTATAGTCATATGAATATGAATTGAAAAGCACGCAAAAAAAACAACATTTGTTGTGTTTTTAGACAATTAAATGTTCGTTAAACTCTAATTAATCTATTTAGATAGCAAGTGTTAATGGTATTAACATGAAAGTAATTTGGTCTAAAAATTAAAAAATATATTCAGACCCCGAAAGTGTTAAAACCGTACAATTTGATTATTAGAAATGCAATCTCTGATTTCTTTTCAAGGTATTTTCTGAAAAACGCAGAATTTTTTTTAAAGAAATTTCCTGTTTTTACTTTCTATATGAGTAATTTATTGCTCAAATCACTCCTTTAGTTCATTGCTCCAAGAATGTTATTTGAAATATTCACGAAAGCAAGGGTTTTGTATATATATCATCACTGTCATCGACAGTCATGGCATATATCTTCATTATCTTCACAAAACCTGTAATGGTGAGCAAAGAGAAAAAATAAAATATTCAGGAATTTCCAGCATTCACGCAAATACGTATTTTTAAATGACGTTTTATTTACATCATATTTGAAAACAAATTCACAGTTCATCATATAATCATTTATAATTTAACATAATTTATATCATATAATAATTTAATCTGAATTAAAAGAAGATTATGTCTTTTCAACAGTTTTTTTTTTTTTTTTTTTTTTTTTTTTTTTACTTATTAAAAAAACTGTTATTGAATAACATTTTAATATAAATATAATAATAAAAAAAATATTAAAAGCACATAAGGAAAGACATAATTTTAAACTGCACAGAAAATTAAAATACAGTAATTAAACTATAAATTTATTAGTTATTTTATTAACAATTTTGATTTTTTGAAATCTCTACAACTTTGAATTTTTTGCTCTGATTTTATATATATATATATATTTAATGATATATGTTTTAAAATCTCATAAAAATTGATACTGATTTGTGTTTTAATATTCCAATAAAAGTGTATTTTGAAATTAAAATATGTTTAAACAGTAAAACACAACAACAACAATAATAATAAATAAATAAATAAAATTTAAAAAATATATGTTTATTTTTTAAATAAAAAATTGATTTTTTTTTAAATCTCCAATATATATCTGAAAGATTTACAACCCCCTCCCGCTTTTTCTAAATATTAAAAATCATTACATTACGTTTCATCATTTATGTTATTCATTTATGTTATGTCATTTATGTTTACATTGCATCATTATATCATATCATTATATCATTATTCATTATAATATCTTCATTATATGACGCAAGACGCATAGATTTATAGAATATTAGACTTGATGTATAAGTTTTTTACTACACTGTAAAAAAAAGGGGTCGATCTACTAAAAAAACTTTAGTGATCCTTGTAATTACCAAAAAATTTTTAGTAATCTTAGTCGGTTACAAGAAAATCTGTAAGAATTACTAGAAAAAAGTTAGCAAAGAAGAGAGTTAATAGTTTTATATTTTTAATAACTATTACTAAAACTCACTTGTGGCCTTGATAGCATAGTGGTTATAGTAACGGACTCCAGACTAAAAGGTCTCGGGTTCGATACTGGCCACCGCCAAATACGCCACGAATGTATGTAGTGTAAGTACTCGTTAGTAAAGGGATTATGAAAATCCTGTCGGAGCAGTTAGCGATGTTTGGTGCTGCCATCTATTGCAGTTTTGCCGAAAATCTTCCGCTTCAGAAGTCTGGATGCAGCTCGAAGGAACCTCCTGCCCTTCGGGCGCACGTAATGGTTATTAAAAATAATTTTGGAGCTATTACTAAAATTTGCTTGGTGGCTCATACTAAAAATTTTTAAGTTAGTTATACAAAAAATTCTTTTGTTCAGTTTACAAAAGAAATGCTTGTTTCACTTGCAAAAAAAAAAGTTTGTAATGGTAACTAAAAAATTCTGTGGAATACAAATATACTAAAAAATTTTTAGTAACCTCTTGATTTTTTTTTACAGTGTATCGCATAGGCCAAAATGATAAAATTTAATTTTTATTCATATTATTTCATAAATTATTTCATTCATATTATCCATATATATTTTAAAAATTAATAATAATTGCATTCAAAATTTTGTATAAAATTGAAGCTGGTGTTATACACAATTGAAATGAAAAAAACTTCTTTAAACACCATAAAATAAGTTACTGCGCAAGGCCTTTCGAAAGAACTTAGTCTTTCTTCGTCAGGCGCAAAAAAGACGCGCGTCCACAATGAATGTAGTGGCACGACTGAAGGGGAATGCGGGAGGGAGAGGGAGCAAGCAGAAGGAACAGCCAATAGGAAAGAAGAAGGCAACAGCCAATCACGGAAGAGCATAAACAAAACTAGATAGACAATGAAGGAGAGGAAAGGAAGAAGGGGGGAAGGGAAATGGGAAAAAAGCGGGGTAAATTAAAAAACTAAAAGGAGAGATTAAAATGAAATAAAATGTACGCAAAAAAAAATATATATATATAAATTAGTAATAATAAAAAAAAATTAAAATAAAAACACATAAAAATAAAAAATAGTTTACAATTATAAACACACATGAATAAACCTGAAAAATTCTATACATAATAAATATATAAAAAAATAATAATAATTAAATAATAAACTTAATTATGAAGCAGTGCTGAAAAGATTCTTCTAGGCAACGGAGAGGGTTTTAGAATCAGATTTATCATTAACAATAATATCACGATTAATATAAATAGCTAAATTTTCAAGAAAGTCTAACTCAGAGGAACTATTGGCATTAAAAATAATTTTAGCAGTTTGAAAATTGAAACTATGGCCGGAATCCCAAGAGTGTTTAGCAACAGAAGATTTAGAAATTTCTTGATTAATGACATACCGAGAGTGTTCTTATGGATAAAAATGATTATTCTGATAAAGTTCATGCTCTCTTATCTGAAGGTCCTTATATTGAAGTTAAAAAAGATCCCACTAATTCGCATCTTGCCACTCTCACTAAAGCTGTTAAGAATTCTATTGTTCTAAATGACAACACTAAACATTGTGTTATTCCTTCTGCACCCATTTGTGCTCGTTTTTATGCTTTACCCAAAGTTCACAAAACCAATATTCCCTTAAGACCTATTGTCTCTAATATTGGTACTGTTACTTATCCTCTTGCCAAATTTTTAGCTTCCATATTCTCGCCTTTATGCATTGCTAATTCTCATACTGTAAAAAATTCTTATGATTTCGTTAGTAAATTAAAAAGTATTAATCCATCGAATTGTTCTATGCTTTCTCTTGATGTCAAATCTTTATTTACTAATGTCCCGATTGAAGGCGCTCTTTCTTGCTTGGAAAAAAGATTACGTGAATTTCATTTCTCGGATATTGAGGTCAAAGATTATGTTAATTTAACTAAAATTTGCTTAACTCTTACTACTTTTCAATTCGATAATAAATTTTTTAAACAGTTAGAAGGCTTAAGTATGGGTAATCCTTTATCTCCCATTCTTTGTGATATTTATATGCATTACTTTGAAGATAAATTATTAAATCTGATCAATTTTAAATGTTGGATACGTTATGTTGATGATACTTTCGTCCTATTGGATAATCCATTTGATATTTCTACAATTCTTCAAACTGTCAATTCTATTGATCCTCATATTCAGTTTACTTTTGAGTTAGAGAATTGTAATAAACTCCCTTTCCTTGATGTTTTAGTTACCAAATGTGATTCTTCTTTCAAAACTTGTGTTTATAGAAAACCTTTTTCTGTCTCTAATCCACCCCATGCTCTCTCAAATCATCCTGTCAATCAAAAGATCGGTGTTTTTTATACTTATGTTTATCGTGCTCTCAAAATTTGTTCCGATTTTGCATCTCTTAAGAATGAACTCAATTACTTAAAATCTGTTGCTGTAAAACGTGGATTCAATCCTTCTATCATTAATACTGCTGTGAGCAAATTCAATAGACCCCCTAACAATTCCACTCTTTCTAATATTGATAAAAGTAAACCTGATAATTTGGTCGTCCTCCCTTTTTATCCTCCTTTATGTTTTAAATTAGCTAAAGTTTTAAGACGTTTCAATGTTAATGTTATCTTTAAACCAGTCAATAAATTAAAATTTCCTTCCATGAAATGTCCTGTCCCTGACCTCCAAAAATGGGGTATTTATAATATTCCTTGTAATGGCTGTGATTTATCCTATATTGGTCAAACTAAAAGAAATCTCGAAAAACGCCTAATAGAACACTCTCGGTATGTCATTAATCAAGAAATTTCTAAATCTTCTGTTGCTAAACACTCTTGTAATTCCGGCCATAGTTTCAATTTTCAAACTGCTAAAATTATTTTTAATGCCAATAGTTCCTCTGAGTTAGACTTTCTTGAAAATTTAGCTATTTATATTAATCGTGATATTATTGTTAATGATAAATCTGATTCTAAAACCCTCTCCGTTGCCTGGAAGAATCTTTTCAGCACTGCTTCATAATTAAGTTTATTATTTAATTATTATTATTTTTTTATATATTTATTATGTATAGAATTTTTCAGGTTTATTCATGTGTGTTTATAATTGTAAACTATTTTTTATTTTTATGTATTTTTATTTTAATTTTTTTTTTATTATTACTAATTTATATATATATTTTTTTTTTGCGTACATTTTATTTCATTTTAATCTCTCCTTTTAGTTTTTTAATTTACCCCGCTTTTTTCCCATTTCCCTTCCCCCCTTCTTCCTTTCCTTTCCTTCATTGTCTATCTAGTTTTGTTTATGCTCTTCCGTGATTGGCTGTTGCCTTCTTCTTTCCTATTGGCTGTTCCTTCTGCTTGCTCCCTCTCCCTCCCGCATTCCCCTTCAGTCGTGCCACTACATTCATTGTGGACGCGCGTCTTTTTTGCGCCTGACGAAGAAAGACTAAGTTCTTTCGAAAAGGCCTTGCGCAGTAACTTATTTTATGGTGTTTAAAGAAGTTTTTTTCATTTCAATTCAAAATTTTATCACTTACACAAAAAGTTACAGATCTCTATAAAAAGAAGCTTTAACATTTTCAAAACACGAAACCCAAGAAAAAGTTAATATGTAGAATTTGTTATATATATGAACAATTTTTTGAACTGTACACAAGTTTTGTACACAACCTTTATACAGCAATTTTTGTACATATTTTATATTCACGTATTCAAAAAAGTTGCATCTAGAATTTAAACTAATAAAAAAATAGATATTTTAATAATTGTGGAGGTACTACCTACCATTGCCGTGACTCTATACTTTTCATTTTTTACTAAAACTGGTGAATATGTCATTTTTCAATTTTTTGCCTAAAATGCTAATATTTTTGGGTAAAGTTACGTAATCATCTATTGATAATAAATATGAGAAAAAAGCTTTTAGTTGCATCCATCTCCTATTAAATATTCCACTCTCTCAATTTAATTTTAAATTCATTTTTCTCAGTTTGTTAATATATCAGTGAGATCAAAATAGACGGTATAAAATCTTGTCCTAGTTTAAACTAGGACAAGATTAAACTAGTAGTTTAAACTAGTAACTAGTAACTAGTTTAAACTAGTAGTTTGGTGCTCAATAGCTGTCACTGTAAGATGGTGAAATCTGGAATCAATATATGAAGCTCTCGTTGAAGCATAGTTCCAATAGTTGTAGCGAGATTGAATTGGGAAGCTCCAAATGTTGGACGAAATTTCACGATTTTATGGTTGCAGCTAATGAGCACTAAAATTTGGTTCAAACTGGAGCAAAATTTTTAACAGTGTAATAAACATCAACATATTCTTTTCAATTAATATTCTGCGCTGCAATCCAAAACATGCCCGTAAGAATTTAGGGATTGTGTAAAATATGTAGACTTTTGTGAAAAGAAAAAAGCATTAGATAAATGTAAGTGGCAACTGGAGTAATACAAAAGGCAAAAATTGTAAAATGTCCGAGATATAATGCCAGGTTATGGTTTTTTCAATTTTCACGGCTTAGTTTTTAGATATTTTTTCAACAAATATAGATTTGATACAGCAACTTATTGACTATGTATACAAGAAAGGATATTTTAGCAGATATGTATTCATAAGATGTAATGTCGTGATTTCATGACCAATGCTACATGACGTTATTACCCACATATTTAAATAATAACACCATGCAAACAAAATTATAAAATAAGATGGAATAATGACAAGTAAATTGTCCAATTCTAAAGATACAAGCTCTTCAGCCCTAGAAATTGACAAGATTTTCTTACTTAACATTAATTGCGAATTCAGGATATAGCAATAATAATTTGATATTTTATTCCTCTGACATGAAAAACTTATCAGCACTTAAGACATACAAATTTCCCTGTATCCTTTTTTGGTTTTCAACAATGACAATAATGCTTCCTCGTACATAAAATAAAAAATAATCCTTCTTTAGATTATGTTCTAGCACTCAAAATAACCAACCGGTGTAATAACGCCAGTGGATGGTGTTATTACCCGGTATAATTATTGCGCAGTATATTTAAACTAGAAAGTACCTCACGAACACAACCAAAATATTCCCCAACATTTTGAAAGTAAATGAAATGCACTAAGTATTAATATATTAAACAAAGTATTTCCTAATAAATTAATCGTCTTCAGATCGCAGAACGTATCTCTCAAATTTTAGATCGGGCATTAACTCTTTCGTTCTTCTTCCTGCAAGAAGGTCGACCAAATTAACTTTTAGCGGTTATTTTGGTGTTAGATTTTTTTTAATTACTTTAACTTTCGAAACCGGTTTGATCCGGTTCTGAAATTAAAACTATCATAATATAAAAAATGTATAATCAAAATCGAAAAAGTAAAAACTAGCCCGGTTGTAGATTGTCCTCAGCTATCCTAAGCAAAAAAAAAAATCATGTAAAAACGTTAAAATTGGAGCGAGATATTTGAAAAGAACGCCCCTATAGACTTAACATTATCATCCGGGTCTTTTTCACTCAGTAGCGTTGGCTCTTGATCACCAGATAAGATGGTCTTGCAATATCTGCTGCTACTGAATACTATCCATTTCTGATGTTCTGATGGCGTGTTGAAGTTTACCATGAATAGTGAATGCTCTCCATATCATTAAGAAAAAACAAGATTGGGTGAAATCCTATAAAAAATATGCGATCTTCAAGATCCCTTTCTTTAGAAACCACTCGATCGAGTCTGATTTTTCTGTGTGTGTGTGTAAGAAAAGATCCTTTGTGGCAGACAGTTTTTAAAAAAATTTAATTACTTTCAGAAAATATATCTAAAAAATGGAAAATTTTCTGTAAATTTGTCATTGTTCTAAAATAAAAAAAAAATTAGTTGCAGAAAAAATTGTCTGCCATAAATCTTGATCATCATGCAATAAATATGGGTTCTAAATTTCATCAAAATCTATTAAGGTAGTTTCCGAGGAAACTTGTTTTAAACATGGCATGTTCCCCAAAGAATTGAACCCGGTCTTGTATTCCCTTAAGGGAGCTCGGGGCTTGAAAACTTTTCAAAAAATAGAGATTTTTTATGATCTAGTTTGATTATTCAATTAATTCTGAACACAGTACAAAAAATCGCATAAAAATATTTGAGTTTTTAACGGAGTTATAAACATTTATGTAATAATCACTTTGATAACCGCACCCATATAATTTCAACTTTAAGTCACGTTTTCTCAAAACTTGATTTTTGACGACTATCCGTAAGATTTAAAAAATAACTATTTGATAAAATGGCTTTTTTTTTGCATGCATATAACATCATTATCTATAGAATGAATTAATATATTTTAGATAGTTTAATATTTTGAGTATTTTTAATGAAAAAAATTGTATTGTTTAGAGTTTTTTAAATTTTCAAATTTGAGAGTTTTTTAATAATAATTTTTATTGAGTGATAGTTATATCCTTAATTCATTCTATAGAGTAAAGTTTCTTGATCATTTTAAAGCAAAAATTAGGTTCTTATGTCAATTCAACGTTAAGATATCTTACGGATGACCCCATAATTTTTCTTTCGAAAGTTGTGTTATATAAATTTTGCTATATTTTTTATTATATTACATTGAAGTACTTCATTTTATAATTTTATAGGACAACAAATATACCTTAAAAATATCGGAAAGTTTAAATTTGTTGCATTGAATATTTCTGTTTTTATATGGGCTCAAAGTGAGAGCTCTATTCACATGTTTTTCCGCATCGATAGCCCTGAGCCCCCTTAAGCTATCTCATGCAGAGTTTCTGTTAGAAAAATACCTATGTTCCTTTCTTAAATCTCGCCACTAATATGCGAAACCATCAGGTTTGTCGAAATTGATATTCTTTTCACAACCAAAATTAATGTTAAGCATAAAATATTCATTTGTAACGTTTATTTATTTTTTTTTATTATTCTTGATTCGTGAAAAAAACTTATGTCTTTCAGGTTTGGGGCCATGTTATGACAACAAAATTGCAATCGTGTTTCTTTGTGTCAAAATTTTAGGCGTGGAGCAGTTTTCCTTTTTGCAAAAATAAGATTTGAATTATGTTTGATTGTTAGAAGAACTGTATCGCGTCAAACGTTAAACTGCAATTCTGTCTGCACTTTCTTTGCACTTTTTATTTCATTTGGAACAATCCTAATACGTTGCCATTCTTTACGTTTTGAATGCTTCCGAGGACGTCCTGTTCATTTCTTGAGTCCGTAATTTCATTATTTCATCACAAAATTTTGAATTGGATGGACAGATTTTTTATATATTTATTTATTTATTTATTTATTTATTTATTGATTTATTATTTTTTAATTTAATTTTATTTACTTATTTATTTATTTGTTTGTTTATTTTTTATTTAGTTTCTATTTATTTTATTTTACTTATATATTTTGAAACGATTAAATTGAAAAACGTAGTTCGATAAATTTTATTCCATCCCGAATTTAGGACATTATCATACGTAACGGATGTCTTTGTAATTATTAGTTTTACACAAAAACAAACATTAATGTTTTTTATGCTGGATAAATATAACTTTGCATCGGCAATAAAACACATTATTTGTTTTTTTTTTTTTTTTTTTTTTGTGTGTGTGTGTGTACTTCTAAAAATATGCATCTTTTGGTCCATAGTCACTCCACCGATTTTATAGAAAATCTGTATGAAAATAACCAATGTAAACCAATGAGAATGCACCATAATATTGTCAAGTAATCATTTTCTATATAAGTGGTATAGTGGCTACGCAGTAAAAGTAGCAGGTTTTTAGCAATGCAGTATTATTAATCAAATATGCATTTTTTATTGTTTCTATTTCCACTTGCATTCATTTAATGTTTCACAAAAGCCAACATATTTTTTAGAATTGTCAAAGTCTAAGGGGTGTGTTTATTTTTGCATTGCAGTGTATTTATTTTGGACGTTCCTTTAGGTACAATTTATAAAACTAGGATTTATATTTTCAGTTTCATAAATAGTTTATTCTTTTGGGGGGGTTTTATGTGAAGTAAATAGGGATTTTTACTTTATTTTGACATATGTCAGAATATTTATTTTATATTTTCTTATATTAAGTAACTTTCGAAAACCAACACTTAGTGTAACAAACACATTTGTAAAAAGAATCACACCCTCAAAAAAATCAAAAGTTCAAAATTGTAGGAGAAGTGTGGTTTTAAAATTAGCTTAAAATTTCACCACAATAATTGATTTTTTTTTTCCTTTCATCAAGGCATTCTTTGCATGAAACGACTTAACAATATGTCAAAAAAGTATTGAAAATCATTGAAATAATAATTTAAAAAAAGTTTAAAGGTTAAAAGTCACCAAGAGCAGCTTAAAATTTTCAAAAAATCGAGAATTCCTTTTGATAATTTATAGTGGCTTTAAGATATCATAAAGACAATGTTTTGAAATTAGACATTTTGTTAAAGTTACACAAACGAATGTGCCTCGTAATTAACTGTAATAACGTATCCAACTTTTACTTGGAGTTCCGGTATCAGCAATTTATTCTATGTAGCTGTTTCAGGTAACAAACGAAATGGCATTCTCAAAATGTTTTCTAAGTTAATTGTGTCCGCCAAATTTGTTCAGGATAGCTCAGGTGGTACAACATTGTCAGATTCAGTCAAAGATCCCTAAGTCAAATCCCGGTCTTAACTATTTTTCATTCAGTTGAAAAATTACAACTCATATTTAAAGCTTAAATGTAACGGTCATTTGTCAGTTAATGGTTTAAAAGCAATAGTTAGGAAAATTGAGAAAACGGGTTCTTTGGAGGTAAGCTAGGCAGAGAACGAAAACCTACATTTGCAATTTAGGTTGTCGATACAGCACAAGACTGACACTTCCAAAACCGTCGAGGGGTGGATCGGAATCTGGATATTCCTTATAGTACGGTATGGAAATTCTTACGAAAGATTATTCACATCTATCAACACAAGATCAGCTACGTACAAGAGACACCTCTGTGACTGTGATAGGTGAATGACTTTTCCTTTCACCTTTCTTGCCAGAATGAAGAAGAAGGATGCTTGGCCATGGAAAATCTCATGGGATGACGAGGCCCACTTTTACTTGAATGGAACTGTAAATAACCAGAACTGTCAAATTTTGGAAAAGAAATCATCAAATTCTTTCGGAAAAGTTCCCTTACATTCATCAAAATAAATGTTTGATGTGGTTTCGCATCGGAAATGGCTATAGGTCCATTCTTCTATGAGAATATTATCCCGAGAGAATAGATTACCGGATGACATATTGCCAAATGTTAAATAACTTTGTCATTCCGGCACTTCAGCAAAGACAATAAAAATATTTTGATGGAGATGGATTCCCTCTACAAGTACAGCATCTGCTAGGTCAGAAATTAGCAACAGAAATAGTCATTACTCGTTGCTTTCCAACTGCATAGCCGCCTCGATCCTCTAATCGTACCACATGAGACATTTGGCTATGGGGTTACCTAAATTCTAAGTCCTATCACGGAGATGGGCAAGACCTGGCTATGTTGATTATATGTTATGGCCTATACCTATACCATAACATGAAATGTACGGAAGATTCTTGCAGACACCTACAGTCCACGCTGCGCACAGAATGCAATATGTATTCTACAAAAATGATGGCCATATTAAACTAGTTTTAATATGCTAAATAAAGAGTAATTTTATTTAAATATTAATTCTGCATTTTTAAAACTCTTTTCTATTACACATCGCCAAATAATTCCCTAGTGGTCACTTTTGGAACTAATTTTCTTTCGCGGATCCTTCGTGCTCCGTCTTGCTTAATCATTCCACTAAATCCGGAGCGATGCTCCCAAACAGATAGCGGTACAGAAAACTCTAAGTACTGTCAGTTTAATTATGGCTATTTTGTATGGTAAAAAATATTACTATTAAATCAAATCATGTTGTGAAATCCTGCATGACCAAGCACGAAATTACTTAAAATCAATTCAAAAGTGCTAAATGCGTTACATCGATAAAGACTCTAAAACAAAAGGAAAGAAAAAAATAAGAAACTTTACATTAAGAAACACGTTAACAAGAGTACCACGTAGGATATAATATATAAGGACACGCTATAAGGACATCGCAATGATTTCTGTAAAGATAAACAGCTTTTAAGTAAAAAGATTTATCTAACATAGTGCGATAGAAAGCGATACTCTATATCAAAATAATAGAAGTAATGTTTGGAAAAATTATCAACATTATAAAAAAAAATGCAAATTCAATAATAATAGGAATTTCACTACATTATGGGGATGGAAAAAGTTGTTTGTGATATATATTTTTTACTGTGTAAGTCTATTTGAAACATAATGAAATCGGTATGAACCAATGAGAGGATTACACAATGATTTCTCAGTAGAACTTATATTTCACTTACAGGGACGCACAAAATTATTCTAGTACATTATAATTTATGGAAGAAAATCAGTTACGCTACATTTTAATGGGCTTACGGATGCTTCAAGTGAAATGAAATTGAAAGGATCACTAAGGCTCTACCACATGTTTTTTTTTTTTTTTTTTTTTTTTTTTTTATTATAGATTATGGGTCATTATTCATTTACACAGACGCACAAAATAATTCAGTTACAGGCATGACTAGGGTCATTAATTCTTAGATATGCTTTTTCCAATGTGATATGTCTCATTTTTGTACCTATTGCATTTTTAATGGATTGCGCTGTGTGTATAAGTTATATACAGAGTGCACGACATAATTCGCACACGTCGTTATTGCATATGAACATCAATTGGTAAAAATAGATTTTTACCAAGTTATGAGTTTTTTTTAATTGTTCTTTAGATATGTGATATAACGTTAGACATTGGCCTCAATTAACCTAACTGAAAAATTATACTTAGAAAATATTGAAATATAAAGGAGAAATTTGCAACGGAGCGTACATTCACCTAACATTAACTCCCAAATATCATTGCGTGTTTAATGTAGGGAGAGAAATCGACCAAAAAAGCACAGAAAAGTTCCAAACATCAACATCAAAGGTGATATGCATAATTTTGTTAGGTCAACTCAAGCGAGTTTATCGAGAACTTCGAACTGAGAATTTGTCTCCCTATCTCATCAAATACCAATATTTTTAAAAATCATTATCGAATAAAAATCCTTTTTCTTTCGTGTGCCAGTCATTAAAAATGTTAATATATTTTCCCGTTCTAAGATTATTCCATTTTTCATTGTCGAAATATTGTGAAGCATAAACTGTTTCGTAACTTAACAGAGGTTAACACTTTGAGGTCCAATCCCAACACTGTAAAAAAAAGAACGATTTTACGGAGATTTTACTGGCAATCGGCCAGTGCAATTCACTGTTTTTTAACGGAAAAAATTCCTCAAATTACAAAAAAAAATCCGTTTTTTTCGGGAAGAAACGAAAAAATTTCTAAAAGTACCGACTATATACGTTTGAAGTCTTTTTAGGTAATATCTACGACCCTTTTATTTTGAAATAAAATATTGATTGCAGCAATAAATAGAAATAAGTGTATGAAAATGTTTATAATCAGAGCTTGACTCGAAATTATTGTAAACTTTTTGATTCTTTTGATGAAATTTGTGCTTTTAAATGTACTACACGAAAGCAAATTATACTAAATTATTTTTATATACAAATAAAACCTACTTTCAGATATTTATACAGAATTAGAATAAGCTTTTATTGAGTTTATGTTCATTTTTATGTTAAAAAATGAAGTTTTCTCATGTGAAACTTTTTTAAAATATAAAACATACTTTTTTAATAATTTCCCATGAAATGTTAATTTTTAGTACATTTAACTAATTCCTGTATTATAAATAACAGCAGTTTTAAATTTATGATTAAAAAATTAAAGAATGTTTTAAATATATATATTCCAAGTATTTTTTTTTTTTAAATAATGAAAAGCACTAAATAATTTCAGGCCAAAGGAAAATATATGGTTGAAATAACTCAGATCTCACAGTTTTAAAAGTCATAAATTAATTACCTTGTGTAGTTTTCGAATTGCTCTTAACATGATTTAGTGTTTCCTATACATAAAAGAGTACAGAATATATGATGTTCCCTGGCCAGCAGTGAATAAACTCTTTATCCGACTTTACGTTTTATCTTTTTATTCGCTTTCTGATTTATCAAAATTAAAATAAAACTTACAAAAATTTCATATCCAAACATATCATAAATCCTGAAAGGTCGCATACCTTCCACCATCCAAACCTTTCGCCGACATATTTATCTGAATTTACTTTTATCTCTAATAAAAAATAAAAGTTGTTCTTGTAAGTTCTGCTTTAGTTAAGGATCAGGAAAGCAGACGTCACACGTGTGAAAAATTTTAAAACAACTCGGTGCAAATGTACTCACTCTTATATAATATCACCATCTATTCCTAGAATAAACGTGAAAGTATTCCTGAGATTTTTTTTTTTCATAAGGTTTTTCCAGACGTGTTAATTTTTCCAGCACGTTTTTATAAATCATAATTACACATTCAAATCGAGTATTTTTCCAAAATGAGATTATATTTTCTTTGTTTAAACCACTCTTTAAATAAAAAAAAAAATTGAAAAATATGTTCTCAGCATGGAGATAAATGTCATGTTTTTATTGTTTTTTTTTTTTTTTTTTTTTTTTTTTTTTTTTTTTTTTTTTTCAACTAAGTAAAAAAGGCAGATGTTGGCATTTAGTAAGGATTAAAAGTGCATTCATCTAGGTGTAATTGAACCAAAAAGAAGGATTTTTATCTGTTTTGATATGTTTCACTTTTAACTCTTTTTTGCTGCCTAAAGTATACCGGGTCTAACCGAATTTCAAAGTTCATCAAAGTTTTGCATCGCAGTGCAAAAAAAAAAAAAAAAAAAAAAAAAAAAAAAAAAAGAAGACATTTTGACACAGGATGCAACTGTAAGACGCGTCAAAGTGCCATATTTTCTGCACAAGAAACAAAATTGGAATTTATTTCAATGAATATCGCTACATAATTTAGTTTTTAGTGTTATAAGCTAACTATACCTTTTTAACAGAATGCTTCACAATGTAGGATTTCACCTTACTGACCTGCAGTTTTCAGTATTTTCAAACTTTGAAATTTTTATTTTAGCTAATTCTGAAATATAGGTATTTCAAAGTAATTTTGAAGTTTTAAAATTTTTACTGGTGGAAAATTTTTTAATTTGTGATTTTATTAAAAACAAATTGAATTGAACAAGATTAGAATCAATCAATTACAGTCATTTAAAGGATGACATTGCTCCACATTTACGAAACTTTGATCAATTCTGCCATGGTGGAATCTTGGCAGATTATTTCCATTGAGCTGTCAAACTCATACAAGTGCTGATATTTATACTTTGAGACCAAATCTTTGCCGTTAACTCAAGTGATGTAGCAGATTTAATCTTTTTTCTGTCCTGATCAAAGTTACTCTGATAGGTCAAATTTATCCTGATTGGCTATACTCTTTACATGGACTATATCGTCATTGGATGATTACTTTCCGAAGATAAAAATCATATTTCGATAATTAAGTTGAATAATCCCCACCAAAATAATCTTCCCATAAGCAGTCTGTTGATTTTATAATGCCACACCACCAGCCAGTATGCCAGAAAAAAACTGTTTATCTTACAAAAAGTTTTTACAAACCGTTTATTTTACTGCAAACTTTTCTAAAATGAATGAAAACTTGTAGTATATACACATGTTATTTCGATGTAAATCATAAAACTATTTATTTTACGGACAATATTCATTAAAATAACAGAAAGTCCATAATCAATGCAGATTTATTTCATAATATAAGCAGCTTTTTTTTAATCATTCTGGCTGACAGGCTTTTACTGCAGAATCGACAAATTTTTGTATTGTGCACTGATAAACAGATATACACTATATGGTCAAAAGTCACCGACCATTTGTAATTTTTGACGTTTTTTTAAATATCTTAAAAAATACATGCAATATAATCTTCAAATTCTAGGTGGGTAAACAAAATATAATAGGTTATATATTTCCGAGAAGATCTTTTCCCGAAATCCCATAGGGGACCGTGAACAAATTGAAAAAGAATGAATATCTTTTAAATAACTCTGTCAAAACTAATGTTCAAATTGTAGATTATTATTAAAGAGCTTTTTGTAATAAACTGTGTTCAGTTCTATGAGGATAGCGCGTATACTTGTAGAGAAATTAAGATATTCATAAAAACAGCCCCAAAATTTTCCAATTTTTTTGGGTATATTTGCAGTGTTCTTCTTAACAAAAAAAAAAAAAGTTCTTTTCAGAAAATATGGCAAACAATATTGTACATAACACTTTGTATTTAGAATTTTAAAATAATAAAAATTGTATAAATAACGTGTAAGTTTATTCAATAATTTTTCACTGCGCATGTGTGAAAGCAATCTAAGTATAATTTACATAATGTGTTAGCTAAATGTACAGATCAACTTTTTAAAACGTGTTAAAGACATAGCTTGAAAATTCGAAAAAAAAATGTCGTTGATCATGTAACCTTCCCTGATTACATCAAACTTTGAAAAATTTTAATAACTTTACAGTTTTTTTTTTTTTTTTTTTTTTTTTTTTTTTTTTTTTTTTTACAGTGTCAGATCAAATTTTCTAGGTTTATAACCCTTCACTGCACATTTTTTTCTATTTTTATGCAAAAAAAATACTTAAAATATGTATATCAATCGAATAATGGTAAACAGCAATAAAAAAATTAAATTTCAAATTTTCAGCTAAAATTTGATTTTTATGGCAATATACACGGTATACCGATGTACACGATTAGAGTTTTAAAATTTCGTATTGCTATATTTTGCAACTAAATGAGCTTAAATTAATTAATTTATCTGCTTAATTCTCTGCAACATTATTTGTATTAATATTTTTAAGAATTTAGTAAAAATAATTAAAGTAAATTTTGTCTTATAGCCCTTTTTGCCAAATGTACCATCTGACATGGACAAAATAAGTGTTATTCCATTCTTTTGACAGTTCTTGATCAGCAATGGAGATCATACCGGCCAAATTCATGGCACATAAGGAGAATTATACTGTTTTTAGGTATGTGCCAGATGTGGCACATGGTGCAGTGACGTGTTAAGGTACCGCATGGAAATAAAGGATTTTATATTAATTCAATTTAAAAAGCTATTCCTTTTTTCTGCTTCCCTCTAATTACTTTATCATCAAATATAAAATCCTCTTCTATTTATAGACGTATGAAATACATTTTAGATAAAATTTTCTTTTATGATTCTTTAAAGTATCACTGCGACAGAAAGTGTTAAACATGAATTCAGTTTAAGAAGCTATTCCTTTTCTTTGCTTCCCTCTAACTACTTTAGCATCAAATATAAAATCCTCTTCTATTTATAGACGTATGAAATACATTTTAGATAAAATTTCCTTTTATGATTCTTTAAAGTATCACTGCAACAGAAAGTGTTAAACATGAATTCAGTTTAAGAAGCTATTCCTTTTCTTTGCTTCCCTCTAACTACTTTAGCATCAAATATAAAATCCTTTTCTATTTATAGACGTATGAAATACATTTTAGATAAAATTTCCTTTTACGATTCTTTAAAGTATCACTGGGACAGAAAGTGTTAAACATGAATTCAGTTTAAGAAGCTATTCCTTTTCTCTGCTTCCCTCTAACTACTTTAGCATCAAATATAAAATCCTCTTCTATTTATAGACGTATGAAATACATTTTAGATAAAATTTTCTTTTATGATTCTTTAAAGTATCACTGGGACAGAAAGTGTTAAACATGAATTCAGTTTAAGAAGCTATTCCTTTTCTCTGCTTCCCTCTAACTACTTTAGCATCAAATATAAAATCCTCTTCTATTTATAGATGCATTAAATACAATTTAGATAAAATATTCTTTTGTGAGTCTTTAAAGTATCACTGGGACAGAAAGTGTTAAACATGAATTCCGTTTAAGAGGCTATTCTTTTCTCTGCTTCCTGCAAATTACTCTAGCATAAAATATAAAATGCATTTCGATTGGTAGACGTATTAAATACAATTTAGATCAAATTTTCTTTTATGAGTCTTTAAAGTATCCCTGGAACAGAAAGTGTTAAACATGAATTCAGTTTAAGAAGCTGTTCCTTTCTCTGCTTCCTGCAACCTACTCTAGCATAAAATATATAATTCATTTCGGTTGGTAGATGTATTAAATACAATTTAAATAGATTTATACAAATTTTTTGTATAAATCTTTAACAGTACCTCTGGGGAAAAAAGAGTTAAATGTGAATTCCATTTAAGAAGTTACTCCTTTTCTCTGCCTCGTAAATTATTCTAAACTTGTTTAACAGTTTTATATCAATTGGCAAACAAATTCTTAAAACGTACACTTGGTAGAAAAAGCAAAGATTAGTAAAAAGAAAAAAAAGTTTACGAAATTGAAGATTACTAGCTAATATAACAATTATTTAGCGAACACGTTATCGTCTTACAAAATCAAGCTTATGATTGACATGTCTAGCTACGGTTTGCTCCCTTCTTAGATAAAAATCAATTCCAAAGTGAAGTAATTAGATCCAGGAAAAAAATCTAGGAAAAACTGACGAGAAAATAAAAGAGGAATCACGGACTATTTCTTCACTTCGAATCTCTTGTCGTCATTTGAAACTTCAGCGACTGCGTGCAAAGTCAGGTATAATTTGAGGTTTAAAACAGGTGAAGATTGAATACCGTCACAAATGATACTCTAATAATCGAATCATTGATTCATGCATCCTACAGGTAGGATAGCATCATTCTAGTTCCATACAAGCATTTAAGAATGCGCACTTTAATTTTTTTTTTCTTTTCATTAAAGAAATATGAAATTTTGTTGAAATATACATTTCAACATAGGTATATAGAACATCTTAAAAGAAATTTCCAGTATTAGTTTTAGTCTAATATATTTTTAATTAAAATTTTAAAACGAAATTTTAACCCTTTATCTACCGGTACTTATAAGTACCATTAAAATTACTTATAAAATTGTTTTAATACGTCGATTAATTGTAATACTGTTTAGAATGAGTTACAGATACATTACTTCATTTTGTTTTTTAAAGCATTATTGGTTACACAAAATTAAAATATTTTTTAAAGGATGATTTCTTTTTCCTTTTTATCTTTTCAGCATTCTTGGCGCTGAGGGAGGAGGATGAGGATTTTTCAATTCGGAAATTCCTCATCTTTTTGCTTCATTTTGGGAATGACGGATTTTAATCTTCTTCCATCGGCGATAACTTTCAGAATTTTCAAGCTATAATTTTGAAACTTAACAAAAGTTGCTCTATACATTTAGCTAATACAAAATGCAAATGAATTTTTTTTTTTATAGAGTTGACGCATGCGCAGTGAAAATTTATTTAGTAAATCTGCTCATTTTTCATACAATTATTAATATTTTTAAATTTTGATTACAGAATATTATGTACAATGTTGTTTCTCATATTTTCTGAAAAGAACATTGTTTTTTATTAAGAATTCTGCAAATTATAAGCAAAAAACGTGGCAAAATTTGGGACCGTTTTTATAAAATCCTTACTTTTTCAACGAATATACATGCTATCCGCATAAAAATGAATACAGTTTATTACCACAAGCCGCTTAATCATAATCTGCCGTTTGAACGTTTTTACTGCATTAGTTTTGACAAAGTTATTCAAAAGATATACGTTCTTTTTCAATTTGTTGACGGTCCCCTATTGGATTTTGGAAAAAAGTCTTCTCGAAAATATATGACCTGTACTACTTTGTTTATACATCTGGAGTTTCGGAGTTATTCTTTATGTATATTTTTAGATATTTAACAAAACATCTAAAATCACAAATGGCAAGGTTTTTTTTTTTTCGCTGTGACTGTATAGTTATACTTCACACATACAACCTAAAGTCTAATTCTTCGCGCATTTGGATTAAAGCTGTCGAGCCCTGAGTACGGAGGCAATAAGGTCTTCCCTTCTGTGATTCAACTATGGCAAATCATCGGGTTGCAGCGTAACGTAGACACAGTCTTTTATAAAACCCCAAAGAAAAAAATTGCATAGTTCTAAAGGCTTTCAAATCTTCAAGCCAACAATAACGCTTTACGCTCAAGAGTTTACATCGCGCGTATGGAACAGTGCAAACGTTTCAAAATAAAGCAGTACCCGTGCATGCTTTTTTGTAAGTTACTATTTATTTGTGACCTTGGAACAACACAATACAATGCTTACATTTGATACTATTAACATTTATATCTGGAACATTCTTTTGTAGACACCCTGTATTAAGGCCCCACCAGTGGCAGGGAGGTTCTCTCAGCTGGTAAACAGCAGGTGCTGGGTTCGAACCCAATTGCGGCCATCGGCCTAACCGTTCGGAGTTTTCTTTGCGTAAATACGAATTAGGTTCTTTTCGAAAGACCCCCCACGGAGGGTAAAATAAATCAGACCAAATCAAATCTGTATTAAGTACGTAACGAAGTACAATTTAATTGAGAAACCAACTTTTGATAATCACTCTGTAATATTTCATAAAAAAATGTAACTAATTATATCTTAATCTATTTCCCAAAAAAAAACACCATCCAAAATTAGCTTTTTTTTTCAAAATATAACAATATTGTAATTGTATTTATTTCATCCATAAAAAAAAAGCTACCTTGTTGAACAGTGTTATTTAGACAACCTTCAGGTAAACGTGAACTATCAAGGTCGGAAAGTGCTAATGTGAGAATAATGTTCACGAAGTATAAAACCTAATCCATCTTAAACTGTCAGAGATAGATGAGGAAATTAGCCTGATAGAAAGTTTAAAGGAAAGCTAGGTGAAAACATATTATTAGAGATAAAAAGGTAACAACAGAAGAAATATTACGGATTTTACGGCAGTCAATCTGTGCAGATAAGCAGAAAAGACGGGTTTTGATTAAACCAAAGATTAATTAAGAACACTATTGATTGTTGATGTGAAGCGAGATTCTTTTTTTTTTTCGAATTTATATAATTATTGTTAAAAGTAGATTTCAAACTCTGATTTAAAGAGATAGTCCACCTTCAACTCGTCAATGAAGCGATGCGATATTTCAATTTTTATAATTAATGAGATCTCATCTAAAAACTGTGGTACAAAATTTATGCTTAAGAAATTTTCTAAGAATGAATTTAGCTATAATGATCTTGTATTCGTCCAACGACTTAAACGCCCTATCCCGAATTATGCACCCGACCACAACCCGCTGGTCGATCGATGACTTTAACTTATTGAAAAGCAGCTTTTAAATGTTTCGGATGGAATCTTCCATGATCGGGTCTCATGCTACCATTCTGGATAGTTCTGAAAGTTAAAGGGATCGCTTATGGATGAGGGCTGCTTTTTTCTCGAAATAGCGGAGGTCGACCTCACTCTTCCACCTGTGACATCATTTTAAAAACTTTACTTCTTAAAATTGACTGCAAGCTGTTGCCACTAATTTTATGGATTAATTTAACTGATATACAGGTATAGCTTAAACTGATATAATTGATTTATTATTACACCATATCAATAGGATAATATCAGAATTCACATTATTATGGTGCAACGTAACAATTAAAGTTCTGACATAAAACAGGAATTTTTTTAATAACATGCACAATCGCCCACTTTTTCTAATTTTAAGATAGTTTTTGTAATTGCATGATATTTTTGTGTTTATATATTGAATGACAATAATTTAGCTGAATGCCTGTGCACTGTCATTCGCAGTACACCACCACCTGAATAAGCGCTGACACAGTGTTGGCGGCTGCCAAAGATGGATTTTCTTTTAAAGTAAGTATGGTCCTTTAAATTTAGACGCCAGTACTTTATAAATTATTTTTAAAAATAGTTTAATCTCAGAAAAATAAAGCGAAGAAACTTTTTTTAAAGAAATTATTTGTACCAAAATTTAAGGAACTATACATACGCTGAAAATAAATCCGCTTTAGGCAGCCATCATGTTTGTGTCGGCGCTTAGACCTAGTATTCGAAAGTGGTGTACTGAGAAAGACAGTATATTGACATTCAGTCAAATCATTGTCATTCAATGCATAAATGCGAAAATGTCATGCAATGACTAAAATTATCTTAAAATTAACAAAAATACAATAATATGCATGTTTAAAAAAAATAAATAAAATAAGTTGGAACGACTCCAGTTCGGATAAATGGACAGGTGATTTAAAGAATGATCCTGATTATTCTAAAATTTTCACTCTTTATCCAGGCTTAGCATTGATAGCATCTGTTAATGTTGCCGTGTTTAAAAATCTTTATTTTTGTTTTTGTTGTTTGTTTACTTTTATCATTTAAAATTTTCTTACTTTCCTATCATCTTCTGAACTCCAGATATTGTAATTTAAGCTTTCTATAAATGCTTCCTTCAAAGAAGGCATTGTTTTCAATGCTGCCATATCTCAAATTATTCTTAAATACAAACATGGCCAAAATCTTCTATCATTTGAGACATTTCATATCTGTTTCCAAACATTTAAAAGCTTCGTTGTTAATTCAGTTAAAATCGAAAGAATATTATTATTATTTTTTTTTTTTTTTTGAAAGAATTATATTTTCTTTTTGTAGCACGTTTAATCTGTTTAGATATTGCATTAATTTTCTCAGCAAAATTTATTAAGTTTCCATATATTAAAAATATCAATGTAATTTAAAATATTAAATAGTAATATACTGAATGTTAATAAATAATATTTCCGATCTAATGAATTTACAATGTGGTACAATCCGTCCTGATAACTTGATTCATAAAATAAAATAATTTTTATGAAAATGCAAAGTAACATGGTCTTCCACTAAACTCCGCAACTCTAATATAAGGTCAATATGAAACGTATTTTAACAAATAATAATCATTACTTATCTCTTGTGAAAATGGCTATTTCAGTAATTTTAAATATTGGTCATGAACTTAATTCATTCCAAAACAGCACCACCAGTGGCCGAGTAGTTCTGCCTTCGAAGCTGGTAGACAAGATATACTGAATTCGAACTCAATCGTGCCCTAATCGAACTAATCGTTCGGAGTTTTCCGTGGGGTTTTTTCTAACCTTGGATTTCCTTGCGTAAATACGGATTAGGTTCCCTAGAAAAACCCCCACGAAGGGTACACCCATCCATCCATCCGTTCCAAAACAATGCTCGCTAACCGATCCCAAATCTAGTACTGATTTTTATGGGAATTCAATTAATTCGTTCTTAAAAGCCTAATAGACCGGGACAATCACCTCATCGAGTTCAGGGATGAAAATCTAGGATTAGTTAAATCACGATTCATATATTAAAATGCAGTCGGTCAGCCAAGTCATATCTTGGTGGAAAACACCTAAAAATCGATTTAGTGGTTATCTCGTAGGTTTACCACTGTGCTTTCCAGCAACCAAAAGTATGAAAACATGGGGGATTGGAAGAGGGAAAACATAATGTTAAACCTATGAATACTAAAATAGGGTTTTTACGTGTTTTCTAACAAAATATGTCTTGGCAGACTGATTGTATTTTAATATACGAATCGAGATTTAACTAATCCTAGATTTTTGTCGGTGAACTCGATGAGGTTATTGTCCAGGTCTATTAGCTTTTAAGAACGAATTAATTGAATTCCCATACAAATCAGTACTAGTTAATATATCAGTTAAATGTTTAAAAAAAACTTTCTATTTGCAACAAACAAAACGCTTTTCTTTGTATGAACAAAACATTAAGTACAAGACTGTGGGTATAATCGTGTTTAGAAAGACAGGGAAAATTCCTCATGGACATGACCAAACCCTACCGTGCTACAGTGCTTCGAATTCTATTACCTTGTTTACTCATACTGTGTACATAAAAACGCGTTTTTACAGCCTCAAAATCTTTTAACTATCATAACTCGGGGAACTTTGGGCGTGCAGCAAATGTAATTTTCACTTATTTAGATGTTAGAGTATGGAAATGTTTTATAAATATAATTGTGCCATACAAAAGCTTAAGTTTTGTAACTTTTATAAAACAAATATTTATTTTCAAGTAAATGGATTTTTATATGATGAACAACAACACCTGAAACATTTTGTATTCCCAGATAGCAAGCACATTAGTGGCAAGTTTGACTTTTTCTGATATTACCTTGCCGTGACATATTTGACTTGACAATTTTTTAGAGAATCTCCCACAAGGCAGACCATCACCCACTTGCATAAGTAATTTGTTGTGAAATTGATGCAAGACTGCCTTTGACTCATGAAAGTGACGAAAACAAAAAAGTCCTCTGTTGAGATAATCGACAACTTTCAGGACTGCAACCGTTAGACAAATTTGATTTGGTTGGCACTGCTTTTTTTAAACGCTTCACTTATCAAATACCAAAACATTAAGACTCCAATTTTAAAGTACAAATGTCAACCTTATTTGGCAATGGTGATGATGATAAAAATAGCGCATGCACTTTTTGCCGGTGCGTATGCATCAGTAGACAGGAAGGGGTTACACTTGTAGTTTAATAGTTGTACAGAGATAGTGTGGCATCAAAAGGTTACTACTTTGCAATGCAATAATTTATCAGTATTTTTCACAAAACAAAGCTAAATTATCAATTATCTTGCAAAGAATTCGCAGTACTTTAGTCGTGACAGAATTAAATTTTCTATTTCTTTGTCGTTAATTTGCAATAAATTTTATGCAGCAAGACTTGCGTGACATGTTAGCTGCAAGTTCAAAGTGTGGTGACTTTGAATTCATTTACAGGACCCCCTACAGTATTCCATTATGTAATGGGTATAGGGGGAAACATTCTTTGGGGCGTGTTTAACTGTATTAAATTATCTCATATTTTATGATAAATTATATACGTTTTTGAGGTTTACTACAAGTTACTTCCTGTATAATAGAAAACAGATAGTATTTACAGGGGCACACAAAAGATTTGAGATATTGGTATTGGAAAATCTGCCCGTTTTCATATTGGAATTTTCACACTAACGCGACGAATAGTGGTGTAAGTTATTTGCAACATAAATGCATGGCTACATATAGAAATATATCATTTTTCTAATGTACATGTAATGTCAAAACAGTAAGTTTAACACTAGTATGTTTATTTTTCGTTTTAATAAAAACCTGCAATTTTAATCACCGTTGAAAAAATAAAAAACAGCTCTCTGTAAAGTGACAGCAGCAACTAAATTATAACTTTCGTAGGTGGTGTGTGCAGTGTTGCCACTTTTAGGCAGTTCACCCGCTAGCGTCATCTACTGACACATTTAAAAAACTAAAGCGAGTTGGAAAACTTACCCCTAAGAAAATTGTGCCCGGTATCCCCTAATTATACCGGCGGTAGTAGCCTATTAACTAAAGAGCGATTATTTACATTTTTAAATGTAGTGGACTAGAATTTGAATGCTAACTCTCATGGTATCGGCAAAGAATCATTACAAATAGAATGAAATTTAAGTTTTGAAATAAGTTTGTATTCCAAATGAACGATTTTTTAAACTCTTGGTTGTTACTACAGCTCTACGTGGGCTGAGTTATGCACAGCAAGATAGCTTTGTATATACCCTACAACCCAACCTTAAGCATGAAATGTTAAAAAGAGCAATGATTTAAACCAATTATAGAAAAATAATCTACAATCTTATATTTAACATCATTTTTATATTTCTCGAAGAATAATGAATGTATATAAGAGTTTTTGAAGACGTTTTGAATATATCGTATTACAATAGGGATTAAGAGCTTTTACGACTTCCTAATGTTTTGTTTTGCGTTTTAGCATACATGATTCGTTCAGAAAAGTAACGTATATTTTAAAAATAAAGAGGGAAATATATGCATAAAATAAAAGAATCCCCAACGGTGGAAAGAGAATTAAGAACATTTTTATTATTATTGTTATTACTAAATATCAAAACATAAATGAAATCACACTATGAAAGACATAGCCATATGCTATCATTTCTATATGTAGAAAGTAACAAAGTAATTTTCAAGCCAAAATAATATTGGATGAAAAGGCATCTACTATTAATAGCACACGATCCACGAAAGGGTTAAAAAAGTTTTTAGAAAACCTTTTTAATACAGAATAATCAAAACATTCCTATAGATAAACTAAAATAAGTATGAAAAATTACAATGATCGTTAATGGTAATTATATTTTAAATAACATTTCACATTCCGTGATAGCCTAAAGTATTTGAATAGTTAAAAGAAAACAGGGGGAACAAAAGAAAAAGCATTAAGACGTCGTCTTTCACTGTTTCTTATATCTAACGCTCACGATTTCCTCCTTTTAAAAGGAGAAAAAACTTGGAAGAAAAAAACAGCTCGTGTTAAAGTATTCGATATCATTATTGCGCGATTACGTTTCGTGAAGCTTTCTACTGGCAAAATCCTGAATTGAAAGGCTGAAAACATAGAAAATCATCTGGATTCTATTAGTGTTTGGAAATACTGCCAACATTGTATCGGAGATACACCGGGGTTAAAGGACTTGCATTCTGAAGTTTCTCCATATATAAAAAAAAAAGAATGATGAGAATTACTACCTTAAGATGATACAATAGGCAATTACAGAATATATCGAAAGGATTGTAGAAAAGCAGGTATGTCATTAATTTATTTTTATGTCACATAACTAGAAGCAAGAAGAAAAAAAAAACACAAGCTGAACATTTTTGTTTGTTTAATAGATTTTTTTTCCTTCGACAAACAAAAGGTAAATATTGCATTTAATCTTCGCGACATTCATTTCGAATGTCAAAGTTCTTTTATCGCAAGTGGATAAGTGAAAGATAACATATTTTTTGGAGCATTTATCATCCGAGAATTGATTTCTATCAGTATCAGTATTTCTTCAATCAATAATAGAAGAAATAGTATTGTAATCGATTTTTTTTTCATTTCCAGTTTTCGACGAATTTACGTTTTTTGTCGGGTTTAGAGATCCCAAACAACACGTTTTTACAAAATGTCTGTCTGTCCGTGTATATGTGTATGTTTCCTTGTGTATTATACAGGGTGAGTCATAAATATCGAAACAATAGGCTATCTCCTTAAATATTGCTCCTAGACCCATACTTCCAATTGCAAAAATTCATAAAAAAAGATGAATTTTTTGATAAGATAAGTTGCAACTCCATGGGGGGTCTGTTTTAAAAAATACGAAAATTAAATTTTTATACGGCCCCCAGAGAATAAAACTTCCAATTAGAAAAAATTTCTTTATCCCTTCCTGAATTGAACAAAAAAAATTTCATCTCGATATCTGCAAATCCCTGAAAGATATTAACATCCAAAATTTTCCAAAATTCCTGACTTACACCACTTAAGCATGCCTCTGAGAGCAGCAAAATCAGTTCATTTGAAGTACAATTAAGGGATCGACCATAAATTTACGTATTGTTAAATGTCGATCCAAGACAACACTTAAACTTTTAAATATAAAATAAAAGCGTATAGGTTTGTGCTTTAAACTTCGATAAATATACTAGATGTCTGCAATATTTCGACCTTGCAGCCACCTTCGTAACTGGCACGACTCATTGAACGGACCATTAAAACGGACCATTATTAAACATTCATTAAAAGTGTTATCAAATTAAGTAATATTAATTAAACTCTCATCAAAAGTGTCTTAAAAATTTATTGGCGCAGGCAATAAGTTTAGTAAATATAGTGATAGCGAAAATGACTCTTCTATTAGCGGAATCAATGGAAATATATTTTAATAAATTACATAGAAATATTTTAAAAAATCTACTTTATACTACAGTTAAACCGCTAGAACGGACACTCCCGAATAGCAGACACCTCTGTTTAACGGACTATTGTCCAATCCCCATTCTGAAAACCTAAATTTGTGCTTGTTTAATCTCTAAATAACGAACATTCCAAATAGTGGACACTATTTAAGGCGATAAAGGATGAAAAAGTATTTTTTTAAGGACAAAAAAATAAAAAAAAGTAAACAGGCCTCTAAATTTATCAGGGAATTTTGTGATAAATGAGCTGGGGAAAATCCCCCCCCCCCTCACGTTCAGAGTTGAATTGAAGGGGTTGCCAAGGAGGGAAATCTTCCAGAGCATTGAAATATCCCCTCGGAAAATTGAGATTTTATGCTTTTAACAGCAAAAAGTGCAATCCCCCTCCCCGACCGGAACTCTATAATGTCCAATAATGTCACTTTGGAAAACAAATTACATGTAATCGCAAGCAAAAGTTAACTTTTGTAACAGGGTTTTTTCATAAGCATGTAATGAACAGTGACTGAAGGTGTGTACAGTTTTATTTAGCCCCATTGCTTAAAAAATAATTTTAATTTCTGATTATTCATATAAAAGAGGTTTTAGGACACATAAAAGTCAATTAATAAAATGTCAAACGTTTCTTAGCACTTTTTGAATATCTTTGTTTTTCCCAATAGCGGACACCTCCGAATAGCGGACAATTTCTGCGTTCCTGATTTGTCCGTTATTTAGAGGTTTTACTGTATTCAGTTCCAAAATTTATGAAGGTTTTAAAGCTATTTTTTGCTTTCTTCTATTTTTACAAGAAGAAAGTATTGGATTCATGAAAATTTTGAATTCCGGTTTTCGATGGATTCACACGGTTTAGGGCTCAAAGATACCGAAAAACATGTTTTTATGAAATGTCTGTCTGTGAGTCACAGCACAATGAAAAAATTTGAAATCGACGTGATAAAAAAATAAAGTTTAAATCAACTGACGCATTTAAACAGTAATTAAAGAAGGTGAAAATGGCAAAACTTAAACAAAATTTGAAATCGAAACTATACAGCATTTAAACGTTAGGAGCCCATCTTTGCCCATCTTAAAACTAAATGCACTTTACTGCATCAAATTGTTTGTATTTCAGTATTTCTCATTTTTAAACTGACATACGTCAATAACCGTCGGTAACGGTAACTTTTCAGCTCAGAAAATTTACTTTTAAAAATGTGATTTGTTTACAAAAATTACCTTTTTTTTAATGTTGCTATTTTAAATACTTTTATTTTTTTTTAATACATAGTATTTAAAATGCTGAATTAAAATTGAAAATTAGACATTTTCGTTTAATCAAAAGAAAAAAATTCAACGCGACAAATAATATTTTGAGTTATAACAATTTTAATTTACTCTTTTTTTTTTTTTTTTTTTTTTTTTTAATATTAAGAAGTCTTATGATGTGATAATGCTTACAAATTATATGGTTAACCATCACAAAATATTCAAAATTCCAACTTTATAAATAAATAAATAAAATGTTTCCTGGCCCCATTACAGCAACATTGTTTCTTCAATTACACGCATTTCAATTTGTGTCTGATCCCTTGAAACCTCACGATTTATTAAAATTGTCATAACTTTCTGAGTTTTGAAGATATCAAGATGAATTTTTTTTTGTTCAGTCCAGGAATGAATAAGGAAATTTTTTCTAATTGGATGTTTTATCCTCTGGGGGCCGTATAAAAATTTAATTTTCGCATTTTTTAAAATATACCCCCCATGGAGTTGCAACTTATCTTATCAAAAAATTCACCTTTTTTTATGAAACTTTGCAATTGGAAGTATGGGTCTAGGGGCAATATTTAAGGAGATAGCCTATTGTTTCGATATTTATGACTCACCCTGTAGAAAAGTGTAGAAGACAAGCAAAATCCTGAATTGAAAGGCGGAAAAAATATAGAAATTCATCTGGATTCTATTAGTGGCGCAGAGTATTTGGAAATACCGTCAACATTATATCGGAGGAACACTGGGGTTAAAGGACTTGCATTCTGAAATTTCTCTATATAAAAAAAAAAGAATGATGAGAATTACTACCTTAAGATGATACAATAGGCAATTACAGAATATATCGAAAGGATTGTAGAAAAGCAGGTATGTCATTAATTTATTTTTATGTCACATAACTAGAAGCAAGAAGAAAAAAAAACACGAGCTGAACATTTTTATTTGTTTAATAGATTTTTTTTTCCTTCGATAAACAAAAGGTAAATATTGCACTTAATCTTTGCGACATTCATTTCGAATGTCAAAGTTCTTTTATCGCAAGTGGATGAGTGAAAGATAACATATTTTCTGGATCATTTATCATACGAGAATTGATTCCTATCAGTATCAATATTTCTTTAACCAAAAATAGAAGAAGGTGTTGTAATCGATTTTTTTTATATTTCCTGTTTTCGGCGAATTTACGTGTTTTTCCGGGGGTCAAAGATCTCAAAAAACGCGTTTTTGCAAAATGTCTGTCGGTCCGTGTATTTGTGTATGCATCCTTGTGTATTATAGAAAAGGTATGAAAAAATGCATAGAATTGAACTAAATTTCATATACTCCGATCGCATTCAATCGAGAAAATTTTATTGTTCTTACCACTACTTTGAAAATAATATTTTCATTGGAACTCTCTACAGCTCATATTCAAAATATTAGAATAATTGAGAAAAAGTAATAAGAAAAAATTATTTGTCATTTATTTATTTTTTATA
Organism: Maratus speculifer; assembly: GCA_964019185.1. Classification (NCBI taxonomy): domain Eukaryota; kingdom Metazoa; phylum Arthropoda; class Arachnida; order Araneae; family Salticidae; genus Maratus; species Maratus speculifer. The sequence continues at coordinate 26,805,967 of OZ025299.1, read as the reverse complement.
CTAAGTAAATGCAATTAAATTTCTTATAAATTAAATCTGGAATGTTTAGATAAAATTTTAACATTTATAAAATATAAAATACAGTACAATAAATTAGGTATACAGCTTCCTTAAACACACCAGAATATTAGAATAAAATTTAGATTGGTTCAAAATATTAGAATATTTTATTTTACGCAACAATATTACCTTATGGATATGAAGTAAATGGTAGTTAATATTTTGTAGCATCCCCTTTAGCTTTCATAACAGCGTACAATCGATCTTGCATACTATATACAAGGTGTTTACAAACATTTCTATCAATATTAGCCCAAATAGACTTTATACGTGCCACTAACTCAGTTTTACTTGAAGGAGGATTTTCTTGAAGTTTTTTCTTCATTATACACCATAAGTTTTCGATGGGATTAAGATCTGGTGAATTTGGTGGCCAAGGAAGTACCTTAATGTTGCGTTGGCGGAACCAATTCTTAGTTGACACCGAGGAATGCGGGGACGCTAAATATTGTTGAAAGATGAAATCATCTTCAAATAAATCTTCTGATGATGGAATCATGTAATATTCTAAAATTTCTTGATATATCAGAGAGTTAACCTTTTCGTAGACGATGCATAACTTTCCAGGTCCTTCTGCACTCATACAACCCCAAACCATGACACTAGCAGCAAATTTTACGGAACGTTTAAGGCATTCTTTATCAAATGCTTCTTGCTTCATTCTCCAAACTCGAATACCTTGATTACCATATGAAACACAAAACATACTTTCATCACTAAATAATATATTTTTCCAATCTTCATTGCTCCATAAACGTCTTGATTTACATCAATTCAATCTTATACGCTTTTGTCTTGCAGTCATGAGAGGTTTTGTTTTCGGTACACGAGATACAAATTTAAATTTATGGAGACGTCTTAATGTTGTCGATGTAGAAACTTCAACTCCTTCTTCTTTCCATTTTCGGTGCAAGAATCGCACACTTTTAAAACGGTTTTTCTTAACTATACGCTTCAGTTTCCTATCATCTCTAGCAGATGTTTTTGGTTTTCGTCCACCATTTCGGCGATTATTTTGAAATTTTCCAATTTTTGAATATTGTGTTAGTATTTTACTAACGCTCGATTGCGAACAATGTAAATAATTCGCTATAAAACATTGATTTTTACCGTGCCGTTACAAATCAACCATACGAAGTTTAGTAGATTCAGGAATATCACTCACACGGCCCATTTTAAGACGAAAAAGAAACAAACTGCAAAAAAGAATACTGATTTTAAATAAAATAGTCTGAATTTAATCAGTGATGCCACCAGTTAAGAATTGGTAATAATTAAAGGAGAATTAATGTGAAATATTCTAATATTTTGAACCACTTGAATGAATATTCTAATATTTTGACTTTTCAAAATAATTTTTTTTGCAATTAATCTTTTCAAAAATGATATTAAATTTAAGATAACAAGTAAGTTTAATCAACAATAAGTTCTTAATAAAAATATCGTTTCCATATTTTCATTAAAAGACATTAAATTACCAAACGATATTTTCAATTTCTAAAAAAAAGGTAATTATTCTAATATTTTGAATATGAGCTGTATAGCATATCTTGAATAAAATTATCATGAATTGAAAGATTGAAAACATAGAAAATCATCTGGATTCTATTAGTGGCGCAGAGTATTTGGAAATACTGCCAACATTGTATCGGAGGAACATCGGGGTTAAAGGACTTGCATTCTAAAGTTTCTCCATATAAAAAAATAAGAATGATGAGAATTACTACCTTAAGATGATACAATGGGCAATTACAGAATATATCGAAAGGATTGTAGAAAAGCAGGTATGTCATTAATTTATTTTTATGTCACATAACTAGAAGCAAGAAGAAAAAAAAACACGAGCTGAACATTTTTATTTGTTTAATAGATTTTTTTTTCCTTCGATAAACAAAAGGTAAATATTGCACTTAATCTTTGCGACATTCATTTCGAATGTCAAAGTTCTTTTATCGCAAGTGGATGAGTGAAAGATAACATATTTTTTGAGCATTAACCATCCGATAATTGATTTCTATCAGTGTCAGTATTTCTTCAATCAATAATAGAAGAAAGTATTGTAATCGAGATTTTTTTCTACTTCCGGTTTTTGACGAATTTACGCGTTTTGCTGGGGGTCAGAGATTTTAGAAAACACGTTTTTACAAAATATCTGTCTGTTCGTGTATATGTGTGTGCATCCTTGTGCATTTTAGAAAAGTATATGAAATTATGCACAGAACTGAGCTAAATTTCATATATACACAAATTGCATTCTATAGGAAAATTTTATTGTTCCTACCACTATTTTGAAAATAATATCATCGATGTAACTAATTGTGAATAAAATTATCATGAAGAGTGCTGTTTATAGTTTCTGGTAGGAACAATTAAATTTCCCCTGTATAAAGGGACTCCTGTATATAGGTTCTGCTATATACAGGGCAGATAGTAGTTCATTCACACTGCAGATAGCAGTTCATTTAAGGACTATTTCACTGAAAATAAGCGCTGTAATAGCGATTTCTGTGAAATTGTATTATTCTATCATCAAAATTGTAAGAATGGAACCAAGCTTTATGTACATGCTTTTGACTGTCGATATTAGGTCGCAGTTGAAAATGGCAATAATACCCGAAGGGTCGCTATGATAGCGATTTTTGTCTGATTTTCGGACTGATGCAATAGATCCAGCTCCCAAATTGCCTCAAAATTCGATGGCGCCACTAAAGAGGGGTGCCAGAAAAGGGTGGATGCGTAAACAGATTATATAATATTCGAGTTAACAGAGAAGATGGTGGTTGAGATCACTCACTGTTTTGATTGGCTCAACCAGATATCCATTATGATTTTCAATGTCTTCTAAGCCTTTATCATTTTTATCGGTGAATTAAAACTTTGTTCCCTTCTAAACTGCTTTGGAATGAGTGCGTCGTAGCGTAGTACAAGCATTCGTCTTTAAACCTGAAGATTTCATATCGATCACGGCAGAAAGACATTTAAAAAAGCGGAACGTTTTGATAAAAAAAATTTAAATGAAAGCATGTAAAGTTTGTTTTATAATATCGAATTAAGAATTGAAAACAAATTGAATCAATATTAATTATTTATATAATGTAAATTGATTGCGATTTTAACAAATTTCCTATTGTTAGGGATTCCAATACAAAGATTTAGCCAAATCCACTTGTTTATTTATTTATTTCTCTCTTTTCTTTTTCTTCTTTTTAGTCTCCGATATCTTTTTTTCAGCCAGCAACTAAAGTGTCGTTTCTGTAAAATAAAGTTCCGTTATACAAGCCAGCCGGATATTGCCAAGAACCATGGTTATCAGAAAGAAAACAAATCGTCCTAAAAATACGGTATTTATACATAAAACTTAAATACGAAAATCGTTTTCACTAGTGAAAACGACCTTCTGCAAATGAAGTCGTTTGTCAAATGACTCATTCAATGCACTGAAAAAAAATCTGTAAAGTTTTAAAAATAATTATAGGAAACTGGTATTTTAAGAACATTTTATGTAATGGCAACAACAAAAAGTCCAGTAATTCCTGATACATATTTGCACAGTAAATAAAAAAATTTGTAAGGCTACAAAATGTTTTTATCAAATTGGGATGCCTGGAACAATTTATGTAACTGAAATTGAGTTATAGATAAAAGTTTAGTTGCTGTTATAGATAAAGTTTGTTTGATTACTGTTTTTTTAGTAAATTATTTTGTAAAGCTACAGATTTCGGTAGCTTTACAAAAACTAATTTCGTAGATTCGCATCTTATGCTGTAAAGTGCATAGATAAAATTTTACTAAGTATGCAAATTTCTGTAAATTTACATCTGTAGCATTTCAGGTTCTTTTAAAGTGTATGCGTTAATTAAGAGTAAATTAACCTCAATACAATTATGACCCTAATACAATATGAACCTAAAAACAATTATTTGGCATTCAATTTGCAGTAATAGAAACAACTTTATATTTTTCATTATTTTCTAAACTTTACTCTAATTATTACAGTAAATACGTAATTATTACATAAAATTAACATGCGTGTGATACCTATATGTATGTTAACATATTTTGTAACTTAAAAAAATGTTCAAGTCATTTTGATACATTATATTTTTTATGCACTAAATTTTGTTGATTTTTGGCACGTATAAAAAATAATAAAATTTTCTGTTGTACGATGCACCTAAAATTCCTCTATAATCACACCTTGTTTAGTTTGGAAAAGTCACTATCTTCAGAGAACATTAAATATTTTCACATCACGTATGGGAATTTATTTCTCACTTATAAAAATCTTCTATTTTATATTAAAATATTCCGCCCTGTGAATAGTGTTTTCTTGTTCAATCTGTTTTCGAACACTGGCTAAACAAAAACATGCTCCTGCCCTGTATTTATCCCTTAAAGAAGATAGATTACTCTAGATCACTGAAACAACTTCATTTGACGGAAATTTATTCCTTTCATTAATGCTTCGGGCAATTTTCCTCAGATGTGCAATTACATTGCGATTTCAAGCATTTTTGGACATTGAAAAAAAGTAGAAAAAGCTGAAAATTAGATATCATTGAACTAAAAAAATACAATTATTTTAAAGTGGATGTGCGTAATGATTACTAGGTATACGCGAGCATTTGATTCATTTTTAATGCACACACTTATACATAAGAATATATCCACTGCCCGTTTGTTTTTACGATTTATTTATATTATATTAATAGGAATTCAAAAAGCAACAAAAGTGGGCAAAAGAGTAACATTCACAAAAAAGTAATGTTCATATTTTGCCCACGGAGCGTTAATAAAGTTAGTTTCAAATATACTTTGGCTTATTTCTGTATCTTTGTGTATACCAATCCTCAAAACTCTTCTTTAATCAGTTGTGAGCTTCTAAACTTAACTTTATTCTTGTTCTCTTATCCAAATATTTACACAAAATATTAAATTATACTTTCGATTATATTTAAGTAAAAACACCACCTCGAACGATAACTGTTTACATATGTGTACATTTGTTATATTGATATATCTATGTTATAAAGGCTAAACGTGTCTGTTCATAATGCATACGTCATTTTGCGAATGGCAACACTTTGAAATTGGAAATGAAATTTCGGTTTTGCAAATTTTGCTACTGCAAATTTTTAAACTTCTAAACATTCCACATTTTCAATTTTTACACCATCGTACAGGGAAAAAACATACTTTTAAATGCAATTTTTTTATAACTTTATCTTACTTTATTTCTGAGATATTAATTTTTTTGTAGATTTCAATACCACTTTTGTAATCGTGACAACAAAAGCACTCCGTTTCTATTAAAAAAAAAGGGAAAAGAAACAGATTTCTTTATTTTTTCTTTACCATTTTCTTATAAAAAGTGAAAAAAACTGAAATTAAAATGTCTGCTTTCTCAAAAATATCGCCTGTTATAAAATCCAGTGAATTTTGGTTTTATTTATAAATTAAATGATTTTTAGTTTATTACAAACTTTTTTTACATTCGATGCAACTTTTTCTCTTTACAAATATACATTTTAAAAAATAGTTGTGTGAGTTACTTTCTCCGTTTTTTTTTCTTAATTCGTATCAAACAGCTGAAAGAATGCAAATTTATTAACCCGCGTGTAAATTTTTTCTCCGAAAGAAATACCAATGAATAATTTCCGATAAAACATGGAGCTATTAAAAACAAACAAACGAAGACCTATGAATCATTAGATACCCGAATGTTGACATTGTTTTTTAGCTGAGTTTGTCTATCATTCAGTGATAATGATGTCATGTGTATACTTTTCTATGGAAGCTTAGATCATAAAACAAGAATGATTAAACGGATACAAATGACGTCATTTTATTTTTAAAAGCGTGTATTTTAATTCTTAATACTAAAATGTGTTTTGTAGAAATGCGTCATTTTGAACCCAATTGCTTTGCAATGCTTCTCATGCGAAAATACTTTACATTCGACAATAACGTAATCGAAATCACACCCGGATAAAACACAATGCTTTACAGAAATGTAGAGTGTCTTTATAGAAGAGTCGTGGCATACAGTGTGCAAGATTTGGTCGGAAATCACTGTTCAAAAAATAGTGATTTATGTTGCAGAACTTGATGATTCTTGACTGGATGATTTCACTTCGTCCTGTTAGACAAGCAAATAAAGAAATTCCTTGCAATACGAGTTCGGGACTAAAAAAATTGCCATTTTACCTTATGTGACGCCACAGGAATATTGTCTATGCATATTCACAGTATCCGCAAAGAAACTCTTCGAGAGGGTTGAATTCTGATAGGGATTGGCCGACGCGTTTTCACGTAACTTGGCGATAATTATACTTGGCGAGCGATAGATACTTCCGTCGAGGAGTTTGATTTCCTTCCGAACCGAGTACAAAGTAATTTTTCTCTTGCAGCATTGCATTGGATGGGACGTGTCTTGCTGAAAGCTGTACTCTTTAAAAGTTTTTAAACACAAATTTTTACTTTGTACTCGGTTTACTTTGTACTCGGCTTCGAAGGAAATCAAACTCGACGGAAGCGTCTATCGCTACGCCAAGTATAATTATCGCCAAGTTACGTGAAAACGCGTCAGCCAATCCCTATCAGAATTCAACCCTCCCGAAGAGTTTCTTTGCGGATACTGTGAATATGCATTGTCTACCGTGTTTATTACATGCAGGTTGTTTCAGAAAATTTCATTTATACTTAAAATAATATAAACACTTTAGTATCTGTTTCCAGCTAATAGAAATTAAAACTTCAAGTTTTGATTTTAAACGATTTGAAAATAATCAAATTAAAATACCATAAAAAAGGGTGAATAGAATATGGATATGAGAGGTGCATATGTATATTTTGAGATGGTGAAATGATATCGGGTTTAGATTTGTCGGGGGAAAATTCTATGATTGAGTACAAATGGAATAAAATTTGCTGTTTTTCATTTTAGAATACAAAACATAAGAGTCGTAATTGATAGTTTTATCATAGTAACATATTTTTATTTTATTTAACTTTCTTATTTAACATTACGATTAAAATTTCATTTTAATAATTTTTAAAACTGAGTTTTATGGAAGCAGTATTTTGTTAACTTTAATTTAAATATTATTTGTTTAAGAGTTAGAATTATCAATATAAAGGGCATTTTTTCTTATAACCATTTTTGTAGGCTTATTGTAAATCAATGAAACAGTTTCTTCTTAAATATTTTCTTTCGTCGAAATTCGGCGGGTTCTACCTTGTAATTATAAAGTTAAGAACTAAAAGAAAATTTCTTTCTTAAATATTGTAATTATTAAAGTATTTCTAAACATTATTAAAATTAAATATATTTAATATATTGGATATTATTTTTTATCAAATACTAGCAGTCTTTACCCGCTACGCTTGTCGGTTTCTTTAAAAAATCTTAAACAAATGAAATGCATATCTTAAAGATAAAATAAATAAAACCTAATTAAACAACCATAATTGTTGTCTTGTTCGTATAATCTTACATTATCCTATTCAAATCCATGTTGACGACATAATAGACAAAATAGCTCTAAACTCACTATGTTTAGCTATTTTTTTAGTAGATTTGCTATCTTGAATTCGCGCTTCTACCTAAAACTGCTGCAGATATACGGCAAAATGTCCTAAAAGTACAACCACTTTATTAAACCGTCTTACGTGAGAATTTCTAAAATATATAAAATACATGTTTAAGTTTGCTTTAGTAGATTAATTATTCCCAAATCATGCCTCAATCTAAAACTGCTGCTGAGGTATGGTGGAATGACCTAAAAGTTTCGTACTCCCGTTAATCCTTTTGGAGGAGAGAGGGGGATTTTTAAAAGCGATGAAATAAATGGTTAGTAATTTTTTAAAAGGCTTTTTATCGGGAATTTCACGAATCTACCAAAAGTTGCTGCTAGGACATGGCTAGTGATAGACGATTCTAGAAAATTTACCAATCGAAAACAGTCGTCATCAAAAAAACACAATCTATAGTCATCGATTACTTCCGAGAATGAACATTCGAGAATGCTCTACAATCATTTCTAAAAATCTTTATTTTTATATGTTTATGAAATCGATTTTGGGAAATGTATGAAAACTAAAAACAGAGGAAATTAAAAAACAACAAACGAAAGAGAGGCTATAAGGGAAACTCAATAGTGGGAAAGTCATGTGACAGCCCCTGATTGCAAAAAGTAGAGAAAAGCGAATAAATATAAACAGATAAGGGGTTTTAAGTATAAAAAATCAAAATTTTGGGCTATTCGTAGCAAAATAGCCAACGTACACCCAACGTACACCCCCAGAAGAGGCAAAATGGGGGAGGGGCAAGGGAAGTGCATAATATGAATAAGTGGTCACAGAGCTTACCAACGATATATCACATAAAGGTTATCAGCTGATTTTAGAAAAATGCCCCCCGCTGGGACAAAGGGGGGGTAGGGTCTTGGAAGCTGCATAACATAAAATAGTGGTCACAGAACTTTCCAATGATACGTCACATTACGGGTGTTGGCAATTTTTTAAAAAGTGCACTGTAGGGTTCATAGTATCGTGGCCCTTGGAAAACATTCCCCTTCCCTCTCCCTTTAAATTTTTCATAAATCATGAAAAATATTTGTCGGAAGACTAATTTAAAATGATAAAAACACTGTGATTTCAAAAAAGTTCGAAAATTGACCCCGCTCGGGGTGTTAAAATGGTAAATAGGGAAGAAGGTCCATAATATAAAAGAGTGGTCCGAAGGCTTTAAGATGATATATGACATGACGGGTTCAAAAAGTTTGAAAATTTTCGACACCCCCGTCCAACCCACAGGGGAGGAAATTTTAAATTCATTGAAAAATGTGTATAATTATTTTTTAGTAGATACATTTGTGAGGGAGTGACCTTTGTCATAAAGGCACTCTAGTATTTCTGAGATCGTGACGTCAATAATTTAACATGTGTAAGCGTAAAAGCGACATCTATCCTCTCTTTTACTTTAACTTTCTAGAGTGTGTGTGCTCTTTCGGATTCTGCAGTTAGCTCGCGGTTATTAGTAATATGTTAATGTGAAGTATCTCAGTTTGCAGCATATAAAAGCTTGGGTGTGAGTGTGTGGCGAGTGTCTCTGGCATTAGCCAGCGAGAGAGCATCTGTGGCGTTAGCCAGCGTGTGAGTATCTGTGGCGTTAGCCAGCGTGTGAGTATCTGTGGCGTTAGCCAGCGTGTGAGTATCTGTGGCGTTAGCCAGCGAGTGAGTATCTCTGGCATCGACATTAGATAGCGAAGTGCTAGCAAATTGAAGGTAGCAGCGGGCCTCCAGTGAAGTGTAAAGGAGTTTCGATATTTGACTTGAGAGTTGGCCGTGGTAAGAAACTTCATTTTGATTATTTGTGAATAAAGAATTACACACAGCCACGGGCTGTCTAATTAAGCTTTATCTAGCAGCTCGGCCAAGAGATAGTGAGAAGTATTAGAAGGTGCCACGATTGAGCTAGGCCGGAGCCTGTGAGTATGCGTTTAGCTTTTTCATAGTGTTCTCAGTTGTGTAAAATTAAGATTTGCTCCACTTCCCTTCAGCCCTCATCATTTTAATAAACTTTGTTGTTTTATCTTAATTACTGAGTATGTCTGCATTTAACCTCCACCACGACCAACCAATCGTTACAAATGACACTCAACGTGTATATAACGTTACACATTTTCTGCAATTTCGCGCGTCAAAAAAACGACTGCTGATTCTACCAAAAAAACGACTGCTGAGATCTGCTATATTTTCTAAAATATTCGAACCCCTTTTAACAGATTTAGGGGTAGAATTTGTAAAAATGCTGAAATACCTGTTTAATTGTTTTTTTAGTAGATTTATATTCTTGCATTTCACGCTCGTACTTATGACGGTTGCTGAGATATAGCAAGATATTCTATAATTTTCAACCCCTCCCATTTAACAACCTCAGAGGTGGGATTTTCAAAAATGCCTTCTCATTACACGTTTACATAATAAGAAGTATATTTTCCCCGATTTTCATGCTTCTAGGTACAGTAGTTTGGGCTGTGCTTTAACTATCAATCAGTCAGAACAAGGTATTTTATACATGTATAGATTAATGTTTATTCAAATACATCATAAAATTCAAAGTCCGTTAATTTTGTTCGGAGGCAAAAAAATCTTTTCTTAAAATTTACAGAATTTTACAGAATATTGAATTAGAACTCTTATCAAGTGCTTAGCTATCTGCATATTTTATATGTGAAGCATCAAGACAAATCTATTTTTTTTCTAGGATCAAGGGGCCTTTTATAAATGTAAATAGATAAAAAAACATTCTATGATATGTTTGCTGCAAAATAAAACATTTGAGATAAATATTGAAGGAAACTTTTTAAGCTGCATTTATTCAGAATTACACACCCTATTTTTATTCTATTGTTTTATAGTCACACAACTCATCATCTTTACATATTGTTCTACATGTGGGGTAAGGAATCAGTAAACAAATTTCCTGAGGTCTCGATGGGATGAAGCGTAAAAAGCTAAATAGAAAAAACACTGGTTTTAAGGTGAAGTAAACATACAAAGATTTCCATCTATTGGCTTTATATTATTTATGAATAATTCAAAACATGCATCCTAAAAATTCTCGAAGATTAAGGTGGAGTTGACGAAGTTCCATTTGCATCCCAAAATAGTCATTATTTTAATACATTTTTAGAAAGTATCATAAACCTTCACTGAATAAGCGCATGTTTATTTAGGAGGTATAGTGATTTAATCAATGCGTAACTCACGGATGTCCAGGATGTATCAAAACGATATACAAGATTAATTTATCAGGCATCTTAAAAGCTAAAATGTTAATATGAAACTTTATATGTAACATTCTCCCATCGCAGGAGGACATGGCTAAAAGTTGACATTAACTATAACGACTAAAACGTATACTGTTATAACAAGTTAAATTGTAAGTAACACAACTGGTATGATACTAAAGTAATTTTCCTAGATATGTTTCATCATCCTTTTAAACTAGGGATGTCAAACTGTGGCACGACAAATACCGCTAAGGAGCCATCCATAATATCATCTTGATTATATAATCAATAATAATTTAAATAATCAACTAAATGTGTACGTTATACATTAACAAATATATATATAACACTTACATTTGTATTTTAAAAAATAATAATCAGGTATTATGTATATTTAAGTATATTAAAAAGAAAAATCTAAATTCTGCATTTGCAACGTCTTTCACAAACCCTACAAATTTATAAATCGATTTTATGCAATCAATAAAATACTAGAAATTTGATTCATTAACTTAGTATACGATTCTATTTCATGTCGATAGATGACAGAAGTAGTAACTTACCTTCTTCTGGTTGAAAACAAAGTATTTCTATTGCATCAATTAATAAAATTTAAATCTGTACAATTAAGTTAATTATAATATCTGAAAAAAAAAGAAAAAAGATGGTTTGTCAACAAAAGTAGTGATTTATTTTCAGGTCTTTTATGACTACAAAAAAGTGGGCGGAGATTTAAATAACCAGACTACAGTTTGGCCAATAGCAGAGCTCCATTTTTCTCTGTATATGAATTCAAGTATGGTTTGCTTATATGCGGCCCGTATAGTGTGTTCTGACAGATAGTCTCGTTGTTTTTCTTGGTCCCCATGCCAAGAGCTTTTGAACGATACTTTCCTTAGGAAAAATTAGAACGTACAGTTGTGTGTGCTTGTACGCCATAATAGTAAAAGGTACCGAAAATCAGAACAATTTGTCCATGAAAAAATTTTAGAAATCCTCAAAAAATTATCATAATTAAAATTTATTTTATATGTTTATATTTTTTTCTTTCTCGTACACAGTGTCCATTATTAAATGACCCTAATTTAAAGTTATCTACAGACTAAACTCTTGTTCATAAAGTTCTGAAATTTTATCAAAGACATTATAAAGGTATGTGAATTTGTTTAAACAAAAAATAATTTTAAAAAATAGTTCAAAATTTCGCCAACTGAGGATGATTTTGCATGAATTATACATTTATCATTACGAAAGTTTAAAAATTTTATTTATTAACTTAACCTCATTCTAAATACAATATTTCCGACATGTTACTAGCATTTCCCAGAACACATTCCGGTCAACTGTGGAACATGCTATTTTACGAACCAGATGATATCTGCAAAAGATGACCGTCATGCGGAACATATTTGGTTCTAACAAAATTTGTTAAACTCTCCTAAATGTATATTAAAAGTGTAATTCGTTTAAAAAGGACTCCTGTTTTTTACCACTCAAATAGATTCCCATTCCCTTTATTATATCCTCCACAAAATCTCACAATATTCTGAATAACAGTTTCGTATATAGACAACTTTCAAATAGGATCGCTTTAATATGAAATTAATAATAATGTAAATAAAATACAATGTAAATAAATATTATGTAACTAAAATTTCAAAACTATCGTAATGCTAAATGTGTAATTTATTTAAAACTGCCATTAGTGGCGAAATTTGGATCGATTTTTATTCTTTTTTTTCTGCTTAAGCAAATTTCCATTCCTTAATTATGTCTTTCACAAAATTTCACAACTTTATAAACAATATTTTTGTCTGTAGACAACTTTAAATTACATTGTAAAACATCTGAGCAACGTTACTCCATAAAATTGGTGGCAGCCAAGTTTCCACCAATTTTATGGTGGCATAATCGATGTAACCGGTTTAACCAATATAACCAGTGTAACATTAAACTAATATGTAATGTTACAGCACTAACATATGTTTAAATTACACCATTATATAAGGGACAAAAATTACTCCATTGGAGGCATCAAAGCTGCCACCAATTTTATGGAATAACGTTACACAAATGTTTTACAGTGTTGGGTCGATTAGTTATAGACACTCTGTACTAGTTATTTAAAAAATAAAGTAAAATAAACATCCTTTAAAAAAAAAAAATATTGCAGACATTTGAGGAAACTAAAAGAAAAATCTATTTTCTTCATGTAGTAGAAAGCTACGAGAACTTTTTTTAGTTTTAAATCACTTTGACCAATTTGCTTTAGAAACGTTAGCAATACAGACAAAACAAAAAATTTCCAGACACAACAGTTACTACTCGACAATATTCTACCTTCACCTCCCGTTGTGTCATTCGCTTTCTAACAATCTGAATGCGTTTTGAACAGAATTATAAGAGAATGCTTTTCTTATACCCTGTTTTAGGTAAGTATGCTTTTGTATAGAGTCCATATAGTTAAATTTTCAATATTGCTTTTAAGGACTTTGACTTCGAAACACAATTCTTTTTACATACAGATTAAGGTCCAGCCAGAATATCATAGCATACATTAACCTTTAACTGATGTGACAGAAATTGCAACTTGACTAGCGTGAAGCGGTCTGTGAGACTGCAAGATCGAAAGATGAATAAAAGGTATGATTAACTCATAGGATTTTGTTTTTGTACTAAACTTTTGTACAGGCCTGTTATAAATAACATTCATCTATTTTAAAGTCTCTGGTGATGGTACTAAAGTTCCAAATGAAACAAAATTTAGGTAGTGTTTGTAGTTAAAGTGGCAATTATAAATTAAACTATAAAAAATGAAAAAAGCAATGGTCTGTGAGACCGTTAACATTAGTTAAAGGTTAATATTGCATAATAAAACAATTAGTCATTCATTATATGTAGCATGTAAAATTTTTATTCAGTTTTGTAAAATTTATATACTTCATTATTCGTCTTTTTCGATGATCATTAAAAAAAAAAAAAAAAAAAAAAAAAAAAAAAAAAACCTGTTTTATTACAATTTATGAAGAATTCAACAAAATGCATTGTAATGCCCTACCTATATTTATGAGACATAAAACTTTATTTAATTGCAGTGCTAAAAGAAATCAAATGTAGGGAATTATTTTATTTTAAAATCATTGGTCCAATGCCTATTTTCTGTGTCGAACTTTAAACATTTCAGAATTCATTTTGATTTAAATTTAATCTGGTTTGTAAAACCAGATTAAACTTTATTATTACTAAAATTCTCGAAAATAATTGAGTTTATTTTGAACAAAAATTAAAATATTTTCTATGGTAAAAAACGTTTATATATATATATAAAAAAAAAAAAAAAAAAAAAAAAAAAAAAAAAAAAAAGATTTTGGACAGAGATCACCGAAGTGCTCCATATTGGAAGAACATTTTGCAAAGGTGGATTCACTTTTTAGGTACGTTCTTAATTATATAAATACGTAGCATCTATAGTTGTCAAAACATCCGTATTCAAAGAATTTTCTTATTAACCCGGGAGAACGCGCGCTTACCGAGGGTATGAATGGTTTTAACTTTGCCACCAATAAAATCATATTATAACACTCACTTTATTAAGACGGAGGCAATTCTTACAAATTTTGCGATAAAATAAGTTGAAGATTACTTTTAAATAATTAGTGGATACAATTGTAAAAACCATACGCACTCCGGGTCTTTTAGGCCCTGCGCGCGTCCTCGTGGGTTAAATTAGGTATCATCTCGTACCATTTGCAACACTTTCAAGGAAGTAGGATAGCGGCTAAAAAACCATCGCTGACTAAATCCAGCGACTTCAACGACTGCAGTTTGCCCAAAGATATATCAGCTGTAAATGAATGGAGCTTACAAGAAAAGCTCCAACCCTGATAAATAACGATTTTGTTTATTTTTATGTTTGTTGTAAGGTAGAAGCCCTTTAATCTCAGGTTTAACGAATTATATATAACACTCTTTAGTTCCCGAGAAATAAGGGAGTCTAATATTTTAACACAGCTTAAATATTTAAAATAATTAATTGTATTTAAAAACTTTCTCAGTAACAAGGTTACAGCGTTGATCATATCACGATCGTTAGGGCGTCTGTTTAGTTCTCGGAAGACTTGAGCTGGATACCGGAATAGGCTGCATTTGATTTTCACATTTATTGTTTTAGAAATATACTTGCTGTTATAATTTCATAATTTCAACGTCAACTAAAAATTGTGTATCAATTATAATTTTTAAAACCCTTTTAAAACGATTTAGTTACAAACTGAAAAATAACTAGGTGAACATTTATTTTTTTTATTTGTAACTATATCATTGTACAAAACAACATAAAGCTGTTAATTTTTTTAATAACTTTATAAAATGTATTTTATATAATCTTTAGTGATGCAGTGATGTTGAACAATTATGTCATTTCGTAATTTTTTTTAAGTAAAAAAGAACGTTAATGCTACTGTGTTTTTAACGTAAGAAGCACAATTTAGCACAAATAAAAAATAATATAAGAATCAAACTACAACATATTTGTTTGAATATTAAAGATTTTTAAATTTGTAAAACGTCTGCTTACACTTTGAATTTTTTTTATGTTTATCTTCCTCCTGCTTTATTTTTTATTTATTTATAAAAGTTATTTTCCATTATTAATGGAGGGTGCCACAGTAGATTTTGATTGTTTCTTTTTAGTAGTTCGGTATAGTAAGTGGTTTCTGTTTGAAACCTTTATAGAACAAGTGTGTATAAGTTTATAATCATACAAAAAAATAAGAAGCAAGCTGATGTTCAACAGAGGTGTCGGAATTCGATAAAAATAAGAAAAATGATGTCACAAATGCTTTAAAGTATTGTAAAATTTTATCGCAAAATAATGCTTTAAAAATAATAATAAAGCGGCATCTGAAATGTCGTCTGTTTCTATTGCGATTGTAGAAGAATTCCGTAATTCGATAGTAAATATGGCTTAATTGTAAGGATTTTCGAACTATTACTAGTTGAAATCGATCCCTTTCTAAAAAAAAATCTCTTTAAATGATTAGAAATGTTTAATAATGGTTTAAAAATCAAAAAATATTAAACAAAAATTTAAATATGTTAACCTTATAATTAATATACGATATTATTTTTTTAAGTGAGATCATAAAAATTATAGTTACAAGTAAAATAAAACAAAATGTGAAAAACAAATGCTGCACGTTCCGGTATCGAGTCCAGGTCCTCAGAAAAATAAACAGACGTCCTGCCGATCGTGCTAGGACCACCACAATAAAATTGTTACTGAGAAAATATTTAAGTTGTATTATAATAATAGACCCCCCCCCCCCACACACACACACCGGTTTCTTGAGAACTAGGGAACGTTGTATAAAATCCGTTGTGTAAATTATAAGAAAAAAACTTGGAATAATTTGGGATTGTTTGTATAAAAGCCTTAATTTCTCTACAGGTATACATGCTATCCACATAAAAATGAACACAGTTTATTAAAATAATCCATTTAATCATAATGTACAGTTTAAACGCTTTTGCTACATTAGTTTTGACAGTGTTATTCTTTTCCATTTCTTAACGGTTCCATTTCTTGACTATGTAGATTCGGGAAAAATCTTCATGGAAATGTATGACCTGTACTGTTATGTTTACACACCTAGAGTTTCAGGATAATTCCTCAGGTATTTTTCTAGATATTTAACAAAACGTCTAAAATTGCAAGCAGCCAGTCACCTTTAGCTTTATAGTGTATTACATTAACGATTTTTAAAGTATGATTTTAATAAATTTTTAGGGTTCTTAATATAATTGTTTCATATCCGTTGAATTACTTTTGTTAAGCCTATTCGAATAAAATTAAATTATTCATTAATTAGAAATAGTCAAGTTTGCAAAAGAAAGGAAAATGGATCCTTTAAAATTCTCACCGCCGTGAACTCATATATCCGTTCACTAAGCTGCAGGTTTCAAAGCAATAGAAACATTCTTTAAATTAATATAATTCTACAAATATAATGCAGTTTTAAAACATCTTTTGTGATTGATAGTCCCAAGGCTTACATTCCTAAATGTCATTAAATATTTTATGCCACGCTGAAGGGGGGGGGGGTGTAAAGCAATGGCATCTTCAATATGATGTGTTGTACAGCTATGCATAATAAACCATCATTTCGCCCGTTACATTTTTGTGCTTCCTGTATATTCCCTCCTTCTTTGTTTCGCGCATATACATTATGTAAAACAAAGAAGTGATTTAGATACTGGACTTTGTGAGTATTTAAGTTTGAAACACGCGATTCACACAAGTTTCCTAATTTTCACAATAATCACCAAGTGTTTTTGTATCACTATTTCTAAATGCTTGGTTATCTTATTTAATCACAAATTTCTACTATTCAATAATATGAATGTTTCTATTTGTAAATAGACTCCACCAATGGGGATGGGAGGTGCTGAGTTCGAACCGAATCGCGCTGACAGGCCTAACCACATAGCGATTTCTTTGGTTTTCTCCGAATTTTGGATTTCTTTGCGTAACTATTAGTTAGTTTCCCTTAGAAATAATGATACGAAGAGTATTCTTCCGACCCATATATCTCATAATTAGCCGTTATAAACAACACACTCTACTCGTAAATAGTAATATCCAAAAATAGAAACATTTGTCAAGTAATTACATTGACAATGTCAACCCATTTCAGAAATTTAAAATAAAATGTCATTACAATATATCTCTGGCTGCGTGTAAATATAATAATAATATAAAAATGATCTAAAAGTCAGGACAGACTTTAAAAATGAACAATTTGAAAACGAATCAAAGTAAAAAGATACGGTTTGCACTAAACGGATGCAAAAAAAATGGGTTTTGTGTGGCAATGAAAAAATAGTTCTGTGGGCAATTAACAGATGACTCTATAGTGTTTTATTGCACCAAAAGATAATTTACAAATGAAAAAATGCTGACAACTTACTAGTCAGGTTAATTACAGTTACTAAGTACTGCAATAAATGTTCAATGTGATGTTCATAAATCAGAAGTACGCCTGTGAGACGGGGTACTACACCGGGCATTTAATAGCATTTCTTGCGTTATGGTACACATTTTGGCGGATAGCATCTTTCAGTGCTGCTGGTGATGCCAGTTGCTCGCGGTACATTTTTGACATCAAGAATCTCGACAGCCAAAAGTCGCAGAGTGTGAAACCCGTCTGTGTAACTTCCTCGAAAAAAAATGGACCTATTATGAAATCCGCAGTGCAGCTACACGAGACTGTCACTTTTGCATCTTGCAAGGGTACCTCGACAAATTGCAACAGAACTATTTTTTCGGTGCCAAACAAAACCCGGTTTCTTTTCCATCCATTTGGTGCAAACCGTATCTTTGTATCTTGATTTGTTTTCAAATTATTCATTTTTAAAGTTCGTCCTGAGTTTCGGATCACCCGGTATAATGAAATAACAAACATTCCAAACAATGCATAAAATGTCTTTTTTATTGCATTCAGGAAATAGTAAATTAATTGGGGTCAATAAACAGTTGAAAATTTCTTGAAGGGTTCGACAGTCTTTGTCGATCCCTACTTTATACTAGTGTATGCAAATCCCTGAAGGTAAAATATAACATACAAAAGATCATATTGCTTGCAGAAATTTAAATTGACAAAGGATGATAAATAATTAGTTTCATTTACATTTTATTATAAACATAAGAATTCAAATTAGCATACTGTAAAATATACGAGTGCAATTATGATCACGAAGCAATTATCGTTAATATTTTTAAGAAAACAATTTTTTTTCTCTTTTATTACATTTATCGTGTACAAAAGATAATAGCGATAAATATATGATGATATTTATATTTTTTTGCTCTGTTTCGTGCTTATTTTCATACTTGTAAGATATCTCATTTAACACAACTAGCATTTAAAGTTTTTGAATAGAAAAAACAAAGGTGTTTCTCTGAATGGGATGGAATTTAAAGTTTTAATCTTCTTTATTCTGCTTTTATTTTCAATGTATGATGATTGTAAAGAAGTATTTTACTGTCTTTATGAAAATGAGAAGAGAAATCTTCCCTGCAGCAATTTTTAAACAGACAATGCTTAGAGAATGAAGGCTTTGAGATTGCAATATAATAAATTGCCCTGAGTGTTAATTTTTGCTTGACAATTAATACACTCTATGATTACTGTTGTAATTTGTAATTCCATATATTTTTTGCATATATTAGATTGCAATATAATAAATTGCCCTGAGTATTAATTTTTGCGTGACAATCAATACACTCTATGATTACTGTTTTTGTATTTGTAATTCCATATATTTTTTAAAACGCATCTGTGGTGATCTTAACAAGAATTTTTTTTATTTAAGGTATCTGTACCCTATATGGACAGGGCTCTCAATATGGACACCCCTAATATTTTTAAAGGTAATAATTTTGATCGAAAGATGGCTAAACATTTTCGTGAAGAAAAGCAGTTGAAAAGATAATTAAGTCTGGAAAGCGTAAAAAAGTGCGCTGTTCGCCATTTAGGAGGAAACTTGTTATTTCGAGATGTGCTAATCTTAATTACTTGTAAGCTTAAATTCTTATTAGATATGGTAAAATTACATTAAATGTTGAAAAGTGGAGTTTTTTAGAAAGCTAATAAAACATATTTTCGATTGCTATTGCATATTTTGCTTAAAATAATTTTCCTTATTCATTTGGTACAAGATTTAGTAAAACTATGCCCGGTTCCCAATATGGACAGCTTATGTCCCCATCGACTACAACTGTAAGAAAGAAGAAAATTCAACGTTGCCAAGCAATAACTTGAAAAGTCATAGAAAAAGGTAAAATCTTTGTTCAATAAGATGCTATTTGAACAATCCCCCAAAAACCTTCCTTCAGGAAACCCTTGCAGAAAAGTAAAAAGAAGCCCCCCCCCCAGTAGGATATCTGTTGGTGAAATCGGAGGTACCATTGGTATGACTTCCTTAACAAAGAAGAGCTCGTACAGCTTCTTTTACAGTATTGATGCTTTTTCAAACATGCGGCCATGCATCACATGTGGCAGATATGTTCATGAGGATTATGTGCAACTTACTGTCCATGGTGAAAAAGTTTCTATTTGTCCAGGCTGTGAGGACTGATTAATAACAGATGTAAATTCGCAGACAGATGCAATAAAGCTAAGCAAAACCAACAATATTACTTCATAATATTTACCAGTAACTAAGGGGCTTTGCATGGGTCTTCCAAGGGTAAAAACCGAGAATGTACCTCCCCCCCCTTCTTTCTAAAATGCATGTTCTGAAGACATTTACTGTCCCCCCTCCTCCTCGGAATACTTTAAGATATATTTTTTTAATTCCCTCTCCTCTAAAATCCCTTGGAAAAGTGGCTCTTCCATACACACTGCGTAGAAAGTCAATAAGGAAACACCTGTACATAATAGGGACTAGTGGTTCCTTATATGGACATTTGTAAAAAAATTTTCTTTTACCATTTAAATAAAAACCATAATAGTTACAAGGTCGCTAATTTTAATAATGATAGTGAACAGTCCAGGGATCATGGTCATATATTTTTGGAATTCTATCACGTGTACATGGGGGTTGAAAAAAATAGTTTCCTTAGGGTGTCCATATTAGGCACAGGTCAAAAAAAAAATTATCAAAATTTATCAAAAAAAAATCATTTATTCAAATTTATTTATCAAAAAAAAAAAAAAAAAATTCGGGGGGGGGGGGGGGGATGAGGGTTTCAATAATTAGAGTTCAACGTTAATGGCGGAAAAATAGCGCCTAAAGCTTTTAACTCCACTTTTCAGAAACAATTCATGTATATCTTCCTGGTAATTTGTACAATCTAAGACGAAAATTATAGTTTAGGAATAGCGGTAGTGTAAAAAAATTTCGGGACTACCTCTTTCGTGACAAAAGTCCAACCTTATCAATAATTAATCAAATATTTCGTTTTCGTTTTTGCTGTTTATTGTTTGCATTATAAAAGTTTTAACGGTTAAAGGATTGCTTTTTGGTTTTATTTCATACAATTTTAGGTAGTTGTGTTTATGACAGCCGATTATCTGCACGAGGGATATAGGCCCTAGGGGGGAATGCTCACCGTGGGGATCTTTCTAAGGGAACTTAACCCGTATTCACGCAAGGAAGTCCAAGGTTCGAAGAAAACTACGGAAAACTCCAAACGATTAGGCCGGCAGAGTTTCAAGAGCAGAACATCTCGGCCACTGGTGCGGGAAATGCAATTTTAGGAAAATCTCTTTTTTACGCTATTTGTTCATTCGTGACCACAGAAGAAGGATGAATTGTGTTAGGAGGTAAAATTATCCAACCTTCCAAACCTCCTCAAATGTCTTCATTTTTAAAGATTTTAGGCTTTTATGCGCATTTTTACACTTGCATGTAGAGCCAAGCGCTATAATTTCAAGGAATAGTAAAATCCTCCAAATTTTCTTTTGCCTGTCGTATGAAATTTATTTTTCTCGAGATCTGTCATTTTTCTTGCTGGTGATGAATATGTAGCACACATTTTTTTTTAATTAATTAGTTTCAGAAAAGAAATATTTCGGAAAATAGAAAAATTCTCAAATATCGCTATTGCTCTAAACTAAAATGTTTTCGTATCAGAAAAAAAGTTGTCTGCCAAAAGACTCGAGTATAATCACTGCCTCCTCTACAATGCCTTCTTGCTTGTGACGTAGTGGAGGCGGTTTCCCTGACAACGATCGCGTTCTGAGCTTCGTGGCGATTGTAGAACCAGTAGGGTTAGTGATTTCGCCTCCACTTCATGACATTTCACGCTTGTCGTCTGCTCAGTGAATAGGCATTGTAGAGGGGGCAGTGGTATAATCCAATGAATATGGATTTCAAATGTCATCAAAATAGGTCGGGTAGTTTTTGAGGAAATGGGTCTTAAAGTTCGCCTATTTCCCATAGGATTGCACACAATCTACTCTTCTTTTATGGTATAGCTTCCCGTATAGCCTTTATGGTACCTACCTTCGTGGCACTTTTCTTGAAAGATATAAGCTTTTATTAAACACCCACTTGTTTTTAGTCAAAGCAGGGAAAAAACTCTAAATTCAAATAAAGTTTTGATGGAATTTTAATTAACTTTTTTAATTTAAGCAATATTGAGTCAAATTTTAGTGAAGTATTTTACGCTGAGCCTTCTGTAATGAAATCTATTCAATATATTTCCCTTTTTTTTCAACAATGTATTAGCAAACCACTTACCTGTGTTATTAAGCAAAAGATTCGCAATATCACTTAAATTTGGTATGATATACAAAATTTTGTACATAAATCATGTTTTTGTCTTTAAAAAAATGCGTATTTTTTTATAAGAACATCTCTTAAATTTATATATACTGACATAAAAGTTGTATTTTGCTACATAAGATATCAATTAGTAAGCAGAAACTTGTAATCAAATTTTATTTGAATATCTTGAAAACTTTTTAAGAAATGAGGTTTCTTATAAACGTACACAATGAAAAGCGCAGTTTTCTAGAAAACACAAGTTAAGATTTTAATATGAGTACAAAAACTTAGGCATGAAGGTTTTTATTTTGAGCTACATTTAACAGTGATTCGAATAATCACTGAACCAAAAGTAAGGCGTTTTTGGAATCGTAAATGTTTGATCTTTAAAATACTAAAAGCAAAAATGATATTTTTAGCAAAAACGACGATTTGAGGATAGGCGCATAATTTAAGAGGAATGAAAATGGACAGGGAACAACTTTTTCCCCAGTTACCGAAACATTACTTTATAAAAATCCCTGAAAATGAAATATTTTAAAGATGTTTATTTATTTATGTATTTATTTATTCTTTTTTATTGAATTCCTAAAAAATATTGAATCAATCTTGATGTAATTTAAATGGGACTCCATTCTTTTAATTTTGTAAAAAAAAAAAAAAAAAAAAAAAAATGGACATGAATCCGTCGCATACTTTCGATGGTGTACATACAAAAAAATTTATTGCTACCGTTGCAGCTGTGAGATCACATGACGTAATTTTCATATTAATGGAAGCTATACAGTATTATTTCGGGGGGGGGGGGGGACCAGCTGTTAACTAGAAATATATGTTATTTTTCTTTTAATCTAAAAGAAAAAAAGATCCAATTATGAAAAATTATGACTGATAATACTTAAATTACATTAATCTTAATATTAAGCCTAAACTTTGTATCTTTCACAAGGAGTAATCGAGTTTAGGATACAAGCAAAGTAACCGAGTGTTACTTATTGTTTGAGTTAGAAAAATTTGGTGTTGGGAAAAGTGATTTAAAAAAACTCTGTACTATTTCTTCAACTTTATATATTTCTGGGAATAATTCATCGTTCAAATCAATTAGCAATATTATCACAATATAGCTTAATCCTAGTGAGATGCGATCAACACTCAACTTTTAGCGTCAAAAATTTGCTATATTACTGTAATTGTAGCTGTGAAATCACATGATGCAATTTCCATATTTATACAATTTATACAGTGATATTTCGGTGGAGGGCGACTCTAATTCACTAGGAATATATGTATCTTTCCCTTTAATCCCAAAAGATGGAAAAACAATAGATGACAAAATATGAAAAAATATTACTAGTAAAACTTAAAATATATTAATCATAATATAAAACCTAAACCTTAAAGACTAATCGAGTAATTTAGGGATAGAAAATAGTTTTTCAGTGTGTTTATTATGAGTGAACGAAAATAATCGCTTGGAAAAATGTGCATAAAAAATCGATGTCATTTCTTTCGCGTCAAAAGTTCAACTTTACCAATAATTAATAAAATATTTCTAAGAATAATGAACCGTTCAAATCAATTAGTGCTTTTATCACATTACAGCTGTCGATTAATGCTCGATTGCTATGATCAAAATAACTTACGTTGTCGCTGTGAGATCGCATGATGTAATTTCCATATTTATACAATTTATGCGGCAATAATTCAACGGAAAATTAGTAGTTAACTATAAATATATGTTCTTATCCCCTTAAGGTGTTTTATTTTTATTTTGCCTTAATGGATTACATACGCTCTGAACGCAAAAAATTGATATTTTTTGGAATTTCATTTTAGGAAAAGAGTAAAACTAATTGAAAATCTAATAATTCCACGTTGATTTTTATTACTTCAAGTATATAAAAATTCTGTCACTTATTACGTCGGGAACTTGCAGCCCCATTGCCCTATGCTTATTAAAATAAGGATATTTCTATGAACCATCGGCTGAAATATTTAAATTTTTGAAAAAGAAAAAGCACCACTTTGAAAAAAATTTCATTTTTCATCTAAAATTTTTATCTTTATGGAAAAATATAAAAAAAAATTTCAAAAAATGGTTTTAACACGACTTTGAAAATTTAATTATGCGTAGGTGAGTACAAATTTTGTCCAAAAATTTTATTGCGCTTCCAGTGTTGAAAAATGTAAATCACATTTAAAATTTTAGAAGAAAAAATATACCAATGATTTTTTTTTTCAATTTACGCTTAATTTATCTATTTCCTTACCATTCTATGGACCATTCGTCGCCTTAATCTGCTCATTTAACCGCTTCCATGATTTGCCCGTACATCTTACGGGCAACGTATTTTGTCAATCATGATTTTAGCAACTCTTTTGATCGGAGACTTTTGGCATCCTCCTTTGCATGCTGTTACTTGTAATATTTGCATGTAAATTTCTGTACCATTCCTATATATGAGGCATAGGTAACATCTGTGACAACTGGAACAATAGAGCAACTTTCAGAGTGACTATTCGACAAATTTTGCAAATTTCAGCATTCAAACTGCCGTTGGTGTCCAATAACTGAGTAGAATCTTTAAAATAGCTCAATACATTTTCACAAATAAAGTCGCGTTTGTAAAAATTGCAACACTAGGAAGGAATCATCAGAATTAAATGGAATTTAATAAGCAAAATAACTTGTATTGATACAAAAAATAGTTAAATTTTCAGAGAAAAAAAAATTCTGTCCAGAATCAATATTTGAAGCAACCACAACGCGCTGCAATAAGTTCTGTAATACGACGTGGCAAGGAGTCAAACAGATTTTCAATGTCTGCCTGGGGAGAGCATTCCATGTTTGTATGCGTATTCAAAGTTCATCTGTAAAAGGTTTAGGATGAGGATCACGAGCAATATAGCAAACACTACTACACATGTTCAATAAATGACATATCAGGCGAATACGTAGACGACGGAAGAAGTCTTGAATATTCCTTGCAACAAGTGGGTGGAGATTATCCTGTTGAAAGATAGCTTCAGAAATGCTTTGAAGGGAAGGGGCGACTTCGGGATTCCAGCACTTCACTGATGTACCTGTTGCTATTAAGATTATCCACAATTTATAACACAGCTACGATCGCCCGTGATGCGTAATCACTCGCCTAACAATAACTCCGATTGTTCGTCCACTATGATATTCGATAATGCACACCGGAAGATAACGCTCAATGACATGGCGTCTAACATGAATGTGGCTATCATGGTAGGACAAAGTCAAGCGAGATTCGTCGGAAAATCCTCTTGTTGCCATTTGCTCAACAATCTGTATTTTCTAAAGTCCATTGGAACCCCTGGCTTCGATGCTTTTGGGTGAGGGGAGATCCTGTAAAAAGCAGTGCTTGCACAGAGCCCACGGCACGGCAGACGTCGACGAATTGTCAAAGTAGACAGTGATAAACCTGTAGTGGGAAACATAAAACGATTCGCTCGTGCACGATTGTCAATAAAGACGCTCAAATGTTCGAGGATCCGACAGAATCCTACCAAGGAACCGTTCATCTAAATCCTTTGAGCAGCCAATCCATTTTCTTGAGAAATTTCATGCATGAAATGCATGTCGACAATCTCCGCATCGGTGTGAAAATACATATTGCTCGAAATCCGTGCAAGAAATGACTATTCAAGTCAATGAAAGGCATTCATCCGCCGCATTCAACGGCGTCCTCTACTGTCGGAACACTACATTTCCACACCCAAATTTCTACACGAAATCTGTTTATTTAGGTCCCCTCTACCTGTTTGTACGTTTTCGATATATTGTTCCGAATCATCCTGTACAATTATTATACATTTTTTTTTTAAGATAGCGCTATTTATCACATTTATTTCTAAAATCGGATGTATCCGTCTTGAATAGCAAAAAATTTCCATCTTCAAAACGGGGAAATACAGAAAGAGGAGCTTTGTGAGAAAGTGGAAAACAGGCGACAACTTTGGTGTCATTTTTTTCATGTTCAAGTAAAAATTAGACAATCCTCAGCTCAGTTAAAGATGTCAGTTTAATTATGGACTTGTTTACACATGATTTACCATAAGAATTAAACTGTAATCTACCAACGAAAAAATATTCCTTATTTATGTTGAACATAAAATTAACTCAAGTTTAGGAAATTTGTTTGTTTTTTGTTATTAATTTTCTTAAATTTAATTATATAAACATCAAAACGAAATGCTTTTGCTTTCTTTCTTAGAAAAAATAAAGAAACAGCAATGATTGATTACATTTTCCGAATCTAGAATGTCTCATTATTTCACTGCGGTTCGCAATCACTCAGATGTAATCAATAGCACCTAGAGTCAAAAGTCATAGGCGTTACATTGACAATCATACATGAAAAAGGTTATTGCGAGACGAACATACATTCATCGTGGAGAAAAGTCCTAATTTGGAAAATTACTGGCTTTAACATCTAATAAGTACTTTTATGCAATTATGGTTAGTAGAATCGGACACTAGAGAGCCGTCAAAAGAAAAATTGAGATGAATCAATTTTTTATACGTATGCAAATATTTTTCACAGCTTTTATTCTTTCGCATTCAAAGTAATGTATGATGTAGGAATAAGTTTATGAGCTTACACTAATTTCATAGTACAGCCAAACTACAAAACATTCACAGAAGAAATGCACTATATGCCTTAATCACGAAGAGAAGTTATGATTATTTGAAAATGACTAGCTTTAACATGTAATGAGCATCTAATATGTACCCTCAAAAAAGAAACTGTTTAGTATTCAACCCAAGCTATTACATCTGCATAAGTGAAGAATATGTTTCGACACAGAGCTCTCGTTTTGCTGAGAAATTGACTACGGAAATATCGACACGAGGGCTCGATTGATATTGTTCAAGGGGTTTTACCTTCAGAATATTCATGTCTTTGATAATCATTTATTCCTGTTAGTGAATGTTACCACAAACATATTATTACAGCCATCAACATATCAAATTATATTAGAAAAGTGATGCATATAACGATGCTGGAGATGAATAACATGAACTAAGAACGGTGTAAAATAAAAAAGGTAATTAAAATAAAACAGACCTACAGAGTAAAGCTTTCTCATTTTTTTTCTCTGCTGTTTTAGGTGATACTAATATTTGTAGACGTTCTATAAAAATGTCGAACTTTTCCCTCTATCAAATAAAGTTTCTTTAAAAATTGATAATGAAAAATTCTGTTCACCAAAAAGGAATCAGCAACAAGTAATGTCAACGTCTAACTCAACCTGAAGTTTGAGAAAATCCGTGCATTAATTCTTGGGATAGAGTTATTGTGAAAATCCTAAAATATACAGCATGGAAGCATCACTTATGTGATTTATACCAAAACCTAATCAGCAACAACTTATGTTAACGTGCAACTGAATCTAAAGTTTGATGAAAATCCGAACATTAGTTCTTGAGATAGAGATATTGCAAAAATCGTGAAAAATGAGGCATAGTTGCGCCACTTGTTGAGCGATTTACACTAAAATCTAATCAATAACAACTTATATCAACGTCTTACTGAATCTAAAATTTCTGTAAATTACCTGCAAAAGTTTTTGAGATATTAGAGAACCCACAAAATATTTATCAAAGACAGACATTTTCTATAAGCAGTCAAATCACACCATTTGATCAGGACTTACTAAAATGAATAAATCCATCGAAGACTGTAATTCGAAAAAGAATTATGAATCTAATACTTCCTTCTTATAAAGATTGAAGAAAGTATAAAAAAATAAAGTGTTGTAAAAATCATTACCAAGTTAATTATTGCTAAAATACATATCTGAGAATTTAACTGCTAAATGGGATAATAGAAAATTATAATTTCGCTGAATAAATTATTTTTTTTAAAAAATGTCCTTTTAAACAGGTTTCAGGTTAAGTACATTATAAATTTTTATTTGTTATTGCTTAGCATTAAAATAGTTTTAGCATTAGTTATTTTTTTTTATTCGTTACTGAGGCATTTTGGAGAAATGGACATAGTAATGGCACTTTTAGGTATTTAAAAAAACTTAAGTATATTCCTTATCAAAAATTGCCAATATCACTACAGGGAATAATTTAACCTAAAAGTCGGGAATTAAAACAAAAAAAATAATTTACTTTAAAAGCTGAAATTTTAGCATTAGGTGAGAATGATCCTACCTAAAATAAAATACAAAATATTTCTTTTCGTGCTCCTCCCGGAAGGAGCAAATGAATGAAACTTTTTAAATCAAAATTTGTCTTTTTCGGATATATACATATAAATTTTTTCACTAGTTATTATTTTTTGTTTTATTTTTTGAAAAAAAAAAAAAGATACCAGAGATGGCAGCAACTGTATTACATATTGAAAAACTTTAAATTCTGTGACATTTTCTTTTCTTCAACAGCCAAAACACTGCTTATAGATCTCAAATTTTATTGCAACATTAATTAAGGAATCTTTTAAACCTCTTCCCTCTCTGCCCCCTCCCTCAAATCTACTTATTTTTAACCGACTTCAAGGAGGAGGTTATGATTTCGACCTGTATGTATTTGTTGTTCACGCATAACTTTCGTAAATATGAACCGATTTTGATAATTCTTTTTTTGTTTGAAAGCGTATGGGGCCCATGTGGTCCCATTCGAATTTCAAAAAAATCTGTTGATTAGAACTTTAAAAAAAATTAAAACATTAAAATTCAATATCTTTTCGAAGCAATGACCAATTAGAAACGTTCATTTTTCATTCTTTTATGTTACACTTACATAGACACACGATCTTTTCAAAGAGTGAAACTCTAACTGGACAAGGGTCACATTTTTCAACAGTGTGCACTGTAAAAAATTGACCCTTTTGCTGCATCACCAGCTCCGTTTTTATATAATATCTCCTCTTGACCCATGAGAATTCTCCACAATACACTGTTAAAAATCTGCTGCATTTTGCTGCAACGCACTCCCTTGCTTGTATATATAGAAAACGGTTACTTGGCCGTGAAATGGAGCTTTCTCATTGGTTGGAATAGAGATATTATATACAAGCGGTGGAGTGCGTTGCAGCAAAATCAGCAGATTTTTAACAGTGTAGGCTGAAGTAATCGTTTTCTAAAAAACAGTGGAGTGACGATACAGCAAAAGGGACAAACTTTGTACATTGTACACTGCAAAAAAATTTGATCCTTTTGCTGTATCGTCACTCCCCCGCTTTTATAGAATATCTCTCGTTTGACCCATGCGAATGCTCCATGATACACTGTTAAAAATTTGACCCATTTGATGCAGCGTCACACTACAGCTTTTATAGAATATGTTTTTTATGACCAATGAGAATGCTCCATAACACAGTAAAGTAATCATTTTCTATAAAAGCGCTGGAGTGATGATGCAGCAAAAGGGTCAAAGTTTTTGTAGTGTAGTTGGGACAAAAGCGTCTGTAAAAGAAATATTTGGAAATCAAATGGTGTCACTCTCTTATAGAGGGCAGCCAGGTATTATAGGTTATGAGTTTCAGATTCCTCGTCGAATACGCCACCGCTCATTTCCGATTACAGTGTCACTGTAAAAAATGTGACCCTTTTGGTGCAACGTCACTCCCCTGCTTTTGTAGAATATCTCTCTTTTGACCCTTGAGAATGCTTCATAATTGGGTGAAGTAATCGTTTTCTATAAAAGCAATAGAGTGATGATGCAGCAAAAGGGTCAAACTTTGTACAGTG